>JARVKF010000179.1:0-285914 GCA_039778275.1 Seiridium unicorne
CCCCCCCCCCCCCCCCCCCCCCCCCCCCCCCCCCCCCCCCCCCCCCCCCCCCCCCCCCCCCCCCCCCCCCCCCAATTCTCAACGGAGAAACTTGCATCCTCGATATTAAGCGGTTTCGCCCAAATAACAAAGATCGAAAATACAATTTTAACACCATTTTAGATTCCAAAGCATTAGCGACTGCGTGCGCGCCTGGCAATATGCTCACCTCATAGCCGTCTGTGCAGTTTCCCGAACAGCTTCTATTAAAGACAAGAAGGAAATTATGATTGGCAGCGGCCCTAAACCATTGGGTTACTTCTTTCCTCATATTTACCACACAGCACTAGAGGGATACCACGGGGCCAGTTGTACCCCAGTTTCCTTCACACTATTTCAGTTGCTCAACTGTCTCTGCGATCATTGGGTCGCCGTTCCGCTAAAGATGCGTAGTCCTTTGAACCCCTCCTTCTCGAGGGCATGTCTGACTCGATGACAGCGTGTAGAATCTCTCCTGCTTACCTAGTCAAGTGGATTGACTCTCCCGTACTCCAAGGATTACCAAGTCATACATACCAGTTTCTGGCTTCAGAAAGTCTGTTGCTTGCGTCTCGATGTCCAGTACCGAGGCAGTAAAATTATAAGTGGCTGACTTCTTGGACTGGAAGAAGTGTAAATACCTGGCGGAGGCGGAGCCACACTAATTAACCTACTGAGAAGTGGATCACCCCCAGTGTGCGTGGGCATTTCTAAACACCACTCAGCGTTTGCCTTAAGACCCAATACCTTTCAATCAAAAGTTTTGAGATTACCATGTCCTGCTTAATTCGCCTTACCCTAGACTCAAAACTACATTTAGTCACTGCTGACTGTGGAGCGTGTGGCCAATGATTCACTTCGCCTTGCCACGTCCCCTATGTTTGACTCACCTACATTTAACTAGTTAACTAGTTGCCTAAAGAGTCAGCACACTACAATGACCATTCGGATACCGGGTCGCACTGCTACCATAGATTTCATCCGAAATGGTACGACTGGGAACCATACCATGATGGTTGCTATACCAATGCTCTGTTTGTGCAGTAAAGCCTTGCGTCGCGTGTTGAGGCGGTCCATCATGCAGCCAGACTCAGCCCTGATTGGCCATCTCTCCAGGCATCCTTCGACATAGTCGGCCGCACCAAAAGGCTCCCAAATTACTGACTTCGAGGACGGGCGAGTGGTTGCATTTAAATAATGCTGACCCCGTACATTCTTCATTGCACGTCAGATCACCATCCTGTGTACGTACTCCCAGTCTCTTCAATTGGCCATTCCACAATGTCGGCTCAGACTGCACGCCGCGCCGCGGATGCGAGCGCTGATCGTAGGGCGAGGCTGCGCGAACCAGTTCAAACCAGTTACAGCTCCGCAGACGTGGAGATCCCGTCCGACTACCTGACCTCAGAGCCCTACGACGCAAAACCAATCATTTTGAAGCAGATCAACTTCAAGGACACCGTTCTACCAGAATACGATGGCGGGTTCGCAGTCGTCTTGGATAACGTGCTAAGCCCATCAGAGTGTGCCCAGCTCATCAGCATGGCCGAGTCTAGCGTACTGGACAAGGACAAGATAGAGGATGGAGATCCTTGGCAACCTGCGCTGGTGAACATCGGCGGTGGCTACGAAGTTCTTCAGGCCGACTACCGCAATAGCGATAGAATTATCTGGGATCAACAGGACATTGTGGATCGGATGTGGGCACGCATGGAGCGCGTGCCGGGTGTCAGGGAGAGGTTGAGTCGCTTCAATGAGAACGATCTTCTGGGAGGCAGAAAACGGAATGGAAAGCCGGGGATGAATTGGGATTTTCATCGCGTAAACAAGAGATTACGCTTCCTGAAGTATGGGTCAGGCCAATTTTTCCGACCGCACTGCGACGGACCCTACCAGGAGGACCGGGATGACGATAAAGTCATCCGGACTCATTTCACTGTGCATCTCTACCTCAATGACTCGAAAGCTGAGGCTGGTGAGGAAGCTGACCTGGAAGGCGGTGCTACATCATTCCTGTCGGGAGATGAGCGGCGGAAGTTGGATGTCAATCCCAAAGCTGGACGAGTCCTCATCTTTCAGCATCAACGCTTATTCCACTCGGGCGATGACGTGAAGGCCGGTATCAAGTATACCGTACGCACAGACATCATGTACGAGCTCAAGCGGGACGAATAAACGGGAGCACATATTTTGGTTCCACTACTATAATCACTTCTGATATATTTCAAGCACATAATCTCATCGCATCAATCCATCCTTCCTAGGTGTTTCACTTGCTGGCCGCCTCAGCGAAAATGACATTGGCATGGATATTGCTCTAGATAGAGTAGGTGGCATACTAAATCAAGATTTACTTGTGACTTTTGTGTAGGTGAAGATGTTAAATTTATAAGATTTGATAGCTTTGAGCCGCCTTCTGATCTCTGTTCCCTGCACTTTCTTGTATAAAAATGGCTGATACTGCTATAAATCATGGTTCCTTCTGATGTTGTCAGCTATGAACTTCCCGTACCAATTTGATACGACCAAATGTGTCACTAGGTTGAGAGGTTGTAGCAACATTTTGAGAAAGTGAAGTTCTAAGATAAACGCAAACATACTATATGCTATATGAACCGACGGGATTCCCAGAAATACACCTGTAAGCCAACCTGTCTGTGGCAAACCATATCCGAAAAAGTCTTTCAAACCTGAGCCAGAAGATACTACGCCGGAATCTTTTATATCCCATTGGCTCTAAGATTATGCCTACTGCCTTTTCGCCCCAAAGCATTGTTCGTACAAAATGTTTAGATTTAATGCTTTGTCGTCTTGATAGTGTAGGAAGTGCTCTGAGTATTAAAAGTCCGAGGTGTAATAAATACTTAAAGGCATCTACGATAGTAATCAGTTCCTGGACTTTTTAACAATGAGTTCCTTAGGTATTTCTTATATAATAAATCGACCGGGTATAATAGTTACGATTTGTTTTCTTAAGTAGTGATCAAAGAGAACAAGAAATTTCACATTTACATTGCACATTTAAATTTGGGAACCGCACAAAAATCCATTACTAGCATAACGATCTTGGAGTTCTGGCAAGGACGTTGTCAGCATCTTTGACCAAACTGGACGATGATGAATTCACCAATGCATACAAAACTTTGCTGAACACCCGGACCATACCCTCCCCCACGCAATAACTCACATTGGCGGCAACAATTGTCGGCGCATCTTGTTCTGCCAAACCCACTGACGATGGTAACATTCATCACCCCTCCTTCTGTTCGATCTGGGCGCCACAGCAACTGGCCATCACCTCTCCATCCACTTAAGCCATTTCCACGGCTTTGACAACATTGACCACATCCTTCCATCCGACTCACATCAACAACAGGCAAATTCATCACGTCTTTTCTCTCCTGAAGCACTACTACCATCACATCTCTATCCACCCAATCCACATCGACAACCCCAACCACTGCCCCGATCTTCACTTCATCTTGTGATCATGGATGCCCCAACGGAATTCCACCTCTTCCCCAAGCTGGCCCCCGAGATCCAGGAAATGATCTGGCGAGAAGCTCTCCCTACCCGCTACATCTACCCACGCGCTGCAGGTGTCACCTGGGTCCCCGAACCGCCCGGCCTCACTAGAGTTTGCAGGATATCGCGTGGTGTCGCGCTGCGCTACGGCGGACCCTACGCCATTGACAAGTATGAGAAGCGACCGAGTAGCTGCTGGTTCACGCCTTCGCAGGACATCGTGCTGTATACCGGCAGTCGCACGCCCAAGGTCCCTCCTCACCCGATACTTGAGAAGGCACTGTGGGATGATGTTCGATCCATTGTTGTCTATGACGAATGGCTAGTGCACACTGGATATTACTCAAACTCGCTTGTCAAGGATGCAATCCGTTTCTCTGCGAGTCGACCCCAGCTGAAAGAGATTATGGTGTGGCCCTTCATGCCTACAGGTAGCACCCTTCGTTGCATCCGTCCACGAGAGACGTGGTTCAGCGCGTTTGATGATCTCTTCGGCAAAGACTCCGTGAAAGTGGTGGACCTCGGAAACACTAAAATGGTCAAAGAAGTGGTGGCTACTCTGTGTAAGTGCAAAGAGAAAGCCATACAAATCCCTCCACCCTTCTTCTTTTCTTGTTTTCTCTCTCTCTCTCTCTCTCTCTCTCTCTCTCTCCAGCATTTTTCTAGGCGGTCTAGAAAGCCTAACATTGACTATTCAAGTCCGGAAAAATGTTTTGCCTATCTTTATGAAGATGGAGAAGCTAACCTGTGTTGTCGCCAGGTACCGATGACTCGCTCCTGGGATGTGCTAGAGTGTTGAATTGGTCCCAGAAACTATACCGTGACGAGATCTCCGCAGTCAAGAACTGGTGGGCTAAATTAGAAACGGCCTGCCAAGTAACCTGGCTCCAAGCGCGTTTTGACGTGGCAAAAGAAAGAGCAGTGGTTGTACGCAAAACCGGCAACAGCGTCAAGAAGATCAAGAAGATCAAGAAGGAGGCCGACACTACTGTCCCTGTCAAGGTCATGGAGCCTGCAGAAATCGATATGGAGAACATCTGGATTCGTGAAACTCTGAAGCAGATGCCAAAACTGCGGCCAGTAGTCCTCCTTGTCAGCAAAGAAGATTCCTGTATTCCATACGTCAAACGCCGCAAGAGGCAGAAAGACGACCCCAAGCCCACGATCGAGTTCAATGACGAGTTCAAGCTTTGGCAGAAGACGCGTACGAAGGCCAAGACCACCAAATAATCGTCTTCAAAGAAGATCAATTGAGGAAGCCCAAGCTTCGTTTGTACTTCCACCGTACAAGTCGTGATTGGACCACTGAGCTCACTTGATTGGATCGCGTTGATGCCCAGGGATGAGCCCGCTGCGACTCCACGACACCGTCACAAGAAACTCGCTACTAAGCCGGTAGCCACCAACTACACTGGCAGAGGAAAACCGTGCGCATTGCAGATAAAAGACATGACTTGGTAATAATGATGCTTCGGAGAAGAAGGCTGTGCGTGGTGCACACAGAAGGCATGACTTGGTAATGATAATGTCATACAGGGCTAGAGCGTTGGATCTTTGAGATAGTTAAGCCTTTGCAGGTAGCAGCAGTAACACCATATTTTTGCATGCCATGACAATATTCGTCCCTCTCCGATTATTTGAATTGTTTGAATTTCGATCAATATATAACAAAGAAATTTGGTTAAAGAAAGCAGTTTCGCCGATAGTACGCCAGTTCAAAATCTAGTCATTCCCATTAGACTCGGTGGCCTAATCCAATATCATAAAACACACAGCACCCAACAAACCCCCCAAGACCACAGCCGTCAGAATCCCTGCGCCGACCCTGTCCGCAGTTGTGATATCAGGGAGGCTGTCAACATCAGTGTCCGTCTTTGAAGCTCCTCCGCTGCTGTCACCGGTTGAGGTACCGCCCGTCACTGCTGTGTATGGTGTCGGCGCTTGTCCTACTAGGGTGTAAAACACAGCCGACAGACCAGCCATCTGCTGGCCTACACCGCTCGACCCGTCGTTGTCCGATCCCCATACCCAATGTTGGCCGCACGCATAACCACTCAAAGTCCGCCCCTCCGTTCCCGATGCTGTGCCGTCGCATTGCAACGCCGCGCCCTTGGCAGAGGCTTGAAGCAAAGGATAAATCGTGTCGTATGTCGATGACATTAGCTGAGAAGTCTTTGCTAGCCAGCGTACTAGGTATGCCTTGAACGAGTAGCTGTCTACTGCACAATTGCTTTGTGGCTCGCAGGGCGGTTCATACATGACGCTTTCATTGAAAAAATAGTCGGCTGTGCGATTGAGGAGCCCCAGGGTCCTCTGCTCCCAAACATCCGATGTGCCGTTGGTGTAATTCCACATGGCGGCGGCCCCTTCCAGGAACACACCGGCATTATAAGTCCACTGAGATTTGTCGACTTCAACGCACTGCTCCGAATCGGATGCGCCGTCGTACACATTATAGTCGACGATGTACCCGATGTCCTCCATCCAGTCGTATACCTTCTCGGCCCAGTCAGCGTACGTCGTATTGCCCGTGTAGCGTGCAAGTCGAGCGGCGATGTTGAAGAAGCACCCGTTCGAGATGCTGTTCTTGTAGTCGTATCCGGCATTGAACGTATAGATCTGCCACCTAAGCCCGCCGTTGCACGTGGTGTTGTCCCAACGCCAAACATACTCGTTGAAGACTGCTTGCGTGGCCGCCAACCAACTCACGCCGGTATCATCCGGGTTTTGGAATCCCATCTCTGCTGCTGTCATGGAGGATAGTGCCCAGAAGCCTTGGTCATCGTTTCCCTCGGTCAGGGTTTGGTTTTGCGGCATGAAGTCGCCATCGTCACCTATTTGGTGTTGTAGCGCCTGGAAAGTTACGTCGACGTAAGTAGTATCACCCGTGAAAGCCCAGTAGTCAACCAATGTTCCGAAGAAGGCGCCAGCTGAACTGCATGGTCAGTCACATTCACCTCAATAGTTTGCGGGACGGCGCAAGGCCGGACCATCGAGACATACCTTCCCACCCTGGAATAAATGTCAGTAAAGTCACTCAGATAGTGATGAAGAGCATAACTAACAATAGTACGGATCTGGCAAGTTTCCAGGGACATCTCCTGTATTATTACCGGTATAAAACTGCAAAAGACCATACGCAAGCGTTGATGCGCCCTCCTTGACCGATGCTGCAAGGCGATCAGTACTAAGTTCTCTCTACATGCGCGCACCGCCCCAACCCAAACTCACAATCAGAAGTCCAGTCGATGTCAACAGCAGAGACTAGAGAGAGCGAACTAGCCACGTATAGGATCCAGGAGGGCGAATACATAATACAACACTATCGACACCGGTTTAACGAATGAATGGGGAGACGAAAGGAAACAGACAAATCTTGGCAGGCATCCGGGCGCTCTTGAGAGATTTCAAAACCCCCCTTCAGCCCTACATTTCGACTGCATTAGGATGTGCTGCACAGCCGCGACGTCACACGCGTTTTGTTGTGGACCGAATACTGGGTCGGCCTACTTGTTAGGTGTGTCGAGTTGGAAGTCTCATGTGTCGGGGGTTGAGGCAGAACGCACCCATTTGCTGTCGAGCGTCAGAGGGGCCACTGTTTAATCCGGGGCAGGTTGAAGCTTGTTGTTGCTTGTCTCGCCCCGTTTGCGCCGTGCCTGGTGATCCCTTGCTCTATGGAGAATACGAGAGAAAGGGGATAACCGGAGATGTATATGGGTCCGCCTGCGAGTTCCGCAGGCGCCGGACCGATTGATGGTCATATTTTATGGAGCTTCACTGGGTCCGTAATGCCGGCGCTTGGAAAGTTGGACTAGGAAGCTGGAAGTTGAAGGCAAGTGGCAGGTGGCTGTGCTAATTGTCAACTGGGGTCATCAAGTGCACTTGGGAATTTCTGACATTTAGTGTGAATGCTTCCCTTTGTAATAGTAGTTTGCACGCCTCATTTGGGAATGGCCAATATCGGTCCGCCGGAAAACTTCACGAGTCGCAAGAACGCAGCAGAATCGCCCGTCCGATATGATCAAAAGATAAAACCAGCAATTCTCAGTAGGTACCACCAATCAATTCTCTTTCGCGCCGTGGCCGCAGACCGCATGGTGATTTCCCCTGAGAGTCAAGCCCATCTGAAAACCCACCGTCGCCCTTCTGATTTGTTCAAGAGTAAAGGCGGATTTTGAGTAGTTTTGCGCAGCTTCAGAAAGCAGGTTGGTCATGTACGACAAACCGTTTAGTATTGGTAGTGATTACTTCCTGGTATGCGAGGCGTTTCGAGTGATCTAATGTGTGGTTCGAGTTGGTCAATCCCGATGTAGTTGATGCCTCTAAGATGGAGTGAACGAAAAATTGGCTAGCGGACAGAATCGAACATCTCAGCCATTACTTTCCTTCTCGAGATGTTTTTTCTCCCGATATCGACATTACCCAAGTAACAATCAAAGATCAACAAGAGCAATCGACTAGGTTTCGCCGGAGGTCCACATACCGTGACTAACATTGCCGGACGCCACTATAGTCAGCCCCCATACAGCCAACAGCTGACAGCTATAATTTCTAATCATCAGAAAGTAAACACAGCTAAAGAGGTGAGATGCATAGTGAGATGTGTCGAGCTAAAGTACAAACCCTGTTTCTGGGTGTCTCTCAATAGTCAATGCGGACAAAACCACATCATAGTAGCAATTAAGTCATGTGGCAGGAGTACCCCAAAAGGCGAGGACGCGTACTTCAACGAGAAGGAAGAGCTCTTAAGGGGGTTCGAATCTCATGTGCGACATCTCTCAGCTGCTCAATGGCAAGTCAAGACGATATCCGTACTCGAAGGATTTATACCTTGATCACTCCCCCGTTGAGCTATGCCGCATTTAGTTAAATCGAAGCAGATCTTGTTCCACCACCGGTATACACTCGGTGCGCTCTCTTGTCGATATCCCGTGGTGAAGCATCATTTCGTTGGCCATGATTGCTACACTTATGGAATCAACGAGTGAGCCTTCAGGACCGAAGGACAAGGTGATGGAAGCCCTCCGCCCACAAGTACGGCCATTAAGCAGCTACAATAATAGCCGATAAATGTCTCCGGCCAATTACAATGTCGCCGCTTTTGATGAATACTTTACCATCGATCGGACCTCCTTGCGCCCATTGACCGTGGTCTTCGCCTTCCTGGCAGTTTCAACGTTATTATCCCGGATGGATCGGAAACTGAGAATGATGGTGACCGAAACAAACCGTACCTCGGATGTAAGATGCCGGGTATAACAAGTCTTCGGAGAACGGTATCATCCTAGACGATTTGGCGGTGGCGACCAACACTTGCGTGAAAACGCTAGGAGTCTTGTTTACTTACAGAAATTTTTTGCTCTTGTAGGTGCTTGATTATGTCGACACTACCGTCAGCCTGATATCGACTGATTCTATAGCACTAACTCTCTATTTTACGTCCCCCCTATGATAGATGTCGACGAAGAGGGATGAATGCCAATTTGGAATTGTACATTCTTGGTGTTATATCTACAAAGAGCCTGCACGTAGTGATAGATACACTAGTAAAGGAGTATACTTAGATCCCCTACACATATGTAGGAAGCTACAACACATTGATTAGTTAAACTAGTTTTTAGTGGTATAGACTAGTGAATTTATTGTGGATGTGACGCTGCCAAAGAAATGCATAATTGATTTAGATTGATACTCAGGATTCGTTTGCATTGAAACACGATCTTCATGGTAGAAACTCACTTTGAATAGTCAACTCGTGATTTCTAAGGAGGAATCGCGTCTTCCCGTGTCTGCCTCTGTCGGAGATAACAATACGGCAAGTCTCTGAAGCGGGCCGTGGGCCCCCATGTTAAGGTTCCCCAAACTGCAGTTGAGCGCTATCCGCATACATCAGCCATGGGCTATGTATTGGCGTATAGTAAAGCACGGGGAAGTAGCATGGCGTGTCGATGGTGTGTTGAAAATCCCAATAAGAGATGCGTTATACAATTGTTTTACAAGGGTCAAAAGAGGTTGCTTACATTACATGTATGCATTGGTAGTAGTCGCAGCATTTTGCTTTCGATATCAGCCTGCAGCCAAAGTACTGCTTCACAGGTGGCAGCCACTTGTTGGGCTGATCCCCGGCGGTCCCAGCTGATTAAGCACTGGTCAGAGCTCCTTAGCGAGCTTTGGTGGGGTAGACTACAATGTAAGCTGCTAGCGATGATGTCAGTATCTGAAGTTCCCTCCGGGCAACCACTGGGAAGCTTTCGATTACCAGTTGATGCATGGATTACGACACCAAATGTGCTGAATGGGCTGTTATGTTCCCCACTGTTTGCTTGTTCCGTATCATGCAACTTGAGCCCAGAGTCCAGCGTACCGTACATTCATTGGGAAGCGCGTTTCGTCGGTTTCCATTGCGTGCTACATTGGGAAGCGTTCTACCCCTCAGCACTGCAGCCACCCGGCCTGCCCATCTGTAAGCTATCATTCGTAGAGTGTCGAGAGGACTCCAGATCCTCTTTTCTTCATCTTCATGCATTCCGTGAGAGCAATCGTCTCGCGTCCAGCACTTTCCCAGATCTGTTTGAGACCTAGTAGCCGTGTAATCTTTCCCAAGCCTTTTTCTGCACCACAGATTCGCAACATGTCCGAATACAAGCTGAAGGACATCACGGCCTTGACGCTCCAGCCCGGCGAGAAACGCGAAATCGACGTCGAGGGCATTGAAGGTGCCAAAGTCCTGCTTGTCAACGCTGCCGGCAAGATCCAAGCAATCGGGCCCAAGTGTACTCACTATGGCGCTCCTCTCTCGAAGGGTGTTTTGACCAAGTCGGGACGCATCACCTGTCCGTGGCACGGAGGTTAGTCCGCTACCTTCCTACACAACAAACTCCCCTTTCGCCCCTCCCATCAGCATTCTGACCATTTTCCTACAAACAGCGTGCTTTAGCGCCAAGACGGGCGATGTCGAGGACGCACCCGCACTTGATGCCATTGCGGTCTTCAAGGTGACCGAGAAGGATGGTGCTGTGTACATTTCTGGTGACGAAGCAACGATCAAGTCCGGACGACGACAGCCAAACTTCAAATGCGCAAGCGGGCAAGCTCAGGGAGATCGCGTTGTGGTAGTTGGCGGAGGTAGTGGCGCCATGGGTCTCATCCAGGGCCTAAGGGAGAACGGCTACAGCGGCCACATAACTATGGTCACCAATGAAGGCAATCTCCCTCTCGATAGAACAAAACTCTCCAAGGCATTGATTGCAGATGCGTCCAAGCTTCAATGGAGAGACGACGAGTGGTATAAGAACGCATCGGTTGAGGTGGTGCAGGACACCGTCACCGACGTAGACTTCTCTGACAAGACCGTCACTACCAAGGGAGCAGGAAAGTTCAACTACAGCAAGCTAGTCTTGGCCACTGGTGGCACACCTCGCAACCTTCCTCTGCAGGGCTTCAAGGTTCTCGGCAACATCTTTCCCCTGCGTACGGTCAAGGACACACAGGCCATCACTGGTGCCATCGGCGAGAAGAAGGGCAAGAACGTCGTCATCATTGGCAGTAGTTTTATTGGCATGGAGGTTGCAAACGCAACTGCGAGCGACAATACCGTAACCGTCATCGGTATGGAAGGTGCACCACTTGAGAGGATTCTTGGTAAGGAAGTCGGTGTGGGCCTACAGAAGGCTTACGAGGGCAAGGGCGTGAAGTTCTACATGAACGCAAGCGTTGACAAGGCGGAGCCTTCCACGTCCGATCCCTCGAAGGTCGGTTCTGTCGTGTTGAAGGATGGCACGAAGATTGAGGCCGACCTCGTTATTCTCGGCATTGGAGTTTCGCCAGCGACTGAATACTTGAAGGAGAATAAGGTCGTCCGCTTGGAAGATGACGGATCATTGAAGACAGACGAGAGCCTGTCGGTGGTAGGTCTGAAGGATGTCTATGCCATTGGCGATATCTCATCCTTCCCTTACCACGGACCAGGCGGAGATGGCAAGTACATCCGCATCGAGCATTGGAACGTCGCACAACAATCGGGTCGTGTTGTCGCCAGACACATCGTCAACCCCTCTCTCAGACCTGAGAGATTCACCCCCATCTTTTGGTCTGCGCTGGGAGCACAGCTGCGGTACTGCGGTAACACAGTTGGTGGGTACGATGACCTGATCCTCGAAGGAAAGCCCGATGAGAACAACTTTGTTGCCTACTACACCAAGGGTGAGACTGTCGTGGCCCTTGCTAGTATGGGCAGAGATCCTGTCATGTCACAGGCGGCAGAGTTGATGAGACGGGACAAGATGCCATCAAAGAGCCAGATCAAAGGTGGGTTGGACATCCTTACTACCGGGCCCCCGGAGTAAGCTTGGAAAAGTCAAGAAGCTGTATTTTCCAATATTAATCTCTAAAGTTACGAATAAATTATTGCAATCTTACAATTCTAAGTTGAACACATCGAGCTTCACGGCTAATTGCAGCTGTCCGAATCACTGCAATGAATGCAGTTGGGCGTGCTTCATGCAAATTTAGCCAGCCTACGATCTTGTGTGAAGCCTCGCCGAAGGATTCTTGTCACTCAAGCAGGACTGAATATTTAGCTGTGTCTACATCTACGTCTATGCACATTATATGATTTGCGCCCACAATTATCACAAATGGATCCATACTTGGATCCAATTAGTCACTAGGATCCGTTCTTGATGGCGAAACAGCTAGCCACGAAGGTGCTTAGACTATTAACCAGCTTTTTTTGAGTCAAGACGGTTTGTCGATTCTTTGGCCTTGTATAAGTCGTATATGGCGATGGAAATCCCAGAGCAAGGCACAAAACCTTTTCGATGGGGAAATGATAAGTGTTTCTCTCAAGTAAGGGATGCATTAGCGCCTATAATACGCAAACAATGGCAATCTGTAAAACTGCAGGCTATTTTATGGACATTAAGTATACAAGCTGTGGAATTGAATCTGCGCGTTTCAAGTTTGCTGGTTATCAATCTAACCCGAAGATGAAAGGAGTGCCATGTGAGATTGGTTGTTGAGCTGGTCTCTTATATGGCTTTATGATACATATAGATCTGGTGTAAGTGGAGGCATAGAGGGCGGCAAGCTATGGACATAAGGTTTGCGCAGTGCCGAACACTCGCCTATGCAAACACAACACAGCACATATTTGACTATATTGTGACCTGCTTGCTTACTTACATTCAGTAACATTGAGCCCCTCATGACATGCCCTCTTTGCGTAATTACAGAGGCAGTCCTGTTTCTCCAGTCTTGATTCGAACTTTCAATACTCCAATGATCGTATGACCATACGACTATAACCTAAGTCCTGATGCCTGCCGTTTGCACGAGGGGAGCGTACCGCTCTATTGGATTGGGGCTAAATCAGGAGGTGGAGCCTGTCAGACATCCGCCATTCAAGTCTTTGCACGGCACGAGTAAAGCAAGTACGTCTGCCTTCTTAATTAACTTCAAGGTTTTGATTATTGGATCGCCCCAAGCCATACCGACTTTCGCAGTGATCCCGTGACTACGAACACTTGATCTGTTCGTGTCTTTCTAGCACTTGCCATGTTGACTGTGGTGTAGATACTCTTATCAGTCTAAATGTCTCTAAATGAACAGGGGTTTCTGATAGAATACTGGAATTCACTGCTGCCTCTGCTGATTTGTTGAGACTGCGCTGTGGGTGGCCATGAAGAAGTACAAGAGAAACGAGGTGGATGCCGTATACGTCCTTGTTGAAACAGTATTAAATGGCCTGGAACTGAGCGGCATTGCTACAGTATGCTTTCTACTACCGTATGGCTGCATGGACAAGGTTGTACTTTTAGAAAGCAGATCGAAGTGGGGGCTGCCCATTGATTATATGCAAGGTTCATTTTAGTAATTCTATAACCTAGGGTTGACCGCAACCATATCCTTAACACCCAGGTGCATGTATATATACTTAAGAGGAATCGGTGGTTGTTTGATAGCACTCAATGGCTGCGACTGATTCCTCATGGTCCCGAATTATGGGCAGTGTTACGTGGAACTCAATTCCCGGGGCGAGCTTCCCACGACTCCCCAAATGTGGGAAACAAATAAGTCGCCAAATCACACAGAAGGAATGAAAATTAGACTTGCTTCTTGATTGGACAAATGGCTCCGACATGAAACTCAGATTGTCCAGTGACTCGACAAGCGTCGGAGCCCAACAAAGGCCCCATTCCCAGAGACCCGAGAGTGATCTCCGGAAATGCGATAGTGGCTTGGTTCCTTGGATTGCATTAGTGAACGGGTACCTGAGACCAATCCAGGTACAGCGGCAGAGGCAAGCCAAGCGCGTCGGAGGGGCCTTGTATATCTGCATGCACTCTACTCTGCGGCCTGGAAATGTCTTGCTTTTTTACCGTCATCAGAGGGAGAGATGATTGATGTCCATGATTAGTGAAACAAAGTAAAAGGAACTGCGAACCGGGTTATTTGCTAGTGGCTGGTGTAGGGCGACCGAGGGCGGCGATAGGCTGTGATGGTCTATTGGCCATATTAGCGACCAGCAGAGCCAAACTTTGTCGTCATAACGCATGGATACCCAAGAGCCCCAGTCAATAATACCGAACTTGGAGGAACCCTGGGGACCTTGCGCGTGCCCCTCGTCCTGTCAAATTGCATGAAAATTCGTTAGATGGCGCTCGAACGCGAACGGTCGGCGCGCCAAGAAGGAGGTTTGCTGGCTGTTGTGGATGCGACCGGCGAACCAGGATTCCCATATCAGCCCGGACGCAGCTGACCGTCGAGGGCGGGTAGGTCACAGCCAATTTCCTCCGCCTGTCGTTTTCAATCACACGGCCACACGACCACAACCTCTGCCTTTTCGAAGCGACTCACGAACTGTCGTGGGCGGACAGCCCTACCCGCGAAATGAGTTACTAATTTTGACTTTGCCGGAGACAAGAAGAAAGAAACAATGGAGAGTCATCATTGAGCAAGGGCGGACCCCACCCCTTGGAGATTCGCTCCACGATCTGGAGCAGACTCCACCAAACACCAGCGACCCTGAAGCTCAGAAGAAACGCGCGCAGAAACCTTAACGGCGACGGACAACCTCGAAAGTTCGCCGCCTATGCATCTTCGCGATAGTACACAACGACGTGCTCGATCGGCAACCCGTCAATAACAATATCTCACGCCCACCCGAATGTCGGGCTCTATTATGCGCTTATAGTCGCTCGTTCACAGCGAGAGCTATGATCATTCGGACCGCAAAACACATCCAGAGTAGTCGCGCACCACGCTTACTCCCCCGCCATGGCTGAATCCCATGCATCTGCCCTCGAAGTAGCTGCAGACAAAGATGCAGCTACGGAGGCGGGCGCCCTGCTGCCGGCCCTGGCTATATCTGCTTCCAACGAGGTTGCGCCCTTGAAATGCTGCTGTGGCTCCGCCGAATGTGTCTTCTTGAGACACAGCAACTCTGTGCTCGATAGCGTGGAAAAAGATGTGCACACAGCAGCACGAATGGGACAGGTACGTTCGCTGTTTCCTTCAGCAATACTGGCCCCACGAGGATGGCGCAACAGCTGTAGCTCCTGTCTCACTTTGGGGTTTATGGTCTCCAGTTTTGGTCGCCCTTCCCTTGGGGCCGCCATCACATCACAGACCAGAGCTATGCAGTTTGCCATTCCCTGTTTGTGACTTCCTTTCGCAGCCCGTGCTTGTACTTCCTGCCCTGTCCATCTTCCCTTAGATTCTTATAGCCACATTCACCATGACTCGCACTAGTTCATGATACCCCCATATATGGCACAAGGAATGCCCCCGTGCCTGCCAGCCCTACTTATGAGTCTTTCATTCCTGAACGCCTGGAACATCTCAAACTTTATTCACTTCCCCCCATCATGGGTGTCTCCAAGTCCCTAACGTTCGCTCTGCAGGCGCTACTAGCCCGCCACGAAGCGTACATGGCCGATGCGGAACGAGATCGCATAGAGCTTACAAGTAGGATCGAGCGACTAGAGATGGACAACAAGGAGCTCGAGACCACGAATGCCAGGACGATCGAGGAGAACAGGGCCCTACTAGACCAGCTAGAGTCTCTTAACTCAACAGTTGCTGACTCGGAAGGGCGTATTAAATCTCTAGAAGCAACCCTATTATCATCACAACAAATCATTCGTCGTTTGGAAGGAGAAACAGCAAGGGCTGAATCGCTTGAGCGACAAATCGCATTCCTCGAACAAGAACAAGAGCAACTGCAGAATACACTCGTATCGTCACATGAGGAGGCTCGGTCCTCTATGGCAAGATGGCAACGGGCTGAGAGAGGTATAATTGACTTACAGGAGCAACTTGAGAAGATGGAACAAGAAAGTAGAGAAGAACGTGAGCGGCATGCCGAGGTGATGGGGCGCATGGAGAAACAACGGGAGGTCGAGAAGGAGCTGAACACTGCTGCTGGTCGGTTAAAGGGTGCAGCTGCGGCGAAGACACTGAATCATGGCAGCAACCATGTTGTGTCGCATTTCGTGCGCGACCTGCTGCAGGACAATACGAACCTACAGCAAGGCATCATGGAGTTGAGAGAGATGCTGATGAATTCGAACGACGAAATCCAAGCGCTACGGGAACAACTCATGCATCACCAACCGCTGGGAGATGGGGACGCGAGCACTACACCAACCTTAAGGGCCGAGCTGGATTCAAAGGACCCGCCTGAAAGATCTGCGCCGGCTGTCTCGCAAGAGCTTCATATCCACCACCATTATCACGTTACACCAAAGCCGGAAGTCAAGAAACCGAGGAAGAAGCGACAAGTACTGAGTCCTGGTGTCATCTTACCGCTGGCAATGCGCCAGCAGCCTCAACCCTCAACGCCCCCGACCACCACCTGGCGACCTCCTATTTCAACTCGCACACCACGAGATTCATTAATGTCCAATCGCTTATCGGTTATGTCCGAGCAACCCTCCGAGTTTGCTCCCTCTTCAGCTCCCAGTTCACCACAATCCAATCCACGTAATTCATTGTTCGATCCTGGATCCATGGACTCTTGGCCTGCCTCGCCAACCACTAGTATTGATCCCATGTCTCCGATCTGGCGAGGGCACAGAAAACATCCGTCGAACATGTCTGCACGCAGCTTCCTGAATCCCACTACTTTTTCACTGGACTCACCGAACCATACACATACCATCATTGAGGAGGGAGATGGTGCTGAAGAGGTGCCAGACTTGGGCATCATAACGGATGAATCAGCCGCAGATGACGAGACTTCTTCGAAGGGACCTGGCACTGCAAGCGACGATCTTGATGTTTATTTTGGTGATACGGATGATGATCGTGGACCTGCGCGGCGACTTCGCAGAGCCTTATCGCACGAATCCATCTTGTCGCTAACAGGAGGACTTGATATTCACACCTTGAGGGCAAAGCCTAGTCAGCTCACCTTGCGGCATATAACGAACGCAACCTCCATCACAGCCAATAGTACAGTCACGGCACAGCCCATTTTATCCCGAGTTCCCGCAAAAAGGAGTAGTCTCATACTACGAGAGAGCTACGGTTCGTCGCCTATAGAAAGTCTACGGACTGTGTCAGGTCCTTCGCCATCGGGCTCATCCAAATTGAGCTCGTGGGTTGGCTGGCGTCCTTGGAAAGGTGACAGCGCTGGTGCAAGCACACCTGTCAAGCCTCGGGAGAAGCAGTACTACCAAGACTACGGAAGGTCGCCTGGCATCAACCAAGCTGGCACCATACCCGGATTCCATGAATACCTGGCTTCGCGCCAGAAGCGAGATCCAGGCAAAGTGATGCCGGATCAAGTGGATCATGATGCATTGAGAGAAGGTCTGACCGAATGAGACCAACAGTACAATATCACACGCCAACCCATGCACATATGGCGTTCTCTTTTATCATTTTTTTAATCACTTGCAATAGCATCGGACGGCGCTTTCAGATTTATTAGGGGAGTTTATAGGTTGGGAGACGATACCCGTATGGCTCACAAGCCGCAGTTCATTTGTTTATCTGGAGATTGCATATGGGAGAGCTCCGGGGTGTGAGCATTTTCTGGATAAGGGAGGTCTCGAGGAAAATTGGTGACGTGCCTAGATAGACAGTATATGTCTTACCATATGTAATTTCAATAATGACACATCAGTCAAACCCGAGCAGATAACCTGTAGTGTTATTCTTGTGCGTATAATCTCATATTTTCCCATGCGGCTCTTCTAGAAAACCTTTCTATGTAGTGTCGAATGTCTGTCTACCGTATTGAGGCTTGTCCTTGGGCCTGTTCAGAGTGCCTTGTAGTATTTCCGTCGTGTATTTCATAAACAATGTTCATCATCTGGTGAGCCCTATGAGTGACCTGTCGACGGATTGATTGGCTATAACATATGCGGTACGGTGCATAACGATATTATTTCGGGCAGGAACTGGAGAAGTGGAACGTTTGATTATTCTACCACTGGAACATTTATAGATGCCATCACATCTTAATTGAGAATAGCAGATAGGAGTCGCCTATAGGATATAATGGATTTTCATGTGATAGGTATCGATTGATCCTCGGTAGCATACAAGTTCAGCGCCTCACCCTATCACGAATCCTCGCCCAGATGCTCTTATTGGATATGGCATCGAACTGTTTTAGACGCTTCTTTTCGCCCCGTACCGCATACCTTCTCCCCACCCTTTCAGACTCTATGTGTATGGCCTGTTTAAAGCCAACTGCCGCATCGAGCTGTCGCTGATACTCTATGCCGAGCCAGTCAGCTTCGAGACATTTCAAATCTGATTTTGCACTTACCAGTCAATGCCTCTCTGTCTTCCTTGTCGGGGTCGAACGTGACACAAACCTCCGGTACGAACATATATCCAAGCAGCTTTGGTGATTCGCACCCATCTTCGTGACGCCTGCGGGTCTTGCAGTCCTCTTTCTGACATCCCGGGCCATACGCGTGAACCTCAAATAACAGGGTAATTTCTCGGGACCTCCTCTCCCCTTCAGCCGCCGCTACTTGATCGACCTCTATTGCCACGTTGTGAAAGTGATAGTAGAGACGGTCATCATTTTGTGCATCCGCTCCATCTTCCTGCATGGGAGGAACGCATGGTCGTACCGCGAGTACCTTGCCGCCTGGGCGGAAGTCTATGAGGTCGTGGCAGAAAAGGTCGTCATGGCGCAAGGAGAGGCCAGCTTCCAGTGCATTTTGGTCTAGACCCAGAACACAGATGTAGTCGGAGACTTCTGCATCTTGAGGGACCTTGGCTTGGGCTCTAATCGTTTTGATCGGAATCGAGAAAGACACGACAAACTGTTGGCACGCCCCCGCGCCGATCGTTCCAGGTGGAGAAACTAGGAAGACTGGTTCTAGGGCTGCCGGGTCGCTTACCTCCAGAGTCGTCGGGCCCTGAATAGCCTGGTCAGCGGGCTCGTCACCTGTGTTCTGTGCCATGTGGAGAGATACAATGTGTAGTAGACCTGGTGAGGTATATCAGAGGTGATCGTGTGAATACATGAGCCCAGATTGTGGAAGAGTGTGAAGTTATTTATATGGAAGAAGCTAGTGTGACGTCTTTGATTCACATCGCGGTTGGTAGTATATATGGAGTCGGCTGTGAATAGAAGAATAAAGGAATGATGCGTGAGTTGGCACCTACTCTGTTGGTTGGGCCTATAAAATGAAAGTGAATCAATCACATCTGCATGAGAAACTGTTAGCGATTAGCTATTCATTGATTCAAAACGTCTAATTCTTTGAGCAGAATGTATGACTAGGCGAAGTATGTCATGCCCTTATCTGGGCTTGCGTCGCAACAGCGTTTTCGCAAGAAAACAGGGACCGTCAGGAGATTGCCCCTCAGAGTCTGAGTATGATCTAAGCATGACTACTATACTACCTGAAATGTTGGGTTGAGATTACCAGGGTGTCTGAGTGTTGGAAATCTCTGTGTAACTGTATACTTGTTCCGTAGAAATATATCTTCCAGCTAACCGAGAAGTTAGTATATAGTATATGATGGAACTTTTTCGACGAGGAACACCCACCCTCTTGGGACTCCATCATCATATATAGACGGCTTGTAAGTGGAGCAGATCACCTCGGATATTGAACAGGTCGACGATACATCTGACCAACCTCAAAGCCCGTACCTCGGCCAGTATTTGCACAAAGGCATTAGATATATCGGCTCCAAGGGCACCGACTCCTGGGATTTAGAGATCATGCTTTAGCTTCCCATACTTCCTGGTCTGTCTTAACTGTCTTCATCGCGAACTGCCTGCCACCATAGTGTCGGCCGCCAAACACGACCAGTGTGCCTGGGTCATGATGGCTCAAATTTTTGATAAATTCAATTCGCTTGTGGGTGAAATATACTTCTATTTATCGCTGGCGAAGTGCGGCCCTTATTTACTCAATACACATCAACTTCTATTAGTTCCATATTGGAGAACGGATACAATGGCTAATCTACAATTCCTAACTAGAACTAGGATGTAAGAAACACTCCAGCTTTGTTAGTATGACGTGTTTCAATCCTTCCAAATATTGTCAAATGAAGCTCATTTTTCTTCAGTGAATGCCTTCCAACGATAAATGAAAGAAGACAAGGCAAGTAAATTTGTATATTGCCAGATAGAAGACACGGTTAATATCGTAAAGCCAAATTCATGCAGCACAGTACATCAAGACAATTTATCCTGGAGACGCCGAAAGAAGAACTGCCACAATCAACATCTGTACTATATTGGCTATACAAGTGTGATCGTCTTGTCAAATCAAAATTGTCCTGCGCCGTAGACTCCATCGTCTGTTTCTGAACCTGCTTGATATGGCCGCCAACTCACCTCTGGCATCACGCGGTTCTAGCCGTCGTCAGGTTGTGTGCTATCATAGCCCAGGACAGCTACTCAAGCGAGAAAATCACATTGCATCCACCTGGGCGCAAGGGAGATCGATCTGACCCCCAACATCAGCGGCAGCCGAAGCAGTGTGCCCCAGCAGGATGGCCAAGACGTTGAGCCAGTGCCAGCTCTAACACGCTTTGTATTTGAACCAGACAGAACAGATCAAAACAATTGGGCCGTTCAAATGTTGCGCACCGGCTGTGATGCACACGAAGGGAAAGCTCACCTGCTAGCCCCAGGTAATACTGCTGGACAGAAAACCGAAAGCAGCAGTCGCCTAGCGACAGGTGTCATTTTCGAGTGCCGACTGCCTCGTTTAGGATTATTCAGGTGATGAGTTCAGACGGAAAATATCTTTGTGCACGTCGACAATATAGTCGAGTCCCGCAATCATTTCTAGGCATTGTCTTGTGATACCTGCACAAAAGCTGTATACGCCGAGAGCGAGTATGTCCTCTATCAGTTGCTATACTTGAGCGCTTTGCATATCTGACACAGATTCGCTCAAAAGAAGTAGCATAATCATCTTCGGCGACTGAGCCAGGCCGCATGTTACTGTCCGGGATTTGGCCTCATCAGCCACCATGCCTTGTATCCTAGAGTTCCATGCGCCATATCCGTGTAGAGAGAGGGGCAAACTCAATCTGAAAATAAAAATCAATCCATACCAGCAACGCCTCTCTATGCATGCCGTATCGTGGGAGTAGTGAAAATCCAGAATCGCGAGTGGGGTATCTTCATCAGTGACCAAAGGAAAAAGGGGACTAGAAGAAAATCAAAATCAGGGGCGCAACGATCACCTCCTAGTACTAAGGGAAGGCGTCGTCGAGGAGAGGTGAAGATTGATGTTGCTGCTCAGACGGTCCCAATTGTTGTCGCATGTTCGTCATATCGGCCATCATGGCCATGATTTGGCGCTTCTGAGCCTCAAGTTCTTGCTTCTGGTTTGCAGCATCCACCTCCGCCTGATGTTTCTGGGCTTCAAGTTGGCGTATAAGGTCGGCGTTGGCCTGAAAGAGATCCTCTTCTGACTTGCGTAGTCGCTTGACCTCTAACCGGAGATCCGTGTCGTCTTCCTCATGGGGCCTCTTTTGGGGAACGACGGGAGTAATCTGAGGCTGGGGCTGAGGCTGAGGTTGAGGTTGTTGAGGCTGGTATTGAATTTGCTGTGGAAGCATCTGACCGGATTCGGAAGCAGCGACGCTATCACCATCTTCACCGGCCTCGTCGCCAGATGCGCCAGGAATTGGGTTGGTATGAACGCGTCGAAGGTGCTCGTTAAGGTTTTCCAGACGCGAGAATCCCTTGCCAGCATGTCTCTTACAGTTCACATGAGGGCAGTTGAGCGGGTTCCGCGGGCCTCCATGCTTATCATGCACCTCGCGCTCGTGCCGGAGAAGACCCCCACTATAAGTGAAGCCGGCGAGCTTCTCACACCCCTCGGCCAGACACTTGTATGGACGCTCATGTTTGTCCATGTGTTTGCTACATTCTCTGATTAGTACTTGAACTCTTTCGGCGACTCAGACAGGGAAACTGTAAACTTACTTCCACTCGCATTTCCTGTTGAACTGCTTCACATCCTCGGTGCAGCCCGTCCAGGTGCATTCGTATTTCCCATGCGCATTCTTTCTGACTTGCCGTTCCGGCTTGGGGATAGGTTTGCTACGTTGAGCGGCGTGGATGTCGGCGTCGTCTTTCGGGGTAGGCAGGGTGGCAGCCTGCTCCGGAATGGCCGGCAACGAGGTAAGGTCGATGTCGTGATGCGGTTCTGGCGATGGGAAAGGCGGCGCGGTAGGAGGGTTGTATGCGGCCAAGTCGGTGATGTCGTGGTCGCCGAATCGTGGAAGGCCATCGACGCCATCGTCCTCGCCTAGCCCAGCGATGGCTTGGTAGTCATCATTCGGGGTGTGGAACTGTCGCGGCTCAAAGACCTGCACCATCTTGAACTCATAGCCCGGCAGCTTCAGATTATAAGGGCGGTTGCCGTTGAACACTTGCATAAACAGCAAGCGGGTTCGATCGTCTTGTCGCAGTCGCTCGGGCAAGATGTAGCGACGGACGGACTGGTTGCCGAATGCAGGGGACGTGGTCCACGCGAACCGGTAGTCGGCTAAGCGCTTACGACCAAGCTTGTCGTTGATTGCTATGAGATGCTCGAGTACGTTGGTATCGTCTATAACACAAGAAGGCAGAGAGGTCAGCGGCCTGATATGTAAGGCGCAAAACGAGGCGAAGAGCTGGAGGCAGGGTGGGAGTAAAGGCAGAATCGCAGGCCAACGGACAGCTGAGCCACAGGCGACCTCAATTTGTCATGTGCGATAGAGGTGCAAAATAGCCTTGCATGCAGGTGGGGTCGGACGCTAAGCCACTTGACATATCCAAATTTAGAGTCCGCGCAGAATGGCGCATCATGCTCAATAAGTACTCGGACGGATGCCAACAGATCTGGCAGGCACCAACATTCCAAATGCGCCCCCCAGTGTTTAAAGCCGTATGACTCTTCGGCCGTCGCAATCTCCGAAGACAGCTCGCCGCGTGATGATAAGAGGCAAAAAAAGGGAAAAAAAGAAAAGAAAAGCAGGTACTGTACTTACCAGGGTCGGCGGGCACTACATCAAATGCATAAGCCCAGGCTGTTCGCTGAGCTGCTTCTGTATCCGTGGGCGCTCCTGGAGGCAGACCTGATTATATATATATTAGCACATCTGGAACCTCCATACGCCAGCCATGGCCATGCTGTAGGCCTGGTGGCGGAGTCAGAAGCCTTCGATCAGGCAGGATGACTCACGCTGAGCTGCTCCCATCCGGGCACCTTCGGCGGCTGAAGGCAACAACCTTGGGGAATAGGCCGCGGGGTTCTGCAACAATCCGTAGAATTGCTGTGGTATACCTCGATTGACGCCATCATCTGGCCCTGGCACACACATCCCTTCGTACTGGTCGCGTATGATTGATTGTGGGGATAACAGTCCAGATTGGTGATATCCCAACTCTACATGCGAGGCACCTTGCTGCTGAAATCCTGCTGCCACAGGTTGACTGCCGCCATATCCACCCTCGAGAACGTTGCTAGCACTCTGAGGTGATCTCTTTAGGCCCATATCATAACCTTCTGGTGGTGCTAATTGTTGGAAAGTCTGGGGCGACATTGTTGCCTGCGGCGGCTGCTGCTGCTGCTGCTGCTGCTGGTAGTCGGTGCTGTTAATGCCACAGTCCATTTGATCTGCTTGCGGAAGGCGATTCTGTGCATCCAGCCATAAGAGTAGTGGATCGAAATTGCTGAACTCGTCCATGATCGTGTCCTCTTGTTCCATCTCTTGGCCAAGATCCTGGGAGTACGCCATCCTGCCCTACAATTAAACATTAGTGCCCTACTCATTCAACAGTATCGAGTGACATGCCAGCCAGCTGCAGTAGTCCACAGATGTTGCAGTAGGCCTTACCGGTGGGGTGCCGATATGGCTATAGCCTGTCGTGAGGTGGTCGGGCCTTGCCTGGTTCGTCGAACGGACACGAGGGCCCTGGTCAAGAGGTGCTGATAATTTGCCTATGGAGCGTGATACTTACGCAATGGCCAGAGCATGAGAATTCCTATGTAAAACAAAATTAGACAGTCGGGGTGTTGGGGAGTTACAGCAGGAGAAACTTCCCATTGCTCGATTGCCGATTCAACAGCTAGTAGAGGCTGCCAGTGCTTTCTCGATTATTTGACCATCAACAAGCCACAAGGTGCCTAATGTAGATCGATTATTGCGAGGTGTTTGTTGCCAGTGAGAATGAGCTTCGATAAACAAGAAGTGTTCGAAATGAAGAGAATCGATGGATAGTCCAAGCACTTTGGTGAATGACTTTGCCTTATCCTAGCAATGCAGCACGGCAAGCCTGAGGAACCACAGACCTTATAGGCATTGAACCATCAAAGCCGACTGGCCTGAGAGCTGGGGAACTCACGGACCATGTCGAATCGATTCCAAGACACCCAAGGCATGTTTGAGGATTCGACTCCAGTCGATTAGACAACAGAACGAGGCTGCAATGAAACTCGAGATGCCAGTCTGTCTCAGCTCCTTTGATACAATGCGTATCGGCTTCTACTGAGTCTCACCTATAGTCTTCCAGAAGAGTCCATACTGAGCACATATTAACCTTTATCACCACTCGAACATTCAAAATCAAGCACCACAAGCTTGTGCCATCTCAGCAGCTCTGTCTTCATCATGTCCGATTGCTCACTAGATTGACTACTATATCTTTATGAAACTCTTGTTCTTTCGTGATATCTTTAATTGAGTTATGAAGAAAAACACGATACACTTGGTGGCACTGTCCCAACTGATGAACAAAGCGAGTCTTCATGCAAGTTCCCTTCGAGACTCCATAGGTCTTTTGCATTCAAATAGTAGGGTGACAATCGGCAGCTCTGTTGATTTACCGCTGAAACATTTGTCGATTGTTTCAACTTCGTTATTTGCAGTGTTCGAAGCTCGACTGCAAATAAATGTTTTGGTGACGTCTTGAGAGAAATGTCAATGCGCCAACTCAAAGGACATGATTCGAATGCCTCGGGGTGAAGCCAGTCTCTTATCTAGTAGCTGGCTAAAAGTTGTATCTCCGAGCGTTTAGCACATCTTGTCTGTGGCGAGACATCGGCATATAATGTAAGGGTACTTGGCTAAAAGAATTCATCAGTGGAGAAGCAAGGCTCCTCAAGATGTCCTGGGCGGGTTTAATATTTGTCTATGAGTAGGTCCCTTGCAAGCTGGCGCTGGCACAGAGACGAATTCTTTCCCGGCCAGATTGATCCTAGCGCCAATGCTGCTTTACTCAGGCTCGGCTCAGTCAAATGCCAGTCATGTGTGTCCCGCCCAGCCTGGAGTATAAGCATTCATGCCTGGTCATGCAGAGAAACAGATAGGGTGAGTAGGGGGCCGGGGTGGTGGGAATTGGCATTTAATCACAAGTTATGGCCCTCAAATAAGCATGGTTACACAAACTGCAGTATACGTCTGGAGCCATGCCGACATGTAGAACCTGACATAGCCATTGCTATAAATTTTCCCCGCCTGTGTCAGCCTAGGGAATGACTCTATTTGTTTGGTAGTTCGAGCATGTCATTCTCACATTCATTCTCTCCCCATCTATGGCACCATGTCGGTCAAACTGTGGCACGGAGACGAGGTGGAAAATACGTGTCTTCAGCTTGCTAATTTCGTAAATGACAGCGTAGAGCTTGAGAATATAACGACTTACGTTGACTATCGCCGTACAAGGCTGTTACTTTCTACTCCTTGAGGTACTGGTTATCTCCCCACTAACACGTTGTGGACGAGAGAATAGGCAGAAAGCATGATGCAGTTAGTGCAAAACATCGACTGATACATATGACCCTTTAGGCTGCGAATCAGTCTGGGGCCGTCTCCCTCCAGCTCCGACAATTAGCCCATCTGCAAACTCCAAACGATCGTTTCGTTTCCTACAAGCTCAACTCGATCTTTGTTCTCGGAAGCACAAGGAGTGCCACCATAACTCACCTCTGCTTCCTACACGAGTCTTAGATCTTGCTAGCTCGGTAGGGGTAAAACACGTCAGGCTCCTTGAGCCACCCTATGGGACCCTGGGCAGATACATCACATCGCCTTGAGCTAGTGCTGGGGCGTTGGGGATAGAATAAATATTATCAGATCAAACATGCCTCAGCTACTCCAAACAATAGACGAGGAAGAGCTACCGGCTATTTATTCGAGACGTCATAGAGCTGATCAGGTACTTGGGGGTGCGATACCTCTGGGCCGATGCACTATGTATTATTGAGGTAAGGACATAGGCTTTTACCTCCCTTACCTTTCAACCACATTCCAAGTCAAGCCCACCCTGTGTTCACCTTGCTCCTGCAAGATGGCCCTAAACTCCCCATAGTGTCCCCGGGTGTATCCGAAGGGAAGATTGCTGACTTCCATTTTTGGACAAAAAAGGTTGATACACAAGAGTGTATCCACGAGTCGGCTCAAATGGCGACTGTCTATGCACATGCCTTTCTCTCCGTCTCAGCCTCCTCTGTGGCCAATTCGCGGCACTCCGTCCTGCACCAGAGTCGTAGCAACGGCGAGGGTTTACTTCAACTGCCATCGAGGGCGTTCCCTTCAACGATCCGATCGATGAACAGCGTGACACCGCGGAGGCTGATGCTGACACTGCGGGAGCAGCCCAGTATATGGCATCGATAAATCTGACCATAATACTGTTGGTGTTTCCTAATTTCAAGATCTCGACGACAACTTCCTGCTCTATTGATACGTATAAAATGTTGATTTGGGGTAGAAAGCCTACTTCTGACAAATACATGTCCTTAACAAGGGGTTTCTCGAAATGTTTGCGCGTTGTATTTTGTGTCCACGATGTGGTTCAAACAGTGATTTTCCATAAACATTTTCTTGCATTCGGGACCACATGGGCTCTAAAGAAGTGATTGGCACTTTAGTCCTTTCATCCTCACTTCATTTAATCATACCCTTGGAAAGGGATCCCATCTCCAACACTCTCGTCTTCAGCTAGGCTAATATGAAGATTGTTCGAGCTCATCACATTACTATTCAAGCATCATTCTTCCACCCTTCTTTACATTCATGTTATGAAAAGCACGAGTATGATCATAGATGACGTCTATCGGCCCACCTATTTTTCCAGTGGCCGAAAGCACAGGTCATTGGCATCGTAAAACAAACAGGCGATGCCTGAACGAGCTACGCATGTTCGTGGCACAGTATCCGATTTCGACTTTCCAAGGAGCTAACAAGGAATTGAGCCGATCCAATTACAAGAAGCAGCCAGTGATACTAACCGGATACTGCAGATGCAGGTGCCCGAATGGAGATCTCACGATGACTTCATGTAGTGCTGACAATTGCTGAAGCTGACTCAGATTGTCGTGAATCACATCATAGGTGGGTTTATAAAACTCATTAGCTTCTCTCGAACTGCAAAATCCCCTTAAAACCTACCAATACAACTTTTATACCTTTTGTAACATTTTGAAGCATCATCAATCTTTCAAAATGGGGTCATTTGAAAACAAGATAATTCTTTACAACAACGACACATGCACATGTAAGATATTGGTTTAAATCCTCATCCACTGAAGAAAACCTCATCAAGAATGAAACAGGGTCAAATCGGGCCAAGGTCGCGCTCAACGAGCTTGGTTTGCCTTTTGAGGAGCGGACTATCAACGTGGATGGACCTCGACCCGCCGAGTTCCTGAAGATCAATCCACGCGGATTGGTCCCAGTTCTCATATTCAACGACGAGGTTGTAATTGAATCCGCCATCGTGTGTCAATTCTTGTGCGATATATACCCGTCGCATTTGTGCCCGCCGCCCACGACGACGGGGGGTGCGCTGCGCCGCGCTCAAATCTCATTCTTCACCGACGCATACTGGAGCAAATTCCATACGGTACTCTTCCAACTCTTCGAGGCGAGGACGGAAGCGGAGACCGAGACGATCGTCAACGATGCCGTTGAGGGTTTGGTCAGAGAGGTCGAGCCTTTGCTCGCAGATGCAAAGCCTTTCTTGGGAGGCAGCCATCAGCTCACATTAGCTGAGGTAACCTTTGACAATGTAACACTTTGCAGACGAATGCTGACTTCGTCGACAGGTTATCACCGGCCCTTTTCTTATCCGAGCACTGGCGCTGTCAAGACATGGTGTCTACCCGACGAGTCTGAACAAGCAGATAGCAGAGAAAGCACCCAATTTCCACAGATGGGCGAATGCGGTCTCAAGCCATCCAAACATTACCTCCGTCTTTAACGAGGAAGTAATTGTGGAGCGATCATGGAACAAAAGAGCTAGGATGAGAAAAGCTGCTGGCTTAACTGACTGGATCAAATCATAGGCAAGTTGGAGAACGACAAGTCGCCAGTGCAATAATCTAAATTGAAATGAATTTAATGCACTGAAAATCAAATGCAAGAACCGTAGCAGCTATATACATGGTCCCTGAGAGCCTGAGCCCTAAATTTTATCACATTACGTCTCTGTTAACTTCTCCTTGGTCCATTTCTGAACCCGACGCAAGTCTTTTATGTCTCTTCCGCCCCAGACAACATCAGCCATGTTATCTCCTTCATAGATCTCAGCTGTCGCAGTGACTATGATCTGGCCAAAGTCGAGCAAAGGCCTCAGCCGTGTGTAAATATCGTCTACACTCCCTGCATAGCCGAAAGCACCGAACTGCGCCAAAGGCAGCCCTCGCTTCTTCCAGAAGTGCTGCGACATGAAGCAAATTGGCATGGACCCGGTGAACCTTGCATTCAGATCCACGACCCACTGCTGACCCTCGCGGTCGACGACAATGTCGATACCGGCCCAACCAACGTATGATCTGGGCATACGCTGCGCAGTGTCGCGCACAGTATCCATAACCAGGCTTTTCAAGTCTTCTTGCTCACTATAGTCAATATGTCCGCCCACCCACTTCCCGTCCGGCGTTAGCGTCTGTCTCGTAATGCCCAGAATGAGGGGATTGTCATGGTTCCTTTCGCTGTCCGCGGCTCCGATCAGAAAGTGAACCGCGAGATCTTGTACCAAGTCAATATAGTCTGAGACAAGGACTTCAGTCACTCCCATCTGCTTGTATTTGTTCATGGCCTCGAGCATTTTTGAACGATGGCTCTCACTGGTGACGACGTAGGTTCCATATCCACACCCTGCGCGGCACAACTTGAGCACAAACGGTACAGATCTCGCAGCGAAAATATTATCAGAACCGTTCAGATCAATATCTTGCAGGTTCGCGACCACGGATCTGGGTGTTTTGATCCCTGAAGTGATGAGGAATTTCTTAGAGTTGATATCGTAACCCTCCTGGGGATCGACTAGACAGTCGTGCTCTTTCATCCATCCTTGAGGTCTCCAGAAGAGCAGTTTCTTCCCTTGACCAGCTTCAAGGAGCTGTTGTAGGAGATTTCCCTGATCTAGATCCAAGTATACAGGTCTATGCCTCTGCTTTGGAGCAAGTTGCAACAGAGCGCGGTTCATGCTGGCCGCGGTGGCATTGGGGCCGAGGAAGATGACCTCCATATTGCCGAGCCCAAAAGCTCGTCGAAGTGGTTTGAGGCCCAATATGATCCTTTTGAGTCGATCTTGCTCTTTTGCGTCTTCAGAAAAGGGAATTGGTTCTTCATCTTCAGGATAAACCAGTTCTCGTGGGAAGTTTGGGTGCAGGTCCAAATGCCCAAAGACGCAGTACATCGTCACTATGAAGGGACCCTTGATCCCATGGTCACGGTACAATTCTGCCAAAGTCATGTCAAGTTGTACAGTTCCCATTTTCGTGTCAGTTTGTGTTGAAGATGTAGAGGTATCAAGACAAAAGTTTGCAGAATTTTGGAGTCGTGGTTTTCAGTCTACAACCAGCGAGTCGGTGATTCAAAATTTTTTCATGGAAGTTGGGAGCTCAGGATCATCAACTGATGGTCATCCATAATAACCACAACCAGGCCTGTCTTCATTGGGGTTTAAATCAAACGACGAGCTGACTCATTTCTTGCCGCATTACCGCATACTTCCGAGTCGGGCATTGCCCACATCCATATCGCCTAAAACCCCAACTTCAATCCGCTGGATAACTCTTAAGTCTCACGTCAGTGTCAGTTGATACAAACACCTTTCGGTGAGAACTTATCCCGCGATGACAGCCCGCTAGTGACTTCGCCCGCTGTCTGCATTGAGCCCATGACACCATCGCATCCTTAGCGCTAGGTCAACTCGAAATCAAAGAGACAATAACAAATCGATCATATCGATACAATCAATGCAAGTTATACATTTGCCTCTGACATTTGAATCAAGTGGCTCAACTATAGCATGCGAGATCGATCTGAAAAGGGTTGTAGCAAATTGGAATGAGCGGATGAAGCTGTCCTCGCAAAGTCCTTCCCACATTACACAGCACATGGCCCCCAAGATGCGAGGGAGTAGCCAGCCCTACAAGGCCACATTCTTGCATGTGCATAATCCTTCACTTGCGATAGGCTGCTCAAATGGACCTAAGGCAGATGGATCTCACTTACATATTGGGGGCGGTCTGTAAGGATGCAATTGCAGGCTCTGGTAGCTTTGTCGGTGATTCCACAGTAAGGGCCGGCCAGTTAATTTAATCTGGCATGAAAGAAAAAAAAAAAAAAAACAACCTAATTTGACTAACCTATATGTAGTCAGTTTGCTCGTTGCACTTCCCACGCGCCACGATTGATTACGATAATGTCTGCATTCATTAGCTATCACCACAAGAATTTTCCACACAGTGTCACCTTAGGTATGCCCGAGGAAAACATGTCTGTTTCCATTCCTCCTCCAGCCGGCTTTACTGTCTAATATGGATTAGAGACTTTACATTATGTAGTATGTTGCTAGATTAGAGACCTTTGGCCATGCATTATGTCAATCCGAACCTGGCGTTAAACGTCTCGCATGCCCAAATCCATTTGTTGCTAAAATCACGTATCGCAAGTCGATGATATAATCCAGGAGCTATTCAACAGCTAGGGTAGCCAACATCTTCTAGGGTTCTACTAGATAGGAGGTATTGGCTCTATGTCTCTGATTTTCCCTTCTCATAGCGCTCCAGTCGGAATGGGTATGCGGGCGTGTCCTGTGCAATAGGCGGCCAGTTGACCCTAACTAGAAAATCGTCGCAAGTCATGTGCTTCAAGGGCTGGAAAAGCTGTGTCTCAAACTCCTGGGGCATTGATCGATACCAGGGGCAAATCCTATACTCTTTGTTGTCGGGAGTGACCTCGAGTGTCACAAGCAAAGTACGCAACGACTTAAACTCGCCGATGGCGTTCCAGGCCCCATCCCAAGGTGTGTCCCCAGGGGCACTAGCCTCGTCCCAGCCTGGCCAGTCTTGACTGAATGAGTTATGCAGGTACGAGTGTATTTGGTTGCCACGAACAAATAGAGATAAAGATAACCTGACATGGCGCAGTAACTCAAGGTGGTGGGGAATCATGACCCGAGGAAATATCGACATGGAGATCATGGTGCTGAAGTGTAGAATATGCGTCCCATACAAGACATCGATCGCCTCTAGGTAGCTAATCGCTGTTATCAATTTGCGAGAGGGCATGAACGACATTCGATAAATATGACTTACATCGTACGGCAAGCAGTCAATAGAGCAGGACTACAATGCACGTCGGAGGGAGCGAACCGGGCTTTGACCGCTCCGTAATCCCAGTCGAAACCTGGACTCTGGGACATCGGCATTCCAATACAGCTTTCATGGCCATCAAAGTCTATTGCTGTTGGATGTTGACATTCTATGGTGACCAACTTTCGGTCGTAGATAAAAATGTGCATGCTTCGATATCCAAAGGCATACTCGTATATTATCAACCGGATTTCCGGGATCAACGTCGTCAAGAATAATGAGTCTAACTGCGGTCCTCGTTCGAGCGTTGCAGCCAGCGTTTTTGGCCTAGCGACTGACTGCGGTCGAGGCATTTCATCCGCGTCTGTGGGAGGAGTGGACTGTAGGTAAGATATTGGTGCTGGCGCTCCTCGGCTATTTCAGTCTGGCTATCGTGTTCAACCTGTCCATAAGGTGGCAGCGATAGCGAAGGACAAATTCCTGTCCTAGATATAGCCCAAGTATGGATAAGATTGCTCTTCTTGGGATGTATGGTTGGAAATGGACAATGAGAAAGTCAAAACAGCGAGGGAGGGACCGGGATATGCTCAGAAGCTCCTTTCAAGCTGCCGGGTGAATGGCTGTTTGAAGATAAAACAGAAACCAAAGAAGAGACATAAATATGATATCAAGTACCAAGCAACTAGTAATACAATTAATTGTAGTCTCGGGTTGGCTCAAATAATGCTTGTTCTCAATCAAAGTCCTGGCGCAAATTGGGTTTAGTTAAGTCCTACGATGGGACGCACAGGTTCGTTTCCCTAAGTCAGCGCGCTAGTACAGGTAGTGACTGCCTAGCCAAAAAGATCAAGGCGGGGCAACGCATTTTCAACCTGCTCATCCATCCACCAATCAATAGGCTGCAGATACGAGTTGTGACTGCACTGGAAGGCATTGGTCGTCATAAGTACGAAGAATGTGTGTCAAAAAGTACGGGCGTAGAAGGAAACGCATTGTACAAGATTAATGTGACCCGTAGAGATACGGGTAATGGTTAAAGTTAACCAGGTCCCTGGTCTCGCCGCTACCTTGTATGAATAGTCCAGTACTCACCCCATAACTCCGTCATAAGAAGGTCATCCAGACCATCCGCAACGTAAAATGGGACGCATATGGTAACGTGGGACAAGAATTGTTTCCAAGGTCTAAAGTACCCATTATCATAATATAGAAGACCAACGCAATTAGTGGTCAATCACCTCGAAACGAGGCTGCTTTATTTGCGTCACATTCCTCGTAGTGTGTGGTTATATTCAACATGACACATCAGACAACGTTGCCGACCTCAAAATGCGAAGACTCAATTTGTCTCGAATGTGGTTGAACAGACAGAGACCGGTGTGTCCAACTGACTGGTCAGTAGACCATTATGATGATGCTCTACATTGGAGTGATGTGACTTCACCATGCGACTCTTATCGCAACCGACCTAAGAAAGGTAACGATTGCCGCCACGCCCTCCGAGCCCGGCCCCAATTCGCGTGGATTGACACTTCTGGAGATGATGCTTGGTACTATAAACAGGCGCGATCGTCAAGTTGCATTTATCTGAACTATGCCTACATGTAGGTATTGACATGAACAGACCAAAAGGATATCTACTTCGCAATGGCACGAGAAGAAGTCGTATCTCTGCGCGCCATGTCGCCACCAGCAGCTCGTAGCATGGAGGATCAATCTCCCACCAGCAACATTGCTCAAACCAGCCTCGAACAGGCCGAGTCCAGACAGATGGACTCGGCGTGGAAGAAAACATGTGTTCTTGTCGGCTGTGCAATTCTGCAGTTGCCGATGTGGGGTAGGCCAAGCGTATATGCCATCCATGATTCCCAACACAACTCACAACTACAGGTTTTGCCATGAGCTATGGCGTCTTCCAGGAATACTACTCTGGCAACTGGACGCTGGAGGGCAGCCAGGACGTGACTGGTATCATCGGGACCACACTGAATGGGGTCACCTACCTCTCCATGCCGTTGCTATTCGCCCTGTTCACCAGACGATGGGCACATAGACGCCGCGCCGCTGTTCTCTGTGGTGCCCTGCTTACGGGGATCAGTTTTCTGCTTTCTTCGTTCAGCACGCATGTCTGGCACCTGGTTGCGACCCAGGGAGTCCTCGCGGCGCTGGGCACAGCACTGATCTTTAGCCCCACGACACTATCGTTGGGCGAATGGTATAACAACAGCAATCGCGCTCTGGCATACGGCGTGACGCTCTCGTGCAAGAACGTTGTGGGTTCCGCCTGTCCATTCTTGATGCGCGTCCTGCTAGATCAGTATGGTTTCAGAACGGCTTTGCGCATTTGGACCGCCATCGTGGCAGGGACCAGCATCCTCTCCGTCTTTCTGATCCCGACCCATCCGTCAGTCATGTCTCCCAGCACACCCCGAGGGCGGAAGATCCCTTGGGAATTCTTGAAGCATCGCACTTTCTGGATTTACAGCATCGCAACGACTCTGCAAAGCTGCGGGTATGGTATACCACAAACGTACCTCAACACCTACGCCCACGAAGTCACGCTACTCTCCCAAACTTCGGCCACCCTGCTGTTGACACTCTTCAACATACCTGGGATTGCCTCGTCGTCCTTCTTCGGGTACCTGAGCGACAACAAGCGGTTCCCCCTGTCCGCGACGACCGTCACCGCAATATCCGCTATCACGTCCGCTCTGTCTGCTTTTCTTTTCTGGGGTTTGACATCTCCGGGAAGCATGGCGCTTCTGGTGCTGTTCTCCATCACCTTCGGCTTTGCCGCCGGCGGTTATAGCGCGACGTGGGGCGGGGCGCTGAATGAGATGGCATCAGAGGCCGCGCAGAGGAATGAAGCCATCGACACGGGTATGGTGTATGGGCTCCTCAATGGGGCAAGGGGCATCGGTTATGTTGTCGGCGGTCTTGTGGGTGTGCCGTTGCTCAACGCCGGCGTTGCGGCGAAGGTAGGGACTTTCGGCTATGGGACGAGCTATGGGCCGATCATCATCTTCACCGGTCTATCGTCGGTATTTGGAGGGTGGGGGTTGTTATGGAAATGGAAGAACCTTTTGCGATTCTTTTAAAAGAGGTTACCTAGATTTCACGTCCTCATAGTTTTTCTACGTTACGAACAACGAACCCCAAAAGGTAAGAGTATTTCCTTCATTTCTCAATTCATCTTCGCATCAAATAGGTTAATAGCTTGTTGGCAGTCATAACTAGGTATAGATACGAGATGTGTGACAAGAGCAGCATGACTTATATTATTTCCGTACACGTGCGTATAAAGAGCACATATTATGTATATTCATTGCTCTTAGACCTATCAATTCTCCTTCTATCTTCCACCCCCGAAGTATCTTCCAAAAACTCAAAGAACGTGTGAAAGCGAGCCCACGAGACGAAGCTCCAATGATAGCGCAGGAGCATTGTCATCGGCCTCGCTCGGCTGCAACACGCCGTCCCAAGCGATGGCGTAGAAGCACTTTCGCTGGCGAGTTTTCAAAGTGAAGAAAACCGTTCTTCCTCGAGCGACAGCGTATTCAAACACAAATGGGGTATCATAATGCAAAAATAACCAAAATCAACCAAAATCAAACCCGCCTCATATGTAAATCATCCATAGCCCCCCAATATGTTTTTCATCGAGACGGACAGGGAAAAGCGATAGCGTTACGGCATTGTCGTCCTCGTCCGTCTCTTTCTCCGTGAGAACGCCATTTCCCAGCGATGGCGTAGAAGCAACTGTCGCCGTCCGAGACCGTGCCTCGGATGAGTAGCGTTTCCGGCGCTATTTAAGTGATAAGAAGATGTGCCAAGGATATAAGTTGAATGCCCAGTCGAATCGGGGGCGAGCGGTAGGTTGAGCTACCCGTGCCATTCAGCACCATGCGAAGCGAATGAAGTGTGCTAGGGCAATGGTTGAACATTGAAGCTCGGATTGTCGATTTTGCTCGGTGCAGATTGAGATCTAAGACCTCTTGCTCCACCACATGCGTCCAAATCCACGCTGCTGGAGCTCTCTGCGGGCAGCGCCGTCCTGGTATTCGTCGGCGCTGTCAACTGCTGAGCTGCCACTACTGTTGATCTTGTGGCTTGGCTTGTTGCCGACAACCTTGAGCGCAACAAACATGACAAAGCTGCTGACAATACTGATGCACAATATGCCGATCATGGTAAGGTTGCTCCGACGATATTGATAAGGGCCCTTTGCCGCATCTTCGGGCCATCCAGTGTACAATGCGTAGGTTGTCGTGATGCTTCCAAGATTGCCCAGACCCGAAACAAGAGCTGAAGCGGCAGCGACGCCTACTTCGCCGTGGCGTTGTTGAAAGATTTCATTTGTCCAGACCATGCAGGTGGGTACAGTAGGGCCAAGTCCAAAACCAACCATCAAGAGACCGCCGTATCTTGCCCACGGATTACTAGTGGGTGCAAAAGTGGTAACAAGCAGACCTGCGATCTGGATGCATACTGCGGCGGAGAAAAAGAAGGGCCGCAGTCGGTGGAATCGGTCGGCAATAGGGGTCACCATGAGAATTGCAATAAGATCCATCTACACAGGTCAGCCATTCATACTCCTATCTTATGCCAGTGATGAAGAACTCACAATCCAGATGGGAGCGAAGAGCAAGCTCAGTTGTACCCCAGTAAAGTTGGAATTGATGCCAGAGATAATCACTGTGCCATAGAGTTGTGTGCCAATACCGACTCCGACAACTCCAAAATACATCAGAGTCAAGGGCCAAAGGCGCCAGTCAATGAGGACATAGCCCAAGTCTTTGATTGTCCAAGGTCTAGGATGGTAGACTCGCTTAAGGTCCTGGTAGTGAATCATTGCATCTTCGCCAGATAATACCTCGGGGGACGTTGGTAACCATTTGAAGAGGCCCTTCCGTGCACGTGTCTCTCCAGGAGGCAGTGGGCGATCCGGCAGCCACCAGAGGAGAACCACTCCAAGGACGACGGCGCAGAGGCCATAGATCAAAAACATCCATTGGAAGCCGACTAGACCTCCTAACCCGTCCATCTGTTGGAAGCCAGCGGAGACCAGCCCAACAACAGCCGCTGAGACCTGGGCGGCAGTGAAGTATTGCCCGATCCGTTTTCCCGTACGCGATGGTGGATAGAAGAGAGTCAGATAATAAGACATGCCTGGCCACATGCCGGCAATAACTACACCCAGAAGAAAACGTAGCAGCCTGTCGACGAGAGTCAATAATGAGTGCAACCAAGATCATGTGGGGGCGTTTTTACTTGACACTCCAAGCTGCTTTTACGGCAGTGAAGCATACACCGATGACACCAACGGCGAAGACGATTCGGGCCATCCAGACTCGCGGGCCTAGCTTACTCAAGATGAGGTTCGACGGCATGTCAAAGATGACATATGAGACGTAGAAAAGGGCAAGGGCAGTCGAGACATCCTTGGAGTCCAGGTGCAGCACCTGCATCAGATCATGACCTGAGCTCGTGTTCATAGTTTGGGCTAAACCAATGTTGGATCGAATGGCGGAGCAGAGAAAGTATAGAATCCAAAATGCTGTATACTACGAATCAGCAAGAGTCATTGACACACCAATGTCTTATCATACCTGGAATGATGCGAAGGTCAAGCTTGCGATAGACTTTCTCGATCTGATCAACATCGTATTCAATAGGCTCGCTGCGAGGGGCGGCGCCTTGGGCAGGTTCATGGGCGTCAGCGCTCGTCTGGCGAGGCATCTTGCTATCTCTGTCCAGACCCATGTCTGGATGACTGGCGGCCATACTTCGACTGCGAAGCAATGGGAGCGCGTGCAACTAGTCTTTTCAGGCGCCTTTGGCAGAAACTCTTTCCAGCTGTTTGTTCTCCAGGAGAGCAACTAGCTTTGGCTTGACTGCAACAGAGGGCAATGCATGAGAAGAGAAGAGAGAGAGAGACATTTCTATATCGGAGAGTCACCAGATTTTCGATGGTGTGCACCCCGCTGCCGGTTGCGCTAGTGGGGGCCGAGACCACTTAAAATCCCGAGTCGCTCAGCTGGAGCCGGTGAGGCTTTGAGACTTGTTGGGGATAGCGCAAAGCTACATTAGCTTCGACCAGCTCCGGCACTTTTCCCACATCGAGTCCATGCTGTCAACAAAAACCATTGGAAAATTGCCTTGTGGGCCTCTGTGTCATATTTAACAGGTCATGGACTTATGATTTACTATGCGATTTGCTTCGTTTCTACTCGATTTTATGAAACATATTATAAACCGCCAACCTCGGCTTAATTAATATCTAGCGAGTACGTCAATCCAAATTCAATGTCAAGGGGCCAAGTTGCCAACATCTCGCAGGGCACGTAGCACACTCTTAGAGTTATTGTGACTAAGACGTCAACGTTGTTGATTTGGGTGATTCTGGGGTGCTCTAAATATTTCCCAGCTGCATCTTAGGGCATAGCAGTTACTCTATATTTAGTGAGGTAGATCTGCGTGAATCGACGCTATCTTAGACAACGTGATGCCCAAAAGACTTACCCAGGCCAATGTCACCATCGACTGGCGCAGGTTTGTTCACTAATAGAGTGATGCTCAAGCCGACCAACCATGATATCGGCCTTCTCCTCGAGGCTTCAGATAGATAAGTCGGATCTCCCTGTTCTTTCAGTTCATCGCGCTGGCGGTTATCTTCATTTTTGTGATAGTAGTGCTTCGAAGGCATAAGACCGGCGTCTCTGAGCGCCCTTGGACTACGTTCTTAATGTCTGATATGCCTGGTTCAACAGAGACACCTTTCTGAGTCAGTGAGACAAGTTGAGTATACTAAGCACCAAGTGATATGGCCTTCAATCCTGGGATAATGGCGGGAGGTCAAGGCCGAGCTCCGCCAAGTTCATTCGCCACAAAACTTCTGGAGCAGCAATATATAAACAAGACAATGACGATGATAAAATATATCGATTGCGTCATCGCACTAGCTGGTTACATCAAGACTTCAGGAATTCTTTCGCAATCAAGCGCTTCAAAGTAGATACTAAGAAATAGCATGGCTAGGACTGGCTGCGTAGCATACAACAAATGTAAAGCCAGCAGAATGAGTGTCTACAAGTGGTTTGCCACGCATACTAAGGCAACGACTGTGCGCAGCCTGGAAACAGAATCAGATAACACCGCTGGACAATTATATTCGGTAGGTCAATAGATACTTTTGGTTTAGCACAGAGAATCCTTGGTATCAAGTCTGGTTGCGCAATTGAAATGATACCTGTTGATCGCATAGTGGTTGGGAAAAGAAGAATCGGATTATCGCCGCAAAGCCTCTTGTAGGCTAAAGAAATTCTCTTACTTCCCTTATAAAACTTCAAGGTACAGTGAATTACATTACCCTTCGGTATAAGTTGCTAGCATTACTAATATAACTGGGATACTGGTTGTCTGGGTTCCTCAAACCTTCCAAAAGGCATCACATGATAAGATACGCTGCTAGACATACTACTTTCCATTGGTATCCATCATGAAATCTTCCCGTGCACAGTCTTGACATCAGAATATGGCAAGACTTACATGAGCACCCGTGGCTAACGTTGCGTATGGAGAATGGAACAGCGTCGTCCTAACATAGGATCTATTTTGCCGACTTCCATACACTCGTGGCATGGCTGGTTAATATGCTGGAAGCTCTGATACTACTGGACGCTCATTTGCTGGAAGCTCTGATTTGAAGGCGACATATGGCTTTGAGATGTTCCCATTAAGCCATGGTTCCGACGACGGCTGATAGGGACTTGCCGCCACAGGTTGGTCTTGCTCCAGTGGGGGGTGGTATTCAGAGGCTTCGGTCCTTGTCTTCCGTCTACGAATCAAGAGAGTGAGAAGAATGATTGCGATGACTAGTAGAACTGCGCCGGCGGCGCCGACACCTATTCCTATCTTCGCTCCTAGTGATAAACCCTCGTCAGCCGCGACAGGCACTGTTGCTATCGCCGAGCTAGTTGATGGAGGCTGAGTTATTGTCGCGGAACGGTAGGTTTCGGTGGAGGTGGTCGTTTCCTCTGCTGCCGTTCTCTCGGCTGTCGTAGTAGCAGGGGTATACACTAGAGTAGGATTGAAGCCGCCTTCCCACGATATAGTTCCACCTGCGATATTTGGTAGAGCTGCATAGGCTGGTAGCGAGGTACTTCCACTGTAGATTCCTGAGCTGCAGTAGGGATCGCAGCTCGAATGCGGGAGAACCTCTAGCTCGGTAGAGTCTGCAGAGACCTTGCAGCCTCCCCATGTAGCGTTACCACTCCCTGTGTCTGTCTGACACTGCTGAATGGCAACCCATTCTTGGTCGTCAAATAGAGAAGATTTCTGTGGACAAGCTCGGTCTGTAAAGCTAGGGTCGGTGCATCCGGCGAAATACGTATTCCCGGCTTCGATGTAGAGTCAGTTGAGTTCTTGTATAGTTTGGGGACAGCTTTGTCGAGGAAGACTTACTTGGATTATCAAAACAGGCATTGGCGTCTTGAAAGCTTAGACAGGAATCACCGCGATAACAACAAGGCCAGTGTCCGAGTGCACTGTTTCCACACGGGATGAATTCACCCTTCGTCTCTGCACTCTCGGCATAATAGCAAGTACCATTCGATAGATTTGGGTTGACACTCATCGTGCTAGAGCTCCGTGGTATATTGGTAATGGTCTGAGACCTTGACTTCGGGAATCATGGGGTAGGAGAGGGAATTTTACGTGGGAGTGAAGGTCATGTAAGAAAGGAGTGCTAGCGATTTGGACAAGGCTTCCAGCCAAAATCTACGGATGTGCAAACTACATATGTAGTACATCAGGGCGGCACTATGATTTTCTCATGTAACCCTGTTCGGGCCAGCTCACATACAGCCTTCAGACCCGAGAAGTCAGATTGCGAGCCTCGGTACCGGCGAGCGTTTAAAATGTCCAATGTCAGCTCCGATAGGCTGAGCAGACAGGGACGCCCTGCCCCCTTGCGCTCAATCTCCTGAAACGCCATGTACCTGCATGTCAGCTACAGGGTTTATTTTCAGCTGTTCGCGAGACGAAGCCTTACAGCTACTTGGAATGCAACAAAATCAATATGGTTTTCTCCTGGTATTGGACACTGAATAGCACCATAATTGCAATATTATACTGGCAAATTCGGAATAGAAGTACCCACTATGACTGGTGTCATAAGATACCACGACTGAACGTTACTCTACCAAAGTTGTTTGCTGGTCATCATGTAGGTCAATAAAACGTACTTTTGCAAACCAAACAAGGAATGGGAATGCCACCTGTGGTGGCTTATCCAGCCTTTCTAACCCTGCAGCCTGATCAGTAGCCTGGACTACTGGCCTCTAGCACTTGAGACGCGATCGCTTCGCAGTTTCACGAATAACCCTGAATTGCTTATAGGTCGATTCAACCCATTACGCAACCCGGGGATCTTCCAGCCATAATATCAACTTCCATAAGTAATAGGTTATGCCCTCCGAACTGTAATTTAGATGATTGACAGATCTGACTTTAGTAGGCATCGTTCCTAATAGCCATGTGCTCGGGAATGTTTGAATAGAGAAATTGCGTCCGATGCAGGCCGTATTACTCGAGGGAGCCCCGTCAGCCGCTTGTTTCGTGCGTGAACCCTGCAATATTTGCATCTACTCGAGCCTTATCAAAGAGTTGCTGTTGTATTTGGTAAAGCTCAGGAACATCTATATGTACCTACTTTGTATTGGTTAGTGACTTTGCCGCTTGTGTCACACACCTGTAAAAGACAACTTCCGCCCATAATGCTATGCGCAATTTTCGACAGCCTTGTCCAGATTATTGATCTAGTGTTTCAATCTCTGCACATCTTTGATCCTTTCATTTACAGTACCAATGAAGAGATCCGCGAAAGGCTTCTCTTCTCCATCCATACTTGTCCGCTTTCACTCCGGAACGGAGGGCCATCAATTGGCTTTATTTCCAAGCTCAAACCTTAATATCACCGGTACCGTTCCCATGGTCGGATCATTGATATGTCTCCTGATAGCGCTACAACGGGGCGGTTCAACATACCCCTGGCAGGATAAGCGTACAATTGCACCTTTGTTGTCCTTGGAGTCCCTGTTGTGGCCTTCATCATCATCGCACAAATAATTAAAGTTACTGAGAGATCCAGACTTGTTCCCTCCACTGTGACTCGGAATATGGATATCTGGCTTGCTAACATCGACAGCTCGGGTCATCGGATACGAACTGCTCTACGGATTTGGCCAACCGAGCTACATTGTTGAACCCATTCTTGCCCCTTCCAGGTCCCGATTGGTGTGAATTTAATCACACTGCTCCAGAATCTCAATGCTTTCGTTTTCATGGAGGTAGCGCAGAGCGTCTCCCAAGGTGGGTTGAGATTTCGGTTTCGAATCGGCTTCGACTGACGTGAATGTAACTTCACTTTCGACCTCTGGAGCTGTGGACTTGATCTCTTCCCTCCCATCTTCAGGACCAGTAGCGAGCAAAAGACGCTTATCGCACCTCTTTAGTTCAAACAATCGACGTTTCTCTTGCGCTTCGTGCTTTATACACTATAGGTGCACTAGGTATTATGTAGGTGGGGTCTATGAAGAAGAGCAATGATCAACTGGAGAACCTAGGCGAAAATGAGAACTCCGCAAAGGGGCTCCAGGAGACAAAGGGGTCGCAGGAGAAAAAGAATGAGAATGCGCCGAACCAAGCCTGAGGCATAAGTGGTGATGAGAACAAGAAATCCAATCGTATAGTACGGAAGGGTTTTCTCCTTCTCAGTCTAAGTTCGTAGTCATGAATGAAAAATATCTATGGTCGGCATACGGGTAAATAGACTCATTGGCTATAGTATCCAGACACAGATAGGCACTGATTCTAGTAGCTCTAGTATGACTATGGGCTGAGACGAGCGGTATGCAGGACGCACTGCGAAGGTTTTCAGTGCTCCGTGCATTTGCCAATTAGCTAAATTTGCAGGACCATAGCAAGCCGTCATATCGTCTTCCCAGTAACACTGAATCATATGCTGGCTTCCTTTATAGTGAAAATAATGATACAGAGCATTACCTATGCTTCCGTGCCCTGCCACGCCCTCTCTTTGATCCATTTTGGGACGAGCCGTTGGCATTTCTGAAGCCTTGTGGACCAGGTCGCGGGGGGAGTGTTCCGGGCGGTGCATGTGGGAGTGTATTGCCTTGAAATGTGTAAGCGCCGGGCAGAGGTGGAGGAGGTCCAGCCGGAAGAGGTGGCTGCCAGTCTCCATGTGCCTGAAAGAGTTCCTGCGGCGGCGGAGGCGGAGGGGAAAACTCACGTTGATCCTGGCGGCGCTGGCTTTCTGGGCGGCGAAGGCTACTGAAGCCTCCTCGTTTAGGTGCAGGACGACTCGAACTGGTGTTGATCTGGATATTGCCACGCTGGGGCGGCTTTTGGACCGGATCGTGAATGAAACCATCATCGGACTCACCATCGCTGGAAACATAGTACACATGAGTTTGCTTCTTTGATAGTCCACGGATGCTCATGTTCTGCCCTGGAGTGATCTTGTTTGTGTCTAATCCAACCCATGCGATAGCTACGTTGGCGCTATTTGGGTCGATGTAGAAGTCGCGCAACGCCGCGGACCAGATGCTCAAACCGGACTCCGCCTCGTCTCCATGGGCAGCTAGTCCACATTCTGGACCATAATGGCCCTCTTGCCCACACGTATAACAGAAGGCGGGTATTGTCTTGACCTTCCTGATTTCAACTTCTGCAGGATTGAAACTTTTCCAAACCTGAATACACTGATCTTCAGTGTGAGCAGATCCGCAGTACGCGCACGGCTCCATTTCTTCTGTTGTTAAAGAAAGCTTTTCCTGGCACGTGTCCTTCGTGTGTCCGACCTGGCGGCATTTGCTGCACCTCTGCTTCCTAGGACATCCGTAACGCGTGTGTTCTCTGCTGCTGCAAAACTGGCAAGCAAGCTGCGGACAGTTGCCAGAACTGTGCCGGGTACTGACACAATGTATGCAAAATATGGGATAATTTTCCGAGCCGGGAAAATACAGCTTGCGGTGCTCAAGCTCTTCTGGAGTTGGTGGTGATTGGTTTTCGGCCTGTACTTCGCCAGCTTCTATATCGTCTACACTTGCGGATTCCTGCTGGGGCTTATCTTTCTCATCCTCCTGGGGTTCCTCGTTACCCTCTGATCCTGCTTCATTGGTCGTATCCGCAGTTTCTTGCGGCGTTGAGAGCTTCTTGAGCCTTTTATTCACAGCTTTAATGTTGAGTTCGTCGAAAACAGGCTGAGCCACTCCCCGTGCTAGCGCTTTGTCCTTCTTCGTGCCGTGTAGAACGCCCCCGGCTGGATGAAGGAGAGCTATCAAAGCATTGCGAATCATCTTAACTTTCTGCGTAGGCTTCTTCAGCGAATCCAGTAAGAAGTCGTTGTTTTCCTCAAGGACGATGATCAGATGCTCGAGATTCTCCATCATCCAACGCCGCCAAAATTGGGGCTTGGATCGTTCGGCATGATCTAGTTCGAAGTCGCAAGTAACCTGCTCGAACTTGGAGGCGTCTATTCTCCAATCTTTATTCATCATTGGGAATGAGACGATGCCAGGAGAGCTTGTCGGGACATTAGCCTTGGGCTGTTTGCCTGGGGCTTTCCCGAACGATGTTCGTAGGCCCAAACCAACACCCTGGTTCCAGCCGGCTGAATTGTCAGAGGTTTCTACGTTCTGCTTTGTTTCACCGGATGAAGGTGTAGAAGCTGTCTGACCAGGTTCATCAGGAGACTGGTTTGGGTCGACTGTTGATTGATGCTCTTCCCCGGGCACGAGGTCTGCGGAAAGAGCCTGTTCAGGAACGACGGGCTCATCTTGCGAAACGATCTTGTCCGGTACGGGCTCTGCATGAGATACGGGGTCTGGCTGAGAGGCGGGAACAGAGGGTTGTAGGCCTGTCTGTTCGCTGGTCGCGCTGTCAGAGAGAGGCAAATGCTGACTTGGAGCCGACGTTTCCACTATCTCCCCATCGTCCAAGCCATCGGAATGCGGATCCCCATTTTCGCCTCCATCGGAACTCCTTCTGACCCTCTTTGCGGAAGGTGAATCAGGCGCATTACTTTCGCGGTCGGGGGTCAGCCCTTTCAGTTCTTCTCCAAAGTCGCGAGGCCGTTTCTGCCCGGTGGCGATCCCTGGACTGTTTTTCGTAGCAATCTCATCGACCTCCATTTCGGATTGATGGTTTTCAGCAGCGTGGCCGTCCTGTGAGCGAGTGAGCGCCATTTTGAGGCGACTCAGAAGCCAGTAACTTGACGAGATGTCGCTGCACCAGTTTGGCGGCTACTGCTCGTGGCGTGGCGAACCTTCCTCAATGCGCGATCAGATATGCAAACGCGCCCCGTGGCTCCCCTCCAAACACCGATGCAGACCTATCAGCAAAAGTCCAAACCCGCTTGGTTTTTACGCGCCAGGTAATCCAAACTGGACTGTTATTTCAATACTTTGCGATCGTCCTGTTGGATGCTGAGCCATTGCCCAAAGATTTGCGCCGGGTAAACCGCGGCTGGACAAGTATCTGGTATCGCTGTATCTTAGACCATGACTTCATCCCAAAAGGTGCATCATTTTTGTGGGACGCCGACATACACCTGCAGAGGAGCCTTGCATTTCAACTCGCTGCACCGGGAATTTCTGCATCGGGGCTGTGTTGAATATGCGGAGATCCGTTGGCCTAGTGCAGCTTCACTATCCCGCGCCCCCTTTTATATGTAGCAGCACCCAGAGCCTACCTACCACTGGCATGCCTAGAGGAGCCGCGGCCCCTGAGGGAGTGCAGGGCACGTAAAAGCGACTGTAGCCGCATGGACTGACGGCGTACACGTGCCGACCTACATTAGCTGAAGGGGTCGATTGCGGCAAAGCAAGCTGTCCAGAAGGGTCTGCGCAAGACCCATAGAAGGCGCCGAAGCCTTCGCAAGCCCCTGAAATGGAAGCTTTTTGGGGAATTGCGACAAGGGTCTGCACCTCCTTTCGGGAGCATTTGGGGCTCAACAGGTGCTGAACCCTGCCGCGCCCTTGGGTCCTAGTGGCCTCGAGGGGCCGCGGAGTGGGTTGCACGTCTCTTTTCGGGTCCCGCGCGTCGCCTGTCTCCAACCAGACAGAGGCCATGGAGATAATCTCCCCAACTTTTCGCTTCGTCGTACCTTCCACGTAACTTGTACCCGTGACCGACTTCAACCATCGATTCACCCACGTCGTGCCATCCAACCGCTGTTCTCGACACCAAACGCCTTCGGCCCCCAATCTCCTCTATTCCAGTCACCGTCTTTCCTCTCTCGCATCACCGTCGCTACCATTACTGCTATACACGCCAACAAACCATCCACGGGGTCTCACGATTCTCTGCCGCAACTCTACGCAATTCATTTCTTAGAGCTCTGGCTCTCACCGTGCATCTCTTTGTCTACCAATCTTCGATACCCCCGACATCCGATTTCAAGCCTCAGCCAACCGTTTGCCATCCTACAATCCATCCCCGATCATTGTAGTTGCAGTCTCTGCCGGGCCAGAGTCTCCGCCATCATCCGTCCGGGCTACTCCGCTCCTTTCTGTGCGAAAGTCACCCCCGTTGAGCTTCACGTCGCCAAGCTTGGCTACGTGGACCGCTTCTTGCCTTCGCTATAGGGAACCGAAACAACCTCAACGAACCCCCCAACACCGCCAAAGTGTCTTCTCCAATAGTCCTCCCTCGCACCGTCTCCTACGACGCGGGCACAAACCAGCCCCAGCGAGGCGATACATATCTCAAAGCAGGAAACATGGCAGACCAGAAGCAGACGAGGAGGCGCAGGTCTAGTAGTATACTGCAAATCTACTCGGAGCCCCAGGAGCCAATTGAGCAATTGAGCGATCAGTCAGCATTGCCCAACCTCAATGCGCAATGGGTCAACGCGAAAGGTACGTTACCCCCCGTTTTAGCTATTCATTCAGGGGACCAAACCAGGCACAGCCTCCAAGAGCTTGGCCTACGCCGTGCTAGCTACTGCTGCGCTGTATGAGCTTATATGGAGTTTTTGATCTGTTTCCTTGAGAGCGTTGAACTACCCGTGGAATGCAATCACTGATCTGACACCGGATCACCAGGGGCTTGGACTATTCATTTCGTCCTTATTCTCATATTGAAGATCCTCTACGATGTCATCCCCGGCGTCTCGCAGGAGACCTCATGGACCCTGACCAACATATCGTACATGTTTGGCTCCTATATCATGTTCCATTGGGTCCGCGGCACTCCGTTTGAGTTCAATAGCGGCGCCTACGACAACCTGAACATGTGGGAACAGATCGACGACGGGGCGCAGTACACGCCAGCCAAGAAGTTTCTACTTAGTGTACCGATTTTGCTCTTCTTGCTGAGCACGCACTATACCCATTACGACTTGACCTACTTTACCATCAACTTCCTGGCCACTTTGAGTGTCGTAATACCCAAGCTACCCTTCGTATGTTACTGAGCAACCAGCCATGTCCCAGCCATTTGACTAATGTTCACTGCAGAGTCACCGCTTGAGGGTGGGCCTACTATCCGGCATTCCGGAAGAATAGTTCCGGGTAGCGAAAGCGTCGTCGAAGTGGAGAGCAATAGAGGCATGGCAGCGGCGTCTTTGATCAAGACATTTACATTGGCGTTCGGACGGATATAAGGTCGTTTTTGAGCACCAGAAAAAAAAAGCCAGAGTGCTAAAAGGGATTTGAAAACAGGCATTGGCAGCAATCATAGCCAGATTCAATGACGGATGAGAGTATCACTCGGTGCAGGTCAGGAAAGCACAACTGTTCAGGAGAAATAAAGCCAAATAATTAATCATTAAAGCCGTAGTTGCGATGGTCCTCTGAGCCGCCGAACATGCTGTTCAACCACGTCGTCCATCATCGGAATAGCAGGCATCTTTAGAAGCAGGCTCGGCCTCGACAGCTTTTGGTTTCCTGCGCTGTGCCTCATCACCCTGGGCAAATTCTGGGTCAGTTTAGAGTTTGAATGTTACCAAATGCCATAGCCCTCTAACAGACTTTGTCAAGTAGATGGCAAGCCAATGCTAGGTCTGATACTTGAGTTCAAGCCGAATGGCCAAGAATAGATATCCTGGTCAACAATACGGCTTATGTCAACGTTTCGTAATGACTTCGACTCTAACATGGAAGTAATCGAGAGAGTTGTCCAGCCATCCGGTCCAGTGTTGAACACAAACACCAAGAGTAAAGGTTCGGACCAGAATACTGCTGCTTTAGCTCTCCCACCACCCCTTCAACTACGAGTATGGCTCAAATCATTGGCATGATTCAATGTTTACAATGCTAGCCGCACAGGTCTTTTCATGGTCTATAAAGTCACATACAAGATAGTCGAGAATGGTATGTTCCTTTCTTTCCTCTACATCATTCTGTACACTCTCGTTCCACAGCTGAAAGTTAGCAGTGTTTCTTCTAAGAAATCAGTCAATCGTTCTGCCTCCTCGCTCTCTTTATAGGCTCCAATCAGAGATCACCAGTACAACAATGAAGCTCAGCGTCTTTAGTGCCGTCTCTCTGGCTGGCTTGGCCTATGCCCTGCCGGCCAAGCATCCGGACTCGTATGATCTGGCGGCCTGTACCCTCTGTCCCGAGGGCGTCGACCTCTATGAAGACAACGAGGACGCCGAGATCAAGAGGTTTGAAGTTTGTACCATCTGCCCTCAAGAAACATCCACGCCCGGGAAGGGTTACCCTACCTATCCTCCCTGGACAACATCATCTGAAGAGCAGGGTTACCCTACATCGGTCTCCAAACCATCCCCGACTACTTCGTCTGAAGAGGAGGGCTACTCTACACCAATCTCCAAGCCATGCCCGACTACATCCAGCACCAAGTCAAAGACTTGGAGTAAGCCATTTTCTACGTCTTACCCTACTAGTACCACCACTTCGACCTGGAAGCCTACTTCTGTTCCTCAGACGACTTCCAGTAAAAATATCTCTCCTCCACGCCCTACCACAACTTCGAGCTACTTCGAGATCACGACATCCTCAGCGCCACCCAAGCACAGCACAGCCACGGTTATCAAGCCTACGACTGAGACCGGTGTTCAACCGACAACTCACTCTATTATTAAGCCAACTACGAAGACGAAGGTCATCACGACGACTCAGCCCTGCCCTTCCTGCCCCGGATCTACCACCGTTGGTTCCACGACCGCCACTTTCGGGGCTATCCAGCCCACGGACACGTTTGAGGTCCATCCCACCACAGGGCCTGCCGTTAAGCCCACGACCGCGTCTGTCGTCCAACCCACCACAGTGTCTGCTGTTAAGCCCACTACCGTGTCTACCGTGCACCCCACTACAGTATCTGTCGTTCAACCTACCACACAAACCGTTGTCGTACCGACTATCCCATGCCCGTCCTGCCCCGGCGGGTCTACAACCACCCAGACGACTACCGTTGTAAAGCCCACCACTCAATCATTCGTTACGCCGACCACTCAAACCGTGGTTATCCCTACCACACAAACCGTTGTCGTGCCGACTACTATCCCATGCCCGTCCTGCCCCGGCGGGTCTACAACCACCCAGACGACTACCGTCGTAAGGCCCACCACTCAGTCAGTCGTTACGCCGACCACCCAAACCGTAGTTATCCCTACAACGGTTCCCTACCCGTCCGGCTCTGAAGTATCGACTACTGTTCAGACTACTACCGTGGCTGCCCCGACTACTGTGCCGCTCACCACATCTGAAGGCAGCACCATCCCGCTCCCTACTATCCTGCCGCCTTCTTCCACCGCAGCCTATCAGAACTCATCGACGCAACCCATTGTTCCGATTCCTCCCACCAGCCTCCCGGCTCCCGTGCCTAGCAGCACCGGCCCTGCGGTATCCACCACTCCATTTAGTACTGTTCTGGCTCCTCCGCCATCCTCGACACTACTGGTTGTGCCCATCTTTCCGACCACTGTTCCTGCTCCACCTCCATCGTCGTCCCAGCTAGCTGTGCCTACTTCCCTTACCACCCAGCCGGCGACTCCGACCACTATTATCCCAACAACCTCTAAGACAACCGCACCTGTCCCCGCCGCGACTGCGGCTGCCGCACGAAGCAATGCCATGCTCGGCAGTGGACTGATGGCAGCTGTTGTTGCTGTTGTTGGCCTATTGTAGAACGATATGCGGCCAGGCGTGAAAAATGAGACCTGCTAAGCTTATGTCAAAGTAGCCTCTATTTTACCTAAAGAAAAGAAACAACTCTTGCCAATCAGATCAGAATCAGAATCATGGGGGGAATAGGGAAGAAAAAGTGCTCACGTTGCTGAATGAAGGGGGAGGGCGGAGTAATGCGGAACATGAGTGTTGGAATGTAATGGCAATGTCACTCCATTGACTATAATATAGATAGCAGATAATGATTCCTCAGTATGAACACTTAGAATAGGCAACAACAGCCTCGAAAATTGATGCATTCGTGTTATTGAAATCGTTAGACATGAACAATGACAGTGGCCAGCAAAACTTCATGGTGACAGCCACTGCAAAGTGACCTATTACATGTAGGTTAGAAAGGTTCACCCGAAGATAGAAGCGGCCATCTTTTAGAAAGAGCATCGACTAACCTCGGCCACTTCGGTCGTATCGAGGGCATGTACTCTGATGCCATTGCGCTTTGTGTCTCATTTGTCACTTGAGACGACTTGTGACTTGTGTGTTCGAAGTGAGAGCTAGTGAAACATCAGACTAGTACTGTGATATCGTCCTTGTCCATTTTGGCAGACAGGTCGTTAGCAGTGTTCGAATTGGTCAAGATTATGATCGCCCGTTACCGGTAGTCTCCAAGAGCAGAAGAGGGTCTGAAAGGGATAGCTCCGGGCTCATCTATGGGTAATTCGATTTGGTTTAGACTAAAGCTGCTTACGATAATACTAGATTTATATCAGCTACAGTATTTCTATAACCTCAAGGATGGTGTATGAATTGTGCACAACTCAAGCATCCTAGTATATAACCGAAACTGCGCCCAACTCCTGGAGTGTGATCATTCCAGAATCCTCCAATTCGTGGGGCGTGAGTGTATGCAACAAGATACTATTCGTGCTAATGAAGCGTTATCGGACTACGTGATGTGGAAAGGAGCTTCAAGCGATTGCGTGTCAGTTAGAAAGCCAGCTCCCCACATTCCGCTGATCAGCTCGACAGCTCGACATCCGAGCCGAACGGAGCGGCGGAGTTACGATGCAACGACATTGAGGAGATCGAGGGCTGACCCGAATATAAGAATGGGAATAGTATAAATGTTGAATGAATAAAGAAAGTGTATTTCCAAGCAGGGGTTTTTGTTCGTAAAAAATTCAAAGTCGATTATCTCGTATTATTGCGGGCTTGATTAGTATAACTCAAATAACGCGTTATATTGCACCCCTCATTTCTCCAACTACTACATCCGGGTCCACCCCCACATAAGCTCACTACAGTTTGATAAATAAATCGCAAATCATCAAGGCTTGTCTGTAGGGATATTACAACAATTCTTACCATCACAATTAGTCGAACAATATGAAGGACGCAAAGCCCATCCTCTACGTGAACGACGACGTCGCTGAGGCAGTGACTACGTACTCGGAGAACCATTCTTTGGATCTGCCACAATGGCTCCTCGAATACCATGCAGACGTGTACAAGAACAACCCAGACAGCAATCTTATGATCTCGACATTCCAGGCGCGGGCACTAGTCTTTCTCGCAAGATTGGTCGGCGCCAAACGTGGTTTGTACCATCCCGATCGATTCCTTCTTCCCTTGTCTGTACGTGTAGACTCGTGACTGACCCAGGCTTTAGTTCTCGAGGTAGGCGTCTACCTCGGCTTCTCCTCCTTGACCTGGTCCCATGCCGTAGGGCCTTCAGGTTCTGTAACAGGTCTGGAGTTTAGCCCCGAGTTTGCATCTAGGGCAGAGACAGCCTTCAAAGCCCACTCGGTCTCCAACGTCTCGCTTGTTGTCGGAGACGGCCTCGAGACACTTCCATCGTTGGACCCTGAGGAACCGTACGACGTCATCTTCATTGATGCGCAGAAGTCGGGCTATCCTGCCTACCTCAAGACAGTCCTGGAGAAGTCACAGCCTGGATCATCTAGACGGCTGTTAAGGAAAGGCGGACTGGTCATTGGCGACAACGCGCTCAGAAGAGGACTGGTCGCTGATGATTCTGAGGCCAATCCGCATCGACCCAAGGCGGCGCCGGGCGAGGATTATGAGGGGCAGCGCGATGGCATTTGGAAGGTCAGGGAGTTCAACGATGCTGTGAAGGCAAATAAAAGGCTAGAGCCTCTCTTGTTGCCGTTGTGGGACGGCCTGAACTTGGCGAGGTTGGTTGACTGATGTGTTTACTTAGACGCGTGGATAGAGAAGTAGAATACCGCAAAGTTGGAAGGCACTGCCAATCCGCCTGCCATGATATGTGGCCTTTTCTTACTATATTTAGTGGTATTATGTTAGGAAATACGATCGCATCGTCTCGCCTACCTCATTCCCTTAATGGCGATAAGCTAACGCAAATTCTGTCATGCTCCAGCCAATGAATGAGCGTCATATATCCAGATGTACAGCTGAGCAGGCGCTGATACGACGTGTTATCATCTCTTGATATATAATCAAGAACACATGACTCTTTCCATATTATGTTGCTGCAAATCAGAGATTGGCAAAGCGAAGCGGATTGTTGCAGGGCTGGTGCCTGAAGTAGGCCATATCTTTACCTGCAGAACGGAGAGGTAACTTCGGCGAAAGCTAAGGATATCTCGTCTTGGGATCGTGTTGTTCCGTCCACTGCAAATCAACATCGAGGATTTTGTGGATGATTATCGCGAGTATGGGAACGGTCTGTGGTTGTAATGCAACGCATGTAAGTTGGTTGTAGCGAGGGCTATCAGGGCGATGTACAGTAGTCGAAAATGCTGACATCACACTACATATGCAACTCCGTATGCTCACTTGAAACATGAACCATGCACTCATCTGCCGTTGCATGGCCGAGAATAACGTGGCATAAGAGACGCGCGACCCGCGGGTCAAATCGATGTGCTTACAGCTGCGCAGATGAATTTCGGTACCCGGAATTCTCGGATCGTTCTAGGCGGAGGAATCGCTCAAGTCAAACTTCGGGATGTAGACCAATGATCTGGAGCGTCAAGACCCCGCTAGAAAATGTAGGTGGCGCCCGTGAACACGACTTGAGTATAACCATCCGGCGCTTTGGCCTTGCCAACCTCTGGAAGTCAGTGTCACCGACACCATTGCGCTGGCGAATGAGAACGCTGTCTAATTGGGATGGGTGTGTAGCTGACAGCGGGGTCTGGAGCGTACAACCGTTGGCAGACTGGGAGAGTCTTTTGATATGACGCCAAGGTTCTGTCCCGCTGTGCGACATTTGAAGCGGACGGAGGCATAGCGTGACTATGCTTCTATTTGGGATATATTGCACATGACTGTTGGGATCTATCATAGGTTGGTTAGTTTAGTCAATGCGTGTAAGCTGGGGTCGCTGTGGCATGCATATCCCACCTCACTAGGGTCAATGACACGTAGATCCCTCGACACTTTCTCACGCAGTGGGCGCCTGCATGAAAGGCTGATAGTTGCAGTTCGTATTGTGGGAATCAGACCCCTTAGGTGCATTTTGGCCAGAGTAGAACTGTTTATGATAGATCATGCGGGCTGTGGTTTGTGGTACCAGACTTTAATTGCGAACTTGTTTTTAGCGAATTGAAAGGTTCAAAATAGTATTTTTGAGACTAACTCACCAGATGTTGAACTTGAATAGGCTATATCAATTCCAAACTCCGATCTTATCTAGCGTTTGTCAGTTCCGTGTTTAGTCGTTTGCCTTCCAATCTAACCAGAGAATGCATGCCAGCGCTGAGCTCAGTTTTCGGGATGTAACTTTATAACTTCCGAGAGCGCGACCAGTATACACTGGCCGAGTATTGCATCAAATGACCCTTAAAGTTATGGATGTTGTACAATGCTAGGGCACACTGGGATTTTCGAATGAAGGCAAATGGAAAGAGTCGGTCTTTGCGGCTATATCCGCTCGATATGACCTGCCTATCTGGAGATGCTGTAGGGCTGTCACAGGTGTCCTTGGCAACGATGAATGGATGGTGAGCCTAGCTGGCGATGATTCAATTGGCCTTCCAGGGTCCCGCCGCACACGCAGCCCTTGCTGCCACCTACATACCTGTGCGGCAGGTATTCTACTCAAGTCATGGCGCACACCCAATGATCCGGTCAAGTCCCAGCGATGGGCCGTGCAATCGAAGTGCTGTCAGGCGGAACCTACATTGGTTACACCGGCCAAGGCGATATAACGCAAGGCCCAGGAAGTAGCCGGTAGTAGGCTTCAGAAGTTTACCTAGTAAAAACCAAGCACACAAAATTTAACCACATTGACCAGCTCACCACACGGCAAGCAGGATTCAGAGGTTGTTATGGGAGAAATCCGCCGTTGGTCTTGTGGAAGGCGCTGTCATCGGCACATGGCCGCAACGTTGGCTAGACACGGCCATGGACACACAAGTACCGTGGTCGACCGGGTGCTAATTGATTGCCCCTATCCGTAGATCTGGTCCAACCCGCGGATGCAGATCTGTGGAGTTGTTTTCTGTGCCGAAAGAAGCGATAATCACAGGCATTGACGAATTGCAACTCAACGCGAATAGTGGCTAGCGGCAGCAGCCGCGCTAGAACACGTTCGGGCGCTCTTGATGGCGCTTTGACAAGCACATCAGCAGGGCCTGGCAGCATGTAATTTCGGCCTGGCATACGGTAGATAGCCCTCCTGGACTAGCTCCAGCTTGTCAATGTCCAGTTGCAGCAAGTGACGCGGAAATCCCGAGTTCCAGTACCATAGCACATCGGTTTCCGTCGCCAATGTCTCAACTCAATTCCATTCAAGACATATACTGTAGCCTGGCGTTGAACATTAGAAAGCCCTCTATCAATGGGAGTTTGTGCATCTCTCTACAAGTATACGGGTCATCCAAACTGCTGACTTGCATAGTTCCTTCCGGAAATACCTGGTCATGTAGTCTCGAGCTGGAAGTCCCACGAGTCAGATGAAGCCGACTGGGTCCCTTGAAAAGGAAATCCCCGTAAAGAGGTGCGCCGTTGCTAAATTGTGATGAGCCATGGATTTGGAGCTATCCTCAGCCGGCTGGCGCGTTGCTGCTCACCAGGATTGACCTGCTGCTGATGCTGCTTGGACTCCGAAAACATGCGCCCTCACCCGCGGTCTTGATGCCAAGTGGACCGACGGTCTATATTGCCATGTGGCATGTGGTTCCTCTGCCCTCCGTTAGCTCCGAGCTACGGCGACAGCGCTCTGTTGTAACCTCGTTCGGATTAGGCGAGAAGTGGTACGAGAACCTATCGGCGCGGTGTGCTTGAAATTGATGATATGGGCGTTCGAGCGCGTCGTGAGACTGCAGCACGAATGGGGAGAAGATATTCTTCATGAGCAGGCCTGCCCCTAAAATCCACGTGGCACATAATATAGCCGAGACTAAGACGGAAATGGCCATGGGGGGTCGGAGGATTCACGACAGGAGCGGTTGCATTCCTTGAAATAAATACGCTTGCGAAGTAGCAGAAGTATCGCGAAACGACAATGATTGTAATCGGGTCAAGGCGTGCGGTGGGCCTGCGGGTTGAAGACGTTAGCTGCGGATGTCTTACCGAACGTGAATTGACCCCTAAAATGTGTATATGATCTGTAATAATGGCAATCGTTGATTCTCGACCAAAGCTGCATTACAGCAGCCATGTCTCGCCCCCAATGCTTGGGGGCAGGGCTTAGAGCAGTGGTGAGAGCTGAGTTCAAACGTGAAGGACAGTAGTCTACATCCAATCCGCAGGATCCGGCTAAAGCCCGACGACAGCTATATAATTATGCGCCTCAACTCTAAGCTCCAACGTCAAAGGTTGAACATCTTCAAGGTGCAGAATCGTGTCACTTGTCCAGTGGAATATTGGAATCCTGAACCTACTGGAATGGTAGGGTCAATTTTATCTTCGTCTGATTTTGGGGGTATCGTTGCAGGAGTAGTGGATCTCACGCCCCAGAAGGTCTCCACAACGGATGATGGCTCCCCACACCTGTACATTGTACCCAGTCCTCCAATCCCTTGCTCGCTGCAACATGGAACGTGGGAAGGATCCGAAAGAGCGGCCTGTTGGCAGCAAGGTGGTAGATAGCAATGCCGCCCTTGCGAAACATCACGCGGCAACGCTTTCCAGGAACCAAGGCAGGGCCAGAAGGATGCATGTGTTTGGGCTCTTTTTTGGCCCACGATCCTGTCTTGATAATCTCCCGAATAGCGTGGCCTAGCACTACTCGGGGTCTGGGTAACGATAGCGTCGGCCTAGCAGCCATCGTGTTCTGGCGCCGCACAGGTACTAATGCAGGACATTGAGCAAAAACAGAGGCACCACATCTATTCCAAATGTTCCGGCACTTTGCCCATGCAAAGTAGCAGCTCAACTGTGCGCGACCAACCCAGCTGTGAACACAGTCTCGGTGATTGGCCTTCGACTGAGGTACAGTCAGAGCAATGTAGCTGATGCGGTGTATTACGAAAATCCGCGGACGGCACTTCAATGGCCCCCCCTAGCCCCTACACGGGAACAGGTTCGTCGCTCCACGTCTACAGCAGAGCAGGTGTCTGGTGTTACTCACAGCCCGGCAGCTACATTACTTATCGCAGCTAGATTCCCCGTAAAAAGTCGAAAGTACATGTTTGAAGTGTCCTAGGGTAATCCGCGCCATGTGCAATCTTGCATACCACCCCGGTCCAGGGGTCAGAAACCACAGAATAGCGACCCGCCCACAGCAGGCCCAAGTAGGATTAGATTGTCCTAGGATCGTAGCTCGCATGCTCTCTGCAACCTTAACTTAATGAACCATTTCTCCCACCACTGCCAACATCCGCCTCCAACACCAGAAAGTCTGAACATTTACCGTTCAGACGGGCAAACGGAGGGTCGAGGTTCAGCACGTTGCCTTTTGCGCTTTTATTACAGTGCGTCTGCCCATCTTGCCGACCCAACGGCAGCATGTGTCTCGCTTCTCCCTCGTTCTAACACCCGAGAACTACTGCACGCCGGTACAGCATCGCCACCATCAGAGTGAGTAACAGTTGCTTCTTTTGATTCCAACCGAAGAACCCTGCTTTTTGTCTCGGCTCTCTTGCGGCTGCACATATGTCGAGAGCTGCAGCACCATTGCTCATTGATCTAATCTACTTCGAATTTGCTTCCCCTGATTGAGGCTTGATCTTATCCGTACCACATAATCGGGTTTGCATCAAGGTTTTCCCAGCAACCTTAGGGAAGGACATATCGGCTACGCCATCAGATGCGCCCCCAACACCGTCACCGCCCGTCAGCAGCAAGTCAGCTGGTGGGTATCTGATGATACACAACGCCCAGCAGGATTTCGCAAAGCTGCAATTGGCGATCCACAGGCGCAACGCGCAAAGTGTCGCACGCCGTCAATCCTTCAATGCTACATTCTGTCCTCGACAGGCATTCCCAGGTTGGAGCCGGGAGTGTTTCAGCTTTCCAGTTAATCATTCTCTCTCCGAGCCCTCTTCCTTCGTTTCTTCTTCCTGCCATTACCGCTGCCATGATCAGAGATATCCTGGTTCTGTCCTCCCCCAGAGCGGCCTTCTAAATTGTTGATAGGATTGTTGGATTGTGCTCGACGTTGCTACGACATCTTCGAAACTGCCCCAATCTGTTGTCCCACCCCAGCCCGGCAGCCCTCACGCGGGTCTGCGATTCGCCCTTATAATGCCGCCGATGACGCCCACCACGAGTATCGACACGAATGTGTCCAACTCCTCCTACACAGGGACCCTCCACAGCCCTCGCGATGCCCGGTCTCGGACACAAAGCATATCTAGCGATCGGCCGTCCACTATCGCTCACAGCCTCATGTCTCCTCCTCTTGCCGTGTCTCCGGAGGCAGCTTTCATGGCCGGCTCCGCGGCCTCGCAGATCGTCACAAATGACCACGACGGCCACTCGGAAACCTGGTACGACCAAGTAGGAATTGAACCATCAGGCGAGACTGCCTTGGTTTCCAGCGGAGCTCTGCAGCTTGCCAATAACTTCATAGACCAGCTCTTGTTTAACATTATCGGTGTCGCGAGATCAACCGCGCTTGCGGCTTTGCGCCCCGCGGTCAGCGAAGTCTTGAAACCGAAGCTCGCCAAAGATGCCGTCAACCAAGCAGACGAAGAACTAAAAGAATACCTCGGTGGCGGCGAGGTTGATGATTTAGTTCAATCGCACACGGAGGGAAACCTGCGCGACTGGGATTTGGAACTCGTGTGGAAAAGAACAAGGTTGCGATGCATGGTATACTCGTCTTTGGGTGACATGGAAGAGGAAGATGAGGACTATTTTATGGAGCAGGAGCATTTAAATGGCGAAGCTGATGACCATCCCGGAAGCTCTGTCTCACCTGCTGTGGCCATCTTCTTAACCTCCATACTCGAATACATGGGTGAGCAGGTCTTGATTATCGCTGGCCAAGCAGCGTTCAATCGCCTGCGCATCAGATATGAAAAGGAGTTGAAGGACGGTGCACGATTGCCAGGGGATGTTTCCGAACGGATCGTTGTGGAAGAGCTTGATATGGAACGTGTAGCATTGGATAGGACACTCGGTCGACTGTGGCGTTCGTGGAAGAAGAGGATACGATCGCCTACCGAACCTAATTTCGGGCGCCCATTTCCGCGAAGCGCGACTCATAGTAGACACGGTAGCACCACCGCAGATGGCCTTCATTCGCTGGCGACCCCCAAAGAAGAAGCTACAGCAAAGGAGGCAATAGACCCAAAGGAGCAGACCGAGTCCGAGCCGAATCCATCCGACATCGCACTGCCCATAAACGATAACGACATAGCAGAGATCGAGGTGCCAGGCCTTGTATCGTACAGCGACGACGAAGGCAGCGACGCCGATATTGAAGACGACACCATACACCAGCCACCAAGGCCGAAGAGTCTGATGATATTGTCGCTTCCTCAGGAAGAGCCTCCAACACCAAGACTGTCTCAACCGCATACCCCCATTCAAGCAACGCGGAGACGCGCAAGCTCACTACCCACTCCAGCTGGCTTGCCATATACTTCTCCCGCCGCTTCAAGACAGGGCGAACAGGCCGTGCAACAAGGGAAAGGAGAGGAGGCAATTGTTGATGACATGCCCGCCGATACCGTAGACACCGCGGCTGCACCATCGCTACTCATGGTAGATAGAGTCGTCAACGAGGATGGCGTGTCACCCCTCGACACTGAAGGGAGCGATTATCTTGATGGCAAGGCAACAGGGGTGACGACTAGCCCCATCTCAATGATCGTCTCAGGTGCCGCTGCGTTTGGCGCGGCAGCTGCAGCAGGCGTAGCGGCCATGGCACAAGGTACGGCTCCTCAGACTGTCCCCACGCCTATGGAAGACGAGGAGATCGACGAGTTCACAGAAGAGCCGGAGATCCTCACATCTTCGCGGGTTTCTTTTGGTGGTCGAAGTTCACCATCAGTCTCCGAACCCGGACGGCCGCCTTCGATTTTGATTGCCAGGTCCAACAGCGTGCGCTCTGTCCGCGTGATTGACGTTCAAAGTCCCCGAACGCCCAGTGCCATGTCAAGGAGTGGATCCATGGACTTTCCTGACATGCCGAACACTCGGCCTGCTTCGATCTCTCGCGAAGGCAGCATTTCTACGCCACCAATTGCTGAGGAAGGTGCGAGCTCTGACAGTCTGCCTACCAAGGCGATCAAGAGAAATGCTGTGGCGATGCCACCGGAAGAGCATCGTGATGCTCGTCCTACCCGAAATTCTTCTGCATCCAGTGCCTATTCCTCCAAGCCTACACCACCTACTTCTGCTCCCACTACAACCTCGAGGACCGCTCCCACCTCAGCACCGTCCTCTAATGCTACGAAGGTGACCATCCTGAACACTCCGGCCGCAGATAGATCGTTTCTCGATCTTGATGCGAAGCCAGATGTACCAGAGAAGACGCCTGTGGTACAGCAATCAGCACCGCTGCCTACGGTTCCGGAAAAGAGCTCGAGTAGACCAGTTCCCGCACAATCTGCTGCTGGGCAAAGGCCATCTATAGATCGCAACCAGTCAGCGTCACGAGGCTCGCCTGAGTCTCCAAAGGCCGCACGTGCCAAGCTCAGCGATTCTCCGTCTTCCTCGTCATCAGCCAAGTACAAGCCTATGCGTAGCTCCGAGGATGGTAATTCTCATCGCACTCACGACGTCGCTAAAAATTTCGAAGAGCTGCTGCAGAATGATCAGACAATTCAGTATACCCTGACTCCAGAAAATATGCGCGATATTGACGCTGTAAGTCTTCACCTTGGTTTGGTGTTTTTCCAATCCGCATCACTAACATGATCATTAGTCCAACCGCTCACTGAACAACGGAAGCCCTGCCGTTCATCACAAGTCTCGGAGGAGTGAAGATGTGAAGCAAGCCGAGCGCTCCCGGTCATCTTCTCTCAAGAGGTCCTTGTCTGTTACCAAGTCGACTGGCTTGAGCTCACATCCACCCGAGCACCAGAGCAGCGCCAAGACGAATGGCAAACTATCCGGCCCTGTTCCCCGAGCGCCCCCAGTGTCTATGGCGAACTACCATGCTCGCACAGCCGCTACAGCTCAAGCTCGGGATGCTCGGGTACCCCGAGAATCGATTTCCGACTTTGCGGACTTCATCCGCTCGACAGGCCCAGCTGGTGGAAAGGCGCCGCCCACCAGAGCTACACCCCCACCCTCCACGCATAACCGTAGCGCCAGCGGTTCAGTTACTCAGAGCTCCAGTATTGACACCACGCGTCCGCGTCAGGGATCGATAAATCGAGCCCGTCTGCAGGCACGAGATGCTGCAGTCAGCGCTTCCAACGAGAGCTCGGACTTGATTGATTTCATCCGCAGGGGTCCACCTAACGCTGGCAACAACCCCAGAATCCCACGCAATGTAGCGCCCTTCCGGACGACCATGGATTCCGATCAACTTCAAATGTCGGGCGCCGGTGGAGGAAAAGCGGTGGACGCTGTTATCCCAGACGTCAGACACAGCCGAGCCTCTACTGCGATCACAGAAACTTCGCTGCCGTCCTCGATCAACTCTCAGAGTGCCTTATTGACCCAGTCTAAGAAACCGGCTCAATACGCGAACAATTTTGACGACGAAGATATGATTCCGAAGCGAAAGCAGCGGAGAGTTCGAGACCCATACGCTATTGATTTAAGTGACGAGGAGGAGGATGACTTTGACATGGCCCCCAAACCCCAGCCCAAGAAAGAGGAAAGCTTGATCGATTTCCTCAACAACTATGAGCCTCCCAGTAGCTCTGGTCCGCCTCAACCATTCATAACAACTCAAGCACCGCAGTCTCTGCCCAAGAAAAAGCCCAGTGCTCCGAACTTGATCTCTCGTTTGAGGTCAGCAGGTGGCGGAGGAACGACGTCCTCGTCAAAGAGTAACAGCCTCAACACAAATCAGTCCCGATTACCGAGCGGCCAAGCTGGCAACGGCAGAGGGTATTCACCTATCACTGCTCCGGTTCCCAGTGGTGCCTCTTCTTACAGCAACAATGATCGTCCTTCCGGAATGCGTACTGCTAGCAACTCCTCTGGTGGTCGTGTTCTAATGAAGAAATATGAGCCGAGAGAAGCTGCCTCTTCTGGCATGGGCAGGACCTCTGACTTGGCGCAGTTTCTGCGAGACTCGGAGCCCCCTCCGTCTGCTATCGCTGCTCCTGTTGCCCAACCTGAAGGAAAGCCCAGCAGCGGGTTCTCGCGAGTATTCGAGCGTCGGAAGAAGTCCAGTGTGTATTAATTCTTCAACATTTTCGTTTCGTGTACAAACTTTTTACCACCAACACTGGCGTCTGCGCTCTCGACGCATTCAAATGGATCTCATTCATGCGGATATCATTACCGCCTTTCATTGCTGCCTTTTATGGCAACAGTATGCAAGAGGGACAATTCTCACAAGCGCCGGTCATCACTGCCGCACAATCGAAATTTTCATCTGTCTCACTGAGACTGGTCAACTGATACCACAACATGTTTCCGTTCAGTTGTTTGAGTACCGGGATATTTCTCCGTCCGTCATATACAAAACCCTCTTGCGTACGAAAGTAGAGAGCATCCGCTCTCTGTTGAGAGAGGGATAAGTTCCATGTGTTTCTGGCGCCCGAATTAGATAGGCCCATGAAAGTTATGGCGAAATGAAAAATGATTCAACCCATCACTCTGATCTCTAAAATGCGTATATCCATTAGTCCTCGCACTAGTTCCGCCGAGCATACACTTTGAGTCATGGAATATAACGACGTTGCTCGACAAAATAGGTGGCCTCTACCTGTCACAAGATCGCCTGCAGCACTGCGGCAATATTCTAGGTTCGCAAAGCCAAGCAGGGGCGGCGAGTGTTAGACTCCAGAGAATAAGAGCAATGCGATAGCAGCAATGAGTCCCTGGTTGCCATGTAGTCCTGCGGATGGGTGAAGAATCCACGGAGCACAACCCAGAAGATCACCATCATGCCTACGTTTCGTCACGATACGAAGTTTTATTCGATTGGTGTGCAAATGCCATTCCATGAAGTTGGCTGAGAGTTCTGCTCTGATAAGCTTCAATGTTGTACAAATTTGGAGCAACAATGAAGATGAAGTGGATTGCTCATTCAATCGTGACCAAAAACCTTGGTTTGGGTCTTTACCCGGCTTGTATAAAATCTCTTGCATCGGTAACCTTCGGTGCTGTTGGCGGAGCAGGACAAGGGGTGCATTCTGTCCGAATTTATTGTCTGTAGTCCCAGGTGTTGAATCTTGTGACAGGTAGGACTGGTTCGGCGGTCGAGCACAGATTGTTGGGGTTAGGGTCGGAGAAACAGTAAGAGATTTAGTATTCAGGCATGAATCCTGTAGAACACAAAGATGTAAAGAAATGAGATGGTCATTTTGACTTAGTCAGTTGTATATCAGAGTGACGATCCCTACCCCTTGCGCTGCAATTCTTGAGTTCAATCTGGTGGAAGGTGGATACGGTTGTTTTGACATGGCCTGAGTGCGGATTAGGTTCGAGATTATATGCGCAGATCTCAAGAGGTTTTCTCGTGAAAATAGCTGGCCTAACCTTAGCTACGATGGTTCCATATTCGCCTCCCGCTGCCAAAATCCAACTGACGCATTTGATAACATTGGCTAGCGAGGCGCCCGGAATCCCGGGTACGGGACGCCAAGACAGCATGACGTTGGATGGTATAGTATGAAACCGGAACCGGGTGCAGAGCCGCACGATGAAAAGCTTTCCTGAGTTGGTGATGGCTACGTCGGAGGGAGCTATTGTTGCTTTCCCAGGCTCAGGTGATCGTCAAGACGTCATCCTACTTGGGACCGGTGGCTAATAAAACGTGAGGACCCTTGCTCCCTTCGGTCTCGTCAAACGAACTCAACGTCTTAGTGAGCGGTCCACATGGCCAGCCCCATTTCGCCTTGAATTCAGCCGATAGCCGTTGCGATGAGCCAAAGTGCAAAACGCCGTCGCAAGAAACATTTCGCAGCTACCAGTAGGTGCGTGATCACGAGACTGTTACGAGCGATATCATTGGCCTCGGGCCGCCCGGGGTCTCCAGAATATCTAACCTCATACCGACTTTAAAATATCGGCGGGCTTTACCCACTATCACGAAATTTAAGGCTTGGCGGCCTTACAGGGATTTCGGAGCTTTGGACAAGAGCCGCAGCCACACTCTAATTGCCAATGCACACAGACCACGGCGGCAGTCAGAAGTCAAGATGCCCCCAAGGACGAATCAAAACATCGAGTTTGAGATGAAGGAACAAAATTCGGGCGTCGTCAGCGCCTTTGGAGAGATAGCTCATGTTTTGTCGCTATAACGGAGTTTCAAGAGGCGATGCACCTGTCGACCTGCTCGAAAGGGCTCGAATACCATGACGTCGTGGGCCAAGACCGCGACTGGGGCCGAAATGGGCAAGCGGCCCGGATACGAGAAGATCTGCCCTTTTCGTTGGGCTGCAGGTAACAATACGGCACTGCATGAACGTTAGAGTGGAAACCAGCAGCATCCTGGGGCTAATGAATAGTCTTGGAAGAGCTCTTGTCAAGATATATATAAAGAGCTCTGCTCTTCCGCCATACTGATGGATTTGCACGACATCAACCATTACAAACAGCATCAATCAGCACTTCCAACTACCCATTTATATCAACCTTAACATCCCAAATATACCAACCGTCAAAATGAAGTTCTCCGCTGTTCTCGCTCTCGCCGCTTCGGCTTCCGCTGCCACTCTGCAGAAGAAGCAGGCTCAGGAGGTAGCCATTGGCACCTTCTATGCCGACTGCATCCCTCACAGCGTAAACTGCGCGTAAGTCACCTACGCCAGGCGTCTGAGCACAGCACAATCTAACTCGCAGTCCAGCTATAACTTCACACTCACCTCAGACCCAGTTCTGGGCGCCAGCCACTGCGGTGCTTTCCTCCCTGGCCCGGATCAGCTCCCCGAGGTTAAGGACGGATCATGCCCCGACAACGTCGCCTACACCTGGTCGACGACCAAGACGGCCGAGGGTGGCCTCGACTTCGCCATCTGGTACCCCTTCAACTCGCGCAGCAACATCACCTTCTGCCACTCCATCACTGCTGATGAGATCACCACCGAGAACAACGGCGCTGTCAGCACCCAGCACTACACTGGCCCGGCCAACTTCACTGCTTCCGTCTCTGAGTGCGACAGTGCATAAGTTTGCGCACTTGGTGGGAGATGAAAAATCATGTCTATATCGGCGGAAAGAAGCATTGCATATAAACTTTCATCAAACTGTTTAATATTGTATATAGTATTATAATCTACACCAAATACCCGAAGTCATTTATTGGGTCATTTATCATGTCAATATATCGTTCTCTATGGCTCCTTATTTTGGTTCATCATTGTCGAGTTGTACGACGCCCACCAAATGGTGAAATAAGCAAATTCAAGATATCGCCTGTTAGCAACACCGAATTGCATAAAGATGCCCGGCAGAAACAACTCCGGACGCTGGTCGATACCACTGCACAGGACTGTATGCTATGTCAGTTCATATTGGTAGACCAGTCTACAGCATTACGAGAGGGCTACTCAATTTGATGGTGTAAAACTCCTCCACTACACCGATACCAAGAGTTCTCTTCGATTTGGGAGGGAGAAAAGATGAAGGGGCTCAAAATCCGACCGTATTCAAGGAGAAATTGAAGCAAAGGCTGCAGAGCATGCATTGAACATTCTTCCACCCATCGTGAAGTCATAACGAACAATACCATTTCGGAGTGGGCCACATTCTGCATGAAATGTACTAGATCGCCAAGCAAATATCCCCCAAAAGACGTTTTGTAGATTATTTGGCTTTTAAGTGCCAGATACTTTTATCCCGTTCAATTTTAGGGACAAGCCGGCACCAAAAGTATTTGGCATGGTCCAGAAATAATGGAAACAGAGTGACTGCTTATCAGTTCGAGAGTCTGACAAATATGGGGCAGATGTACACCTGTAAATTAGCACTGAGACTTAGGTTATCGGCGTGTAAAGCATTGTCATCCGTTTATTTGATTATTGTGAGCCCCTGTGGCAAGTACATAGATACCCATGGATAAACGATGACATCCAGAACGCGCCTCAGGGATAGCGCAGGTTAATTCCCTTGGATTAGCGGGATCGACGTTCATCGCTATACTACCAATCTTGGCAGCATCTGGAGCGTTGCCTCTGTGGTGGACATTGTATAATAGCTGAATCTGCTGTGTAAAACACCCGACTTCATACTGTTCAACTCTTCCCGTCATTACCTCCCAGGTGGTACAGGTCTTGAAGCATGAGACAGACAATATGTAAGTCACACTGAAGGAAATCCAAGTCTTGCCCCAGGTGTTGATCAAATATAGTGATTCATTATTTAGTGACTTTGATCCATGCCATTATCTAATTATGTTATGTTGAGTCATGTAGCCGCCTTGCTTTCGGACCAACTCATCTCCTGCTTCACAGTGATGCTAGTCAACGGTATATCATCGCTCTGCTCACTTGGTGTCCGCCTTCCGCTGACAGTATAGATCCTCTCTCCACGATAACCCTTAGGCCATAGGTCGGTCGGCGAGGGAACTGCAGACTCGTCGTTCAGTCTCTCGAAGGATCCCGTGCCGTCATCGCCTTTGACTTTCGAAAGTCCTGGTCGTTTGATAGCCCGGGAACTACCACTACCGTTGGTCGGGATGTTTTTGAAGCAGCCTTTGAGACCCGAAGACTCGTTGCGTTGGGGCGGTTTTGGGGTCGTCACCAGCTTCACAATTGTTCCAACTAGGGGCCCGCCCACGGTTGGTAGACAGGCGCATATTATTCCCATTGCTGGCTCCACGACTGTCCAAGCCCAAAGAGGTCCGACAAGAACTAATTTCATTAGCATTTATAATATTCTAGAACGTCCCTAGGTGTAACAAACGAGTATAGTCTGTCTCATCGGGGCCCAAAAGGTGTAGACCGCTGCGTAGCCGGACACCGCTTATCACGATTGTGCTACAATCCTATTAGAACAATCTTGAAATTGGGGTGTGTCTGCGATAGACATACACGCCACCGAGCAAAAATATTATGAAGACCCCTATTTTCTTCAATCTGGTCATCTGCAGTCTTGCCACCTCGTAGAGAGGGAGCGCCAAGATGAAGGCGTCGATAATTATATTCGGTATGGCGTTGCCCAGGAATAGCTCCAATTGGTCCATGCATTGAGCAGTCTCCATGGCAGCGAGATCCCACAGGCCGTAGAGAGGATGGCACTGGAGGAGCGTCACTAAAATGACGGCTACCCACCAAGCCAGAACTGTGACGCCAAGAACATAGGTGCCTTTGTTGACTAAGGGTGTCGGGAAGATCTTTCGGTACATTGCGAGAACCGACAACTTGATGAGGGAAATGAGGCTCGAGTAGATAATCTCCATGCCGAATAAGCACTATCGAAGTAAGCTAGGGGCCTCCGGCATGAGGTGCTGGACCAAACAAAGGCTCACCTTCAGAGATACCGAGAGTATATTAGAGTCGAGGGCGGCTAATTGCTGGAGGGGATGCCCTAGACCCCCTCGATAGACAGCTTCTTTGTGTAAGCAACCATCCTATTTTCATGGACTACGAGCAACTGGCTACTCACCCAGCAATGCCGTCGTCGTCATAGCATACATAAATGGCTAGCTTGGTGTTAGCCACAAATGTCACTACTCAAATCGTCCAAAGGGGTGGCATACCAAGCATGCGATGATAAGCCAATCGTCCATAGCTATGCGACCTCGCGTTCGCCTCACGTATACGCGCAAGTAGACGAGCACCGTCGCGAACACGGTCATTATAATCGAGCATGATACCACTGCGTTTATGCTCGAACGGTTGCCCCCCTCCAGCGTGGCCAAGTCGGGCGTTGAGTCTTGGCGCTTCATTGTGCCCATAGTCTTTCGTCCTCCACTCGAGATCAGGGCCGGTCCGGCATCCAGCGCGGCCGTGGCATTACAGTCGCCCAAAGTGTAAGGCGGTCCGTGATCTGAGGAGTTCTGGTCGACTGGAATAGAGCGAAGGAAATGGCTGTAAAACGGATTTCAAAGACTTGGCAGCCAAGACAAGAGAGCACGAAGACTCGAACAGCATACGAGATACAGTCAACTTATGGCGCTGAAGCATTTAACAACCGATTAGGAGCCACCACACCACCACATGGTCCAGCTCGAGCTGTTCAGCAGGGGACTGTCGAGCCATCTCCACATCTAGGTGCTGATCTGCATTGTTCCCTGCATCGAGACCCTGGTCGAAAAACGTGATTCTGGATGCATTGCTCGCGTAGCTTTATCACAGAGGTGATATCTTGCATGTGAGATCTGCCGTGATGAGAGTCCGGAGCGATGCTACATATAATACGGCACATCTGAAATGCAGTCTCGCCTATAACTGTTTCCAATAACAGTCCCGCTCGTATGAAAAGAGCCGTCAGCATTTCCCGGGTACCTTGTCAGCACCTGATCGATCCCTGTCTTATTATCTCAGCTTTTGGCTTAGCGTCTCATACCCGGCTGTCAGGATCCCGGATTCCACGTACGCTCAGGCTGATGATTTTAGTACGGCCGCACTAGGGCGGCAGACAATGCCATGGACGGATTTTGTGGAGGAGGCGAGATGCTTTGCCAAAAACCCGAGAATCTTGGTTGTGTTGGCGTTATCAGTGGGAACGACTCCGCTGCAGCCCCTTATTTGAGCCAGCCTTTGCTGGAACTTCCCGCCTGGTCGCGTCCCACGGGTTCTTATGCCAGTTCCCTACGATGTAGGCGACGGTTGAGTCCACTGCCGAAAGCCGAATGCTTTCTTCATAAAGTGGCAGCTAGAAATGGAGACTCAGACTGGTACCTGATGGAAATGCAGGAGCAATTGGCGACGTACGCATATACTTGCACTTGAACTTATGGTACCACTTTTGACAACTGCCCCATACTGCCTTGACAGATTAGCTTGGTTGAAAACGTAGTTAGTGGATTGGCGTTCATCTCCCTGGACATCAGAGCGTTATCCAGATCGACGCCATCCCCAGAAGCACGGCCGCTGACTTTTTCTTTATATCCTATCGCCGATATCCTATGCCCGTGCTAGCCCTTAAAGTACGTACCTGGTTCGTATGGCGCTCGAGCAACCAGATCAGCCCTCCACCACTATTGAAATGACAGTTCTATGGATAGCATCTCTACATTACCAACGCCGGAATTTCCCGAGCTAGCACTAGTTAGTCGCTTCTTAAAGCTGCACACTCCACTATACTTTGGTGTATAAAACCCGCTTGTGAGGTCTGACATGCCCTCGAATTGGCAACTATAATGCAATGTTTCATCCGACCTCAAACAGAGTGCGCCTCATCTTTACTGAAGACACTTATGCAAATACTTGAATTCTTCTCGTCAGGGCCAATGCTTACCTCCATTTCTTGATGGATCCTTCTTGCTCCACCAAAGATTCTCATGGGCCAGTCGCTTTGCTCACCAATCGAGCTTCGCAGTATTCCTCTGAGTAGACCACTTAAAGACCACTGGCTATCTCAACAATTTCTCAAAGGCTACAGAGGGTGTACGCGATAGGGTTGCCGACGTCTGAATATTTGCATTGCAGCATAAATTTTAATACCTACATATCAAGGATTGGGGTACATAAGCCAATGAGAGTTCAGCAGTGCTACAGGATGCAGATCATCTAACCAATCTCATCATACCCATCACTCAGTGCCACCACCCTCCTCCTCCTCCCTCTCCTCGTCGTCGTTGTCGTTGTTATCATCATCGCCCTGTCCTAAGAGCTGCTGAACCACTGATCGAGCCTTGCGCAACTCTATAGATCCCTCTTTTTCGAGCAGGGGAGATACAGCTTCGGATACTTCCTTCAGCGTAACGCCTATGGTTCTGAGGTCCTCCCGATACTGTCTTCTTACTTGGCCAGGAATCGACCAGTAACGGGACTCGTCAGGGGTCCTAGGATCACTGGCGAAGATTCGTCGAGTAGTGTTTAAGAAAGACCCAAAGTGGTTCGGGGGAATCAGCACTCTATCAAGGGACTCAGCGTAATCAAGAGGTCGGCCGTTGGAAGGGACATCGTATGTTGCGCGTTCCTTCTCTTGTTCTTCTTTGACCCGATATGACTCTCTGATGTTCGTGAAGAGATCAACGCAACGGAACGTCAATGCGGCAAAGTCGAAATGAAAATGAAGTTCATCCTCTTCCAGGACTTGGTCGAAGATGTGAAGGACGTCTGTAATATCGATGCTGTCTACAGACTTGACCTTTGTCTGGATGTCCAAAGCTGGAGCCGACTTTCCTCTTCGGCGTAGAAGATAATCGCTCATTCCTTGCAAAGTCTTGATGTTGATATCGAAGGGAGGCTTAAGGTTGCCTAGTATGTCGTGAGCAAGATGCATGCGTACGTGACGATTCTTGATATCCTCGAGGCCGAGGTTCTGGGAAACTTGGCGCGGATTTGCGGTTTTGATGATGTTCAGAATGCTGTTACCATATGCTATGCTGAAGCGCTGGAGGACGTCTCGGACCTGACGGGGTGGATCGCTGATTTTGTAGAAACGTTTGATCCCCTGATGCGCCAAGATGAAATCCATGTCCTCCCATTTTGGCATCGCGTTCTCGAGGGCAAGCCCATTGTAGAGATGTAAAGCAGGAACTAAGACTTCGTATGCATTATCTAGACTTATGCTTGAAAAAGCCAAGTGGTAGTGGATTCTGTAGGCAAGCATGCCGCAGAGAGTTGGGAGACTCTCTAACATCTTATGAGATGTTAATTGGACCATGCGCTCGGGCATCGGCAGTAGTAAGGGAAGTTTGGCGTCTTTGAGGACAAATCCATCAGCAAAAGGTTCCAAGATCTGGTATAGTCTTGTAGTGAAACAAAGACTCCCGTCCATTAGAGCTTGAAGGTCTAGGGAATGTGTCGTGGAGTCCATCGGATGATCGCCAATCCCTTGCAGGTGCTCTGCGTACCTTGCTTGGAAGATCTGAACTGAGGCTTGAAGGTCTTGAAGAGGGAGGTTGGAGTGTCCTCGAACCTGGTTCTGGATATCCAGCGACACTCTTATACCTAGAATTGTCCAAAGCGGAAAATCATCGAGGATGCTGGATTGGAGGTTGAATCGAGTGAGAATATCTGGAGGGGGAAGTATTCCGCCGTTTTGCTTTTCAAACTTGGCGAAACCATGCAATGCGCCGATTACATTAGCCACACTCACACGGATGTGCTTTCCTAGTGACTGCTCGTTTTCAGGTCGAATCCAGCCAAAGTTGCGTGTATGCCGTGGGCCCGGATTTTCCGGACGCAGGGCCTTCCATACCGACAAGGCCGAGACAATGTCGGCGCAACACCATTCTGCCAACGCCAAATTATGACTCTCTATGTCAGATGGATGTGGGCCATTCAGGTTGTGATATACCCAAGTACAGACATCTGCCTCTTCTAAACCGGTCGTAGTGGGTGCGAGCGCGAGCTGCCTCTGGCAAAACTGCCTGATTTGGTCGAACGCGAGGTTGGTCAGGAGCGAAGCGTGGATTAGTGTGATATCTCGGTCCACGTAACGTTTCCATATTGCACGGATAGCCTTGCGAATATCATCAAAGTCGTTGAAGAAGCATGACCAAGCGAGGGTTTTCTCAGACTCGATCTCTTCCTCAGCTGACTCCGGTTTGAGTAGGTCGTTCTCGGTGTCTTTCTCTAAAGGTACAGACGACATGGTACTTGAGACCTTCTCGGCGGATGAACTACATCTGGATGGTGTGCTTGCTAGTTTGAGGTGTTCGAAAATGTTTGAGATCTCAGATAGCTTTTCCTTGTTCAGCGGCGTACTTCGGAAATCTTGCTGCTGGTATGGTGGATCACATCTTTCCTCAAGTGTACTTTGGACTCGCCGTAGGACCACAATAGGATACTGATGTCCGTCATTTTGGTCTTTGTCAGAGTTCCATCGTCTCTGTTCAGCTCGCAAACCAATGACATTGGCTAGGATAACGATTTGATCTCGACCAACCCTCCAGTCCGGGTCTTGCTTGAGTTTCTCCACGATTTCCAAGTAGCAGCGTAGTAATAGCTCACCTGGGATGAAACCATAGTTAGCAATATGACTTAAAGATATGTCCCCGGAGTTCAAACACGGGGTTTTGGGAGTGCCTGGCCAGGCCGCATTGATTTCGCAACGAGATAGTCCCACCGGGGATAAGGAGTGAGCCAAGCCTGTACATACCATCAGGTCGCTTCATATCAGAGCCAACAGCAATACCCTGCTTTCTGGCTTCTCGGAGAAGCCAGGTCACAAAATGTCTGTGGCCCGATTTATATCGACGATAGGTTGAGCTGAGCATTGTTGCGTGCTGTAGTGCAGATCCTTCGAATCAAGGTAGTTTCTTCAGATATCTAAAGGGATACTTTGGACGGAGAGAAGTAAAATCGCTTGGATTGAGAACGCATCGACACAGAAAGTGCTGGCGAGTTAATTGCAGAGCAACAGGGATTGAAAGAAGCGGAGAAGTAGAACAGGCGATGAGAACATGCGGGACAGGCGATGAGACCATGCGGGACAGGCGATGAGACCATGCGGGACAGGCGACGAGAACATGTGGTGCCAAGCCGAGTTGAGCCAGTTGGTCTTTTCCTACACGCCAGTGGCATGGTGACTACTATTCTGCGTCTCAGGCAGATAAGAAAATGCATCGACGACAGACTTCATATCACGCAGCGAGAGTTATCTCTTTATGAACAACCACAGTGCTTGAAGAGCATTTCTGCAAGAGTGCCCACTAATAGATGTCGATTGAGAACTTCCACGTCATGTTAAGGAAAATGCAAGGCTAGTATTGCCCGTTCTATCAAAGGCTGTCCAGAGTATAGATCGTGGATTATACTCTCCTGCATTGCAGAGAGCCTTGTTAACAACAGTTATACAGCCAGACAGAATCTGCCCTTTGAACATCTCTACATCGCGTAAAGATACTCCCGTGCGCAACTCGACATTCTTCTAGTGTGTTCTATTCATCAGTGATCAGGCAATGCTAATTACTATGACGAGGGGTTGGCCGCACGTGACTGGTATCCCCAACAGGAACGTCCTTCGGCCAAGCACAGGTGAAGGCTCACTATACTCCTTGACACCAGAGGCAAACAAGTTTTCTTCGGGTGATGTATGCAGAAATACGGGTACTTGAATAAGAGCCTGACAAGCGATGATTACGAGTGTAATTGTAAGACATATTGAGGCATACTTTGAGTCGTAATATAAATGACGATAGGGGCAGACTTAATCAGCAGTAGTGGATTAACCAAAGAAAAAAAGAAAGAAAGAAAGAGTCTTCAAAAGACTGGCTCGAAGCTGGCTGAGGGCATGGTCAATGTGTCCAATAAACTGTATGCCTGCCTCAAGCATACCAAGCAGATTAAACAACGGAATCCTGTGGAAGACTGGAGACATGAAACAAGATTAAAAGAATAAATATAAAGAACAAGCATTATTTGCATATGCACATCCCAGTCAAGACCTAGTAGCCCCTTCCTACAAACGGAGGATAATGACTAGTTGTTCATGTCTGGCACCTGGATGTCCACAATATTCCCTTGAAGGGAAGCAGCAACCGAAGTCACCCAGTTGGTTACTCCATTGACAGTCCACGATACTCCAGGCTCTTAAAAAACAAGCCCAATGCCTACCTAGGGACGGATCACCAAAAGTCTTCAACATCCCCCTACAATTCTTTTTTGCCCTGCCTGAGCTCTGAGCTCCATCTGCCTCCCCAAAACGTCAACATCACATTTTGTGCCTCATCATCAGCCACCAGAACTTGAAGAGAATACGACTGTAAACCAACTTGGGTTGTTCTGCACCACGTCTCTTGAAGCAGCACTGCACAAAAACAGCCGTTCCCAATCCGGATTTGACGCCACGTCATCATTCACAATTCCACGCGTGATAGTTGTGACGAAAGCCACAAAGACAATTCTATCTCGACTCTGGATTCATTTTTGAAGCTCGTTGAATTTCTCTCTCTCCATCACACTATCTCAGACGTCATCTGGCGGATCAGGGCGCTCTGTCATATTGATCTCACTTTCCGTTCATCATAAAGACAACATACGCGTATCAACTCATCCCGACACTGGACAAGGGAAAAGAAAAAAAAAAAAAAAAAGAACTTTGCCCACTTCAGAAATAACTCTACAGCTGTTTCTCCATCGACATCAACCTCAACGGATCATCACTTAGCTTGGGCAAAATGGCCGGCAGGGGACCCGATCCAGACCGCATTGTCGAGGCAATGATGAATGATCTTGGCCTCGACCGAATGGAGGAACTCGCCAAGGATGACGGTCGCGATGGACGCAGGCTGCGGTTTCCAATGCAGAGTATACATGGACCTGCAAAGCCGCCAGAGCAGCAACCACAAGCTCCTCGAACTCTGAAGAATGAAGCTGCCAAGGGCTGGAATAGTAAGTGATCAAAGAAGAATTCACGCGTCGCACGCCTTGCTAATTTTCATCAGTTGCTGTCTCTTCGGGTGCTTTCCGTGATGACGATTCTCGTGGTGTTGATGGCCTCGACACCATTGCCGACGGCCGTCTTCATGCGCTCAACAAAGCTCAGAGAGAAGGCAGCGGACGCACGGGAAGGCACGGAAGCTACCCAGCACATAATACCGGCTTCGATCTCAAACAGGCACCCTCGTGGAAAGAGATGAAGGAGAGCAATGGGGCTACAGGGGATTCAAGATACGACCCGATGTGAGAATGCTAATACATCCAACATATGTAAGACTCCATGCTGACCATAAGACAGGAACCCGAACAAGCTCAAGCCAATTAAGGACCACAATCGAGACCCCAAGTCGTCTACTGTTGGCGAGAGCTCAGCAAGCGTTACCCCAACGGGTGCGCTTCAAGGCCATGACCCCGTCAAGAAGTGGAACTCTTTTAAGCCTGCTGTCAGCTCAGGTCGAAAAACATCAATGGCAACCGCTACTTTACCAGAGCCCTCCCCCGATGTAAAGGCTTCCACGGAGACGAGGGGTGCTGTCACCAACGGGCCGAGGAGATCGTTTGCGCCTCATGGCCCCCAGCCGCCGCTCGAGCAGAAAGCCAATGGAGTAAACCACACTGCAGGAGAAAACACCGAGCATTTTTCAACGCATTCCTCTCAGAGCCCATCAACGGCGATCCTACCTCATTTGCGGACAAAAGCAGCTCGTTTGAGCCCAAACCCGTCCGAAAATGACAGACGTGGAGGTTTGCAGGTTGCAGAAAGTGGTTCAAAACCGCCTACTCATCATACTATCGCTCCAGTGGGGACTATCTCGTCAGTGCCACCTCACCTTAGGTCTCCTTCTCCTGCAGTCAAGTCACCTACGTCTCCATTAGAGACCAAGTCAAAGAGGCCGCCGCATACACGCCCTTTATCTCCAGTGGCAAGAAATGCCCCTCCTCTTCTGCCTCACCAACGCACTGCATCCCGGGCGGTGAGCACTGCAACGTTAACACTGCTGCCGCATGCTCGTGGCTCTTCCACGGCCGTGTCCAGAACCCCCGAGAATACTGGTCAAGTCCAAAGTTCCTCTATGGTACCAAACAACCCTTCAGTTTCACAGCCAGAACCACAAGCGGCGCTTGCTCCTGGCTTACAAGTATCCCAGCCGGAACCTACCGATATGGACGCATCACAGCTTACGCTTTTCTACGACGCTGATGTGATGGCGGCGCGGACGAACAAGAAGACTGGTATCGTCGATGTCATTCCTGGCAGGATGTTCATTTACCAGTACCCTGGGAAAGAGGTTGCCATCTGGGAACTTCGATGGTCGGATGGCTATGTGATTCGAGAAGACGTGCGTGCTTTTGTTCCCCCGTTCAATCAGATGAGTCGGGTCATTGTGCGACGTCAAGATCGCCCCGATGAAGTGCTGCGAACAACACAAGTACGAGTCAACATCATGGCACTAGGCGCGAAATTTCTCGAAGTGTATAAAAAACTGAAGAACCGGTTCGAAGCATCACCTGCTCCTCGATACCCATATACCGAGGAACAGAAAAATCCTACTAATGAAAACGGAATTGACATATCCACCCTCCTTCCTCTTGGAAGCAGCCTACAAGAAAACGAGATTCAGTCCTCAATGTCTGCTGATAAAAAGATCCCGGCTGAGATTTTGCGACCGGAGTCTCCGAAGCGACCTGTTCACGCAACAAGGAAGCTGACCGGATCTGAGTCGCAAAAGGAGAGTCGGCGATCTCCCCCGAGACTCAATCCAGAAGATGATGTACTTGGTGACATGATCCAAGATCTCCATCAGCAAGATACTGTCAAAGCACAACAGCAAATACGTCGAAAAGAAGAGGCTCCCAAGACTCGACAGGCTGGAGTTGAGACTCTAAAAGGGAATGACGAAGATGCTGGCGAGAGGAACCATATTAAGGCGAGAAGGGCACAACTCGAAGCGGACCTTGCTACATCTGCGCGGTCAACCGAGGTTTTGATTGATACGAGCCCGCCATCACCGCCGCTTCAAGCTACTGCAAGTGCTGCCGACCTGGAGGGTATAATATATGAGCAACGACCTGATACCAAACCCGCAATAGAAGCTTTTCCGCCACAGCTGGCAGAGCCAATCGTCAAGGAAGAACCTACGGAGGTTGTTATAAAGTCAGAGCCTGACAGATCCCCAGAGCCTGCACTTATGTCTGCCGGCAGCCAAAGTCATGGTAGTCAACAAGCAGCTCAAGCAGATGCAAACGAAAACAGTGTGATAAATGCAGCGAAGCTGGCCGAGGTACCTATCGGTGTCGGCTTGACAAGAAAATCTCAGGCCATCATCGCGCAACTCAACGTGAATCATTACCGTGAGTTATCCGTGGCCTTTGATGAGACTCTATACTGGGTAAAACAGACGGGACCTTACGGATCTGGATCAGTATGTGACAACGTCGCAGTGCAGGTGACACTCATCCACCTCGCGCGGCATACGTCGTTCAAAGAGCTAGGAAATTTGGATCGAATAATGACCGCTGCAGTGGTATTCTCCAACCTCAAACAGCTGAAGACTCGAAGGCGCATCAAATACACTCTTTCTCAGCTTTTTAGCTTGAGGGATTATGCACGTCCCGTTCACCCAGCCGTCATCCTGGCTAATGATTATATGAAACTCGCAAGGGAAAGGGAGGACACCCGCCGCTCTAGAACACAACACTCGGTCTCACCGGCTCCCTCATCTGCAAGAGAATTGCTCTCTGCATCACCACATCCTCCGTCAGAGCAGCACCGACAGGCAAGTCATACACCGGACCCACCAAAGTCTACTTTTACATTGAGTCCATCACCATCTTCAAACATCATGGGAGAGTCGACAGTTCCTAGAACGCCAGCTGAGGTTGATTCTCGTTCAACAACAACATCCGGAGCTGTTGTCTTGACTGATGAGATGGTCTATTCTTCGAACAATCGCACCGATGCCGCCGAGGAAGCAATTCGACCATTACCGCCTCACCTCCGCGGAGTCGGACATAAAACCAGGCTCGGAAACTCTCGCTGGGCCTAGGACGCCGAATCCTCATCCTCGTCATCACCACCGCCACAAGCATCTTCTGGCTCGGAAGAAGGAGCTTTTGGCGAGGAGTTACCGGGCGACTGGGCAGCTGGGTTGATATATGCTCCAAGCCATGCACGTGTCTCGAGCATTGACTCAACGATTAGCAATGTCCGAAGGACCCTTGAGGATTTACAACTTTGAGGGGCGTACATCAACGCGCGTTAATTGCACCTGTGTCTTGGACCCGGAACAAGGGCGACCCTAATAATGGCCGAACTCCCCCAGTTCTGGAGCTATAAGTACACAAAGAACATGCATTTCTGCAGCCGCTTTGCCGGCTATTTTTGATGAATCTGGCTAAACGCTTAGCGATTAGCGGCTGAGCTACAGACAAATCAAATGTCTTGGAACCGTGTGTTATGTTGGACTGGACTTTCCCAATACAGAAGGCGTTGCTCGTTTAGGGGCAGACCTGGTGATCGTATTTCGATGCGAGCATGGATATCAACATTGTTTTCGATAATTTCGATATCGCAAAGGTGAATCAGGCAGAGGTCGTGCATTCCAATTCATAGGTAGACAAGTAAATCAGCGTGGTTGTTTTGCAAGAGAGATGCTTGGCATGCTTAATCCAGAACGGTGAAAGAATTCTGCCCATGTCTTGTCGAGGGCGAGAACTGTAAATTACCTGACTAAGTCAGGGGCAAGTCGTCGACGGACGGAGAGGATTGGCCAATCCCAAACGCTCACCGGGACGGCCAGCTCTTCGTAAAAGTCTTCTTTCGCCTTACTTATTGTTATGGGCTGCCCGGCGTCATTCCATCCCAACTTTTCAAACAAATGACTTATATGATAGTTCAAGATTGCGTATCATGCTGTAGCATATCATATTTTGCTATTCAATCTAGTCCTGAATGGGAGCATGAGAAAGTTACGCTCATGTAGGTACCGTACATATTTGGCTACGCGCCACAAGCACAGACGATGCTGCTGGGACGCGCCACACAATGTAGTGTGTCCAGTGCTGAGGTGGTGTCGTCAGAGGGGGTCTCCACTGAAGAACCTTTTTGCTGCCACCACTGCGTCGGGACCTCGCTGCTGTGTCCCGCAGATGCTCACGTGCGGGAGCGCGGGGCCGCTGGGCGGGAAGCAGAGTTTTGTCAGATCTGGCTCTACGTTACAGAGAGTCCTATTAATCTGGGCCGAGCGGAGTGGTGGCTGCTGGCTGATGGCGGCAGAGTTGATCAATAGTGTTTGTCATACACAGCAAAGTATATTGGTGTCATTGACTACATGTAGTCTAGTCCATGAACTGCTTGATTGTCTCGACACAAATGGACGGAATGGCTGCAGCAGGGAAAGAGTGAGCAGAGCAAGTTACAGTAGGGCTCAAACTGAGAAATGATCCGTAATGAATCCAGGGTCGCGATTGGAGAGGCGCTGCAGCTTTGTGACTTGTCGCTGCACTCCACACGCCCTGACGATTCCCAGCTCCAATGCCAGCACATGCAGCCCGGAGGCTTTTTTTTCTCTGGACCGCACCGGCTGGAGCCATCTCGCCAGTCAGCGTCCGAGATAGCTCACCTTGGAGCGGCGTGCCCTGCAGTATCTGAGGGAGTCCGTCGGTCCAGTGCGGAATTGGCATGGCCCTTGGTGGGGATGTGGTTGACCGCTTTTACCTGATGCCGATGCACTGGCTGGCTTTGGCATACTATGACCCCGCCATATCCCAACCTGCCCAAAATTGCAGGCAGCTTGCATTGCTTCATCAATGAGCGTAATCCCTCAAAAGGCGCTGGGCGTGTCAATCCCATATACACCCCTAACCTTAAATGCCGTTGCCTAATATGCATGCATGACTACGACAGCGGGATTTTGGCTGAGTGAAGACAAACAGAAATAGTATGTGCAGCGCGGCTGGCCTGTCCTGTCCTGTGCCTCGTAATTGCCTCGGGGCAAGATGTCTACGATAATAATAAACAACCATCATGGTCAGAACCAGTCACTCTGGAGTCCGTTCCGCAGCAGACCAAGGCGGCAGAGCAGCAAATTGGGTGACGAATGAATGGATGACTTGGGTTGCGACTGGGACCACGCAAGCCCAAGTCCACAAAGGACAATGTGAGCGGCCAATCAGGCGCCAGGCCACCACCTCAACCCACACAAGCACGAGCTCCTCTTGAGACCCAAGGCTTGAACATTCCTCGCTAACTTAAGCATCCACCACTTGCGATCTAACTTAATTCAACATCCTGCTCAGAAGCAAACGCACCTGGCACTCGTGTGAATCTTCTCTCCTCCTGCAGCCCCTCACGCCGAGTGCAGTCTCATCAGTCTCACCCTTCTGTCAAGATCTCCCCTTGCGCTCTCGTCGCTCCATTTCCAGAACATACCCGACGACTGCCTCAGAGACGGAACCGCCACTGCCGACTCCTCAGGCCCTCATCGCCGAATCGCCCCATCGTAAACACAACACACCCCGGCGACTCACCATCCTCACCACCGTTTGTTGTGCAATCAACGTACACCCCAGCGACCGTCGGCATCGGGCATGATGAACGTCTTGCTGCCGCCACAGCCTCCGTTCTTCCCTCATCAGCACGACTCCCCCCGACGCTCTCCATCTCGATCCAGTATGTCCCTCTCTCCCTCCCCACCTGTCGATTGAGGCCTTGGCACTCGAAAGAGACCCAGTGTGCCTCGATGCAGAGGGCTGCATCCTGCAGTACAATCCTGGAAATAGGCACTAACCTTGGTTTTCCAGTGTCCCCCTTCCACAATAACATGTCGAGCAACCGGAAACGAAAGGCCGACGATGATGTCGACATGTCGGTATCGCCGTCCTCATCTCCCGCTATCCAGAATCGCCAGCTAGTCAGACCGTCCAAGAAGATACGCTCAAATGATATCGCAGGCCGTCCTCTTCCGCTACCGAGGTTGCTCGAGACCCTCGACGCCGCATCGTTGCGAAACGTGCTGCAGCAAATTTGCGAGCGACAACCGGAGATTGGCCAGGAGGTAGTCAAGAGTGCACCCAGACCATCAGTTGCATCGGCATTCCAGGTTTTGGAAGAGTACCAGGACAAGCTTCGGGCTGCATTCCCCTACGGAGAGACGAGTTCAGATTACGCATACTACCGAGTGAAGTCGCCTTTGGTCAATCTTCTCGACGCCCTGGCCGACTTTACGCCACAATATCTCCCACCAAACGAGCAACAAGCCAACATCTCACTCCAGTATCTGGATGGAGCCACCAAGGTCATCCACGGTCTGCCGGACTGGGAGAGCCAGGGGTACCGCCATCACAAAGAGAATGCATACGACGAGATCTCAAGAGCATGGGCACTGGTGATTAATGAAGCTGCCAAGAAGGGCGGCGGCTTTGTGTTGCATTCGGGTGGGTGGGATCAGATCCTGACGAAACACAATCAGCAGTCTGGCGGACGACTTGGAAGTGCCATGAGTGCCATGGCAACAAACGTTGGCTGGGTCGGCGGAGGTCCCAACGGATCAGGTGCTCCGGCCTCCCAACAGCAACAAACCTCGGTTCTTGATGACATTCTGTCTGGTGCATATGGCTCTCCGGTCCGTGTTGGTCCCTGGTAGACCATGGACGATAAGCCCAAGATGTGTTTTTTTTTAAAAAGCACCGCGGGCTACAGCACTGAGGGGACACCCCAGCAAGAAATTCGGGAGCAACAGTGGAATGGCGATAAAAGGGACCATCGACAATCCGCTGGTTAGACAAGAATGGAAGTGGAGGACCATCGCGTATCGGCTGCATTCTGCATCATCATCACATCATCCAGCCCGCTGCTGGCACTCACGCGACTTGACGACACAATCATGAGATATTTCCGACATATCCTCGATCAATTGATTCATCCCTCACTGGCATTGGAAGGAAGCATAGACACAGGGGTTCAGGGTTGTTTTGGGTTCTCGGCGTTCCTGTTTTCGTCGCATCACCTCATTCCTAGGGTTGCGTCCTCTTCTGATATCCACATTTTCATTTGTAATCACCCCCTCAGCGGTCACAATACTGCTTGCTTGAGGTTCCAGCAGGACTCGCAGTCCATTATCATGACAGCCGATCTGAGTGCGAGACTGCTCAGGTGGAAGAAATGCCCCTTTTTGTAATGTCGCACGGAGGATTGTGCTGGCCGTGCTGTATATTGCTCTATGAGCATGGGCAACGAGAAAACTAGGTTGTAGATAGGGACGGTCACCGTCGTCAGCATTAAGCCGCATTGACTGATTGCATCGTTATTTTTTGCATTTATGAGCAACACGAGTTTATGCAACATGAGCTTATTGATGCTGTTGCTATACTCGATTACCCAGCCGCCACGCTGTGATCATTCTAGTCTAATTTTGTACTATATCCTAACATGTTGCACACTGATCCTGGTGTATTTCAGCTCATCGTTGGGATGTTCAGTTCCAGTATGCGCCGAGTAACATTGATACCTGATCCCTACGACCTGAGCGAACACATGCCATACATACAACCAATCCCTGCACATGCACCTTTCTCAGCTATAACTTTGGACCATCCACAGTCGAGGATTGTGCGGAGTCTCGGACGACAGCCTGACCGTCATATTCCACCTCCAAAACCCCATGTCATCAATTTGAAACTGGCCAGCTATTGTCCGTGGTTGCGGTACGTGTGTAATCAGCAATCTGTAGATTGACGGCTGTGGATATGCGTCTTCTCAACGCCGAGTCATATCGACTCGAGGAATTTGTCGGCGCGAACATCCCACCTTATGCCATTCTTTCACATACTTGGGAAGACGGCGAGGTCCTGTATGAGGTTATCAGCGACCTCGAAACAGCTCGCACAAGGGATGGGTTCTGGAAAATTGAAAGATGCTGTGCGGAAGCCCTGGACGACGGCTGGGAATGGGTCTGGATTGATACATTGCTGTATCGACAAAAGCTCAAGTGCAGAGCTGTCCGAGGCCATCAACTCCATGTTCCACTGGTACAAACACGCTATGGTCTGCTATGCGTATCTAAGCGATATTAATTCGCGACAGAATCTGGAGGCTCGGCTGGAGGACATGGCAGCACACTTGGCAAGGAGCTCACCTGCCTCGCCGTTACCGTGTCGCTGGTTCTATCGGTCCTGGACCTTGCAAGAGCTCATTGCGCCAAGGCGAGTACAGTTTTTCGGTAAAGAATGGGCGTACTTGGGCAGCAAAAATGACCTGAAGCCACTATTATCCAAAGCGACTGGAATAGACCCTAGCATTCTAAGCCATGCACTCTCGTTGGACGAAAAACCTGCCGGCGACAAAAGGCGGTGGGCGGCGTACCGACAAGCGACTCGGGTAGAGGATTTGTCTTACAGCTTGCTCGGACTTTTCGATGTTAACATGCCCCTACTCTACGGCGAGGGCGGGAAGGTTTTCTACCGATTGTAAGAACATATACTTACAGCAACCGATGACCACACGTTACTGTCATTCGGTCTAAGTCCATGGGCCCCTGATAGCCCGGCACCGAGCCTAACGGGTGTCGCCGGACTCATTGCACAGTCCCCGAATGACTTTTGGGCAGACCCCATGGTCCTAAGATAATTATATACGCACTGGAGCCAGCCAGGATATATCAACAACCTGCAGGCCGGTAGACCAGGGTTACTCATACATCTTCCGGTGCGAAAATTAACCCCGAGAGACATGGGAACTCTGGAACTTGGCCCCCGACGCGCCTGGTACTTCGCAGCGCTCAATTTGTACGCACGGGACGATCTATATAAACAAGTTCGCTGGGCATATAGCACTGTTTACGGCAATCTGATGCAAACTTGAAGCTCTCAGTGCTTTTGCGTTACCTTGTTGTATGTTAACCTTACTGCGAATGACTTGAGGGGCGATTCCTTACTGGCAGTATGTTTTGTTGTCTCGCAATATGTTCTCGTATCACCCGCCGAAACTTTGAATTGGAAGATTCAGCCACTTAATATAGTGAATTTCGAATGGCCCAGCCGTACTTATGATCGAGATCCAAGGGGGCTTCTTACCATTGAGTCATCTCAGTCGATGAGTTCTCTCGCCACCACCCATGGGCTTCGCATCATCGACCCAGAGACGTTGAAGAAGAGACCACGGACCCCGGAACGCGGGTACAAATTTTGACTCTTGACGGGCTTCGACGAGCCCATCGTGGCCTATTTCAATTCCAAGCTCATCAGACACACGGGTGAGTTCATCTACCGCATTGAGGAGACGGCACCCGGCGCTTCGCCAAAGGATTTTCTTGACAGATGGGGTGGGTCAGAAGATCAAGAGTACATGTCTCGTTCATATGGCACAGGCCTTCTGTGGGGAGACAAGTTCAGCCTTGACCCGCGCTTTGATGCCGTCTTTTCGATGGCTAGGGGGTCCAATTATGCCGGATTTGGGGTCGTCAAGGTGTACTTCAGGGTCCAGGATTCTATGCTAAGCAAGATGTAGCTTAGCTAGCTCTGGGTGGGTGGGTTAAACAGCAGTAAATTTGTTGTATGTTTGTGATTGTCGAGAGCTGCAAGAAGTATGAATGCCGGTAGGCGCCTCGTCTGTCCTTACCTGTCAGCCTGCATCGTTTCTACCTGTATCTTGATAGCACCACGATATAGTGCCCCTAATAATATAGCTCTGTTGTTTATGTGGTCAAACGCATAAGATTTCAGGGACATACTTAATCAGTCAGCTCCTATACGACGTTTGTTAACAAGACAATGCACCCCTCCGGCTAAACGGATATATGACAAGAGCGGCCACTTAGACTGTAATACCACCACAAAATCTGGCACCGTTTAAGAATAGGTCATCTGCGACACGAAACATCATCATGGTATATTATATATGTGCGCAAGAAAGCCCCGGCGCCTCCTCGAATGAGACTACATTCTTGGCTTTGGGATTTCCCAACATACATGTAGCTTTCACCCTCCCCCTTTCGCCTAATGATCTGTGACGAACCAGGCCGCAAGAAATCTGTAACTTCCCTAACGTGACCGCGGCTCCTGGCACTTGATCTTTAGCAACATTTGGGTCATGGCGGTAAGACTTCGTCTTCGTATCTCAACGGATATGTGGAAAGGTTGTTGATGAGAGACCGTTCCCTAGCCAAGTCACTCAGAACCGCCAGCTGAACGATTGCCATATTGCTGTTATCAAAAGTGCGACTAGTTTACATATGTCCATAACTCCCCTAAGTTGCAGGATAAGTCATTCAAGGCCCTTGATCCGTCGTATGATTAATATGTTTATTCATGTGCGTCTTTTGCGGCGCTAATCTCTCCCGCAATCCTCGCAGGTTGGAGCTATTTCGGGTCGAGATGTGCTCAACCGTGGGAGTTGCAGCCCGTCCAGTAGACCCAGTATATCAAATCTGCGATAACAAGTCCAGCCACAACAACATCCATGAAGACTGCTATTCCACTCAGCAGCCGCCGGTCCCAGTTATCACCCATAATGACTCAACAGCAATTGGAGTCTTGGCAATCCAATTCGCAAGTCTTTCCGGCTATCGAGTGATCATGACCTGCCTGTCACAACGTTTCAACTGTGTGAACCCACTTGCCGTTGATGGATTGCGTGATCACAATGCCGCAGCCAGCGCATCCAAGATCCGTGAGCTGACGGAGGACAACCTTGACCCTGAGCTCGACACCGTGTCAACAATGAGGATCACATATTATTGGCGATAGTTTCTTGCCAGAAGTCTGTTAAATTGAGTTGCTGCGGATCTGGAGAGGCAGGGAAGAGCGTGTGGTCAATGATGAAGGTCCCTCATGGTCAAGTGCCCGTAACATAGCAGGGGTCGAAGTCCCAGCATGATACTGCTCATGTGAACGTGCTTGTTAGAATCCGCGAAACATCGAAGTCACCTGTTTGTCCAAAGAGGTATGTAGTACAGTGTTGATAGAGTCTATACAAGCCGCAAGTTGTAGCTTGGCAGGAGTGAGCGAAAGTGCGTAGCCGCCTTGGAAGAAAACTCGATGGGACCTGTGTAAACGACCGCTATTCGATGATCCCTACAGAATAATGGCCAATCTACGAAGCCGAGGCTGAAACCAACATCGCGTCTGACGTCTACCAAGCCTGGCTCCTGTCAGCGCTCCGTTATCGGGGAGTGAAATCGGGCCAGAAAAGGGGGGCTCGTCTGCTCTTCGAGAACTTATGGGTTGTAATGTTATATATAATGGTCGATATACGAGCGATACGATTAGTACTGTCATATTACTGCCCCATTGTGGTATGATATAACCTACCAACGTCCATGAGCTGTGATAACTCAAGATCCAAGGGCTTTGACCGTTGCCTTTAAACTTTTTACATCGCCTCAAAAAAATACGAAAGGAGAGACACGCCGCATCAATACAGTGAAACTCCCCGTGTTCTTCAACGATTTAGGATTAAAAATAATTGTCTGTTGACGTATAGTACAATGTCACCAGAGCCTTGGCGGGATATACCGTAGAAGACTCAATAAGCTCACTATCTCCCAGCAAATCCCCAGACTGTCCTGATTCGGCTTCTGCTTGGCGTGCAAACGAGGAAGTTGAGTTGCTACGCTCATCGGAGCACTCCTAGTCCCAGTCCATGAATGTGAGCGGCTGAGTGCTGACACCACCGTTGGGGGGTTTGCTCGGGCCCGGAATGGAGACGTTTCTAATAGTGCATCCCCCAACGGGAGGCACATAAGTTCCAGCCAGAACACTCTTCAGGAAGGCAAACGCATTTGCGCTCTCGGCATCCTGCTCATCCTTATGCGTGGTAAGCGTATTGCGGTCGTACGTGATCGTGGCATCGGCCGCACAGTACTTGTCGACCAAGGCATCCGTGTCGGCGATGGGGCTCACCTCATCCTGGATGGCCTTGTAAACGAATAGGGGCATCTGCGGGATACCGTGATTGCCCATCTTACCGTTGCTGTCAATAACAGCGCTGACGAGCGGGTTGAGAAAGACGGTGACACCACCCACGAAGTAGTCGTATATGTTCTCAAAGGCAAACATGGGTGCCTCCCGATCTAGGGTCAGGTTCTGCACCGAGAGGAACTTGTCCTTGTTGTGTTTCCCGGTCGTCTTGAGCTTGCCGAAGAGGTATGTCTGGGCATCTGGGAACTGGCTCACGAGACCCACGACGCCAGGCGGGACGAGGCCGGCACTGTACGTACCGCTAACCGTGTTGAAGACGTTGAAGGTATCTGGTGTCAGGCCACCGACGGCGACACCACTGAAGTTGAGCTCAGGGGCATATGTGCTCTGAAGCTCGGCTGCCCATTCGCTTGCCAATGCTCCACCGGAGTATCCCCATAAGACATATTTGGCATTCGGGATACCAGGAAGACCCATGTCAGTAACTACAGATGCTCGCACAGCATCCAGAGTGGCTTGTCCGGAGATGACCCCTGCCGTGACTGCGCTCGATTAGTTGACTGAGCCAAACGAGGACTGCAATGAGGTATTACTAGGAACTTACATGATGCAAGGGGGCCCTCGTAATCTGGTACAGTGACGTAGTAGCCGGCAGCAAGAGCTTTGTCGATCTCAGAGACACAATTCCCGGGTGTTCTGCCGTTCGACGCATATTGAGAGAGAGTATAGCTAGGACCTGCATCTAGGTCGGCAGAATCGTAGGGTACCTGGTATGACAACAGTGATCTCGGTGTAGTATTTGGTGTCGGTGGGATAAGGAGTGTGGTCACAGCCCAAGATGGTTGCGCGTTGCTGTCCGTCGTGCGGTAGAGAATGTTGTAAGCCGCCCCTAGATTATCTAGCGTCAAGCCTAGTTGCCCCCGAGCAACCCGCACACGTAGGACTTTCCCCGGGTCCGTCAACTCCCAGCCAACAGTCGGCGTGTACCACGGATCTTGTTTTGGGGGGATAGGGTCCGTAACAGCCAGACCTGAAGGTCCATCTGTGCGAGGCCAGGTATTACTGTTCGCCGGCGCCGCAAGAGCGACAGCAAAGAGAGTTAGGAAGACAAAGTAAAAGAGTGACATGTTCGGTATCCAGAACAAAGAGTGAAATGGCCACGAGGGCTAGAGCCGCATAGTCAGATTGGAGACTATAAGTCGGAGATCATCGTGGATATGTACATTTAGCACACATATTTCGGAACCATATGTCGTGACTGTTATAGACAGCACATACTCCCTTCACCAGCTACATCTCTCTCTATCCCTGTATGTGGTATCCACGTCGGTTAGGTCTGGGATGGGGTAGCCGCGTTACAGCTTCCCAAAGGCTTACAGGTTGCTCAGGTCTCCCGCGGTGGTTCAGTAGCATCGCCAGATCTCGTCACGCTACTGTATAGCCCCCATGATGTAGCAGTGAACTCGCGATGAGGTTCTGGATCTGGCACCTGTGCAAGAAACTTTGCGCAGGCGAGACTCGAGCCACCGCGGCAGCGCTGGCTTTGGTGTTGCACTTGATCCATGCCGTTGGTCCTGTCGACGGGGGCTTGGGGCTCTTTGGCAGGTCTAATGGCGAAACCAATAAACAAGTATCGAGGATGCGAAACGGCGACCTGCTCAATCGGGCAAGGAGTTGGGTTGGCATGGTTCCTGATGCAACCTCGTGGCCGGGACCAATAGTAGATGGGATATTATAGTGCAGTTGGCTGCAGACATGTGAAGTCGCAACGCGCAGAGAGTGGGGAAAGGCTCGGACTGCTAATTCGCCAATTGCTTGGTATTTCAAAGTTGACTGCCTTCTTCGATCAAATCAAAAGAACACAAGCTTTTCCTTATTGCAATTGTCACTCGCCAGGCGCAATCTCGGCAGCGGACGGCTGAAGTAACGTCGGTATGCTACGACAATGTGGTCCATCGGGATAAAAAGATCTGCTTTTCCCTGCACGCACGTGGGAGGGGCTGGCTTCCACCTATGGCCAAGCCTTTTATTTTATGTCCGGACTCGTACGAGAGGCCTTGTAATCAACAATAGCCGGGACATGAGACGGTAGTTCTCATCCAATGTAACATGAGCCCCATGCCATGGCTACTCGATATTTCTCCGCGAGCCGAAGCCGTACTGGATGTAAACAGACATTCGACCGACACCCGATGCCTTCCGTTTCTCGGCTCTCTCATGCACCATCAAGGTCCTTTGGACAGGCCTTGTGCGCCAGGGACACTTCGTCACACCATCACCTGACTAGATGGTGTCAGTCGGTTATGAATAGTCGTCATGTTGGACACTAGACTCCTGCGAGGCATGCCAATTTGGCAATATCATTCCGAAAGTGTTGCTGTATAATCCCACGATCCTCGGCAGGCTCACGCGTACTTGAGAGATTTCTTCAGCTGGCCGGTTTTGCAGTGTTACCTCGCATCTCAGACCAGCCACGAAAGGTGCTCCCAAGTCATTGTGACGGTAACGTTCGGGCCAACGTAAGTCTTGTTGGGTGAGACCTTGCTTCTTGGGCATGTTGGATATTCTCATTGCCCTCTTTCTCTCAGACAACATTTGCCTTGGACTCTTGAGCGGTATGGGGTGTTGAGGCTGTGATGGGTCCGAACCTTCTTCGTTCTTTCCTTGGCTGGGAGCGAGCAAGTTCAATTGTACACTCAGGCTCCTGCAAAGGTGCGTCGGTGTCGTTACATTTGATCGAGAGATGGGTCCTCCAAAGACTCTCCTCGAAGAATATGGGAAAAGAAAAACATCGTATGGTCCTAGAGTCTGCCTCTGGCGGCTTGAGAGATCCCATTTGATATCAAATGATCGCTGTTTCCTTTATTTTCCTTCTTCCACGTGCCAACGCACAGATCTGCATTCCCATAGTCGTGGGAACTTCGACTACAGGGTGGCAGATAGATGGCTGGACGTCGACTCTCATGTGTGCTTATTTGAGTGTGATGACGCACTTCTGCAGCTTCTTGCGTGCGAGTACCTTTAACAGCAGGGCTCCTAAAAGCTGGAGGTAGGCATGATCACTGTTTCGCGCCTCTGTGCTTATTATGAAACTACGTGTAATTGGAGCTTACATAGGCGGCCAAGGCAAGTCTATTGGTATTGTCTGTGTCATGTCAGCAGCTCTTTTAGACTAACCTAGTCCCTTGAATTATTTCCATCGAAACCGTGATAGAGGATTCGAATAGAGGCAGACAAAAAGGTATGGAATATCCTATCAATCTCCCATGTGGATGTTGACAACCGGTATGTGTTCAATCAACCTCGTCCAAACAACCTAAACTAACCCGCCTGTTATTTACATTAGTACCATGTATGAGGCTGATAGCCCCTAGCGCGACAATGTAGTTGAGCACTGGTAGGGCGGTGCTTGCTTCTAGCGTCGTCGTGTGGGGATCCAGCGCCGAAGGTAGCAGCCCGATCTCGTATCGATCAGCCGAAACGCAGATTGCTTGTGTAAGCTTAGTCGACCTCGTTCGACTACGCCGTATAGAAGAATCGATTTCCGGCTAGGAGAAAGAGTCGCTAGTTTTTTCTATCCCATTATGGAATCCTCTGGCACAGGTCGACTTTTATTACGATGCTTCAAGTCAAGGAAGCTTGACAGCTATTTCTCCGCCTCACCCAAACCTCATTAAGCATTCACATATGAGTGCAAATAGGCTCTGTATCTTCATTTCCACAAGTCCAAACCTGAGGCCTGCCTCAACTTATTCCGGCAAAGGGAGAGAGCTTTACTGCCGGCTACCATCATATGAGATAAGTCTCGATGCAGAAGTCCCCGCGTCATATGGCAATGAGCGTCTGTGCCGGAGACTCAGCATCGTTTTCAATACCGGCATATCTCATACAACGGCACCTGGCCCTACAGAAGGTCTAAACACTACTTAATTACTAATTATACAGCTTCGTCTGTATCCAATTGACGGACTTCTACACTGGCAATACATTGATGTGTTGATACTAAGCGCTCCAACAACTTGGAATTGCGGACGCGAATGACTCTTGTGTAACTGTCGGTGTATACGTTTGGTTGACTTGGGTTTCGGAAACTGGTACCCACGAGCGCCGAGGAGCCGAATCTTACATTGTACTTTACTGGCAGACTCTGATGTGATTGAGTGCTATCCACCCACGTCTCATTAGGCTTGGTCTAGGTCAAGGGTGAGTTTTTCCTTCAATGAAGTGCCATTGACGATCTGGGAAACCATCGTATGTTGGCCCAGTGAGCACTGAAAATCTCGGCTCTAGCTTCCCCGTACCCCAACGTCTCCCCGCATTTGACCCTTGAGCAGCCCCTTGGCACGTTGGAGAAACCCAGATTTCCGGGCATGCAAGGAACCAAATGACATGGCCAGCCATCACCTATTGCTACGCTGGAACTGTTTAAATATGGCGAGACGCCCGCTTGCCTTCAGGTTGGCACCGGAGAGCCCGCAGACACGGAGGAGGGTCTACACTTGGCAGCCATGACTACCACTTCAGCAGTCCTGCTCGGCCTTGCCCTGTTGAATGGCGCAGCAGCTCAAGACATTGCTGTCAATATACCCACCGGACTTCCTACCAGAGCTCTCGGTCGCGACGTATATGGTTATTCTGTCGAGCCTATTTGGGTTGATAGCTACATCAGCAATTCTCTAGCTGCGACACTGCTGGGCCACATTAAAGATGTGACCGGCAAGGCGCCTCCTATTCGGGTCGGTGGCAATACAGCCGATCAGACTTATATACACGACTCCCTGTCAACGGGAAACAACTCGGTTGCTCTCCCTGGGCTTCCAAGCGCCAACCAATTCAACATCACTCCAGAATGGTACCCCACGTGGGCAGACTACTTTCCAGAAGGGACCGACTTGATTTATACCCTGAATTTCGCCAACAATGCTTCAGCGTGGGCCGACGCTGTTACGGAGGCCGAGGCGGTACATGGGGCGCTCGGAGACAAGCTAGTGATGTTTGAGGCCGGCAACGAAATCGACCACTTCATCCATAAGGGCTGGAGGGACGCCACCTGGGGCGTGCGCACATACCTGGAGCAGTTCCGGAACCTCACCGGTCAGATCACCAGCTCTGGTTGGTACCAGTCGGCCTCGAATCCGCCCAAGTTCCAAGCTGGAGTCTTTGCCGATCCGCCATGGGTTCCGGACCAGCAAGACGAGATCGATGACTTCAGCATCGCCAACCTCACAGCCGTTGAGGAACAATCAGATCGCGACATCATTGGCAGCTATGCTACTCATTTGTATCCTCAGTCAACTTGCGATACCACACGCTGGCTCCGCATGCGACTTGACCTGTTGTCTAACCACACTACGCTATGGTTGAATGTCTCCCAATACATCCCCCAAGTGGCAGCGGCTGATGCTGCTGGCGCACCACTCGTCATGGGCGAAACGAACTCCGTCAGCTGCTCCGGCAAGAGTGGAATCAGTGATACGTTTGGCGCAGCTTTGTGGGGCGTCGACTACATCTTGACGGCTGCCTCGATCGGATTCGAGAAGGTCTACTTCCACCTGGGCGCCCAGAGCGAATACAGCAGCTTCACACCAGTCGAGTACGACTTGAAAGGCGAACATCTCATTCCGGGAATTAGGGCAGGCTGGTACGGGCATTACTTTATATCGAAGATCGTTGCCTCTGCAAGCAACGAGTCTTACAGCATTTCTGCCCTGCCAGATGCCAACTCCAGCTCACTGAGTGGCTTCGCTGTCTATGGCGGCGGCAGCCAGCCCCTGAGAAAGCTCGTCTTTCTCGACTTGGGAGTTTGGAACGGCACCGAAGGTCTCAGCAATCCATCGACCCTAAATGCTACAGACGGCACAGTATTCAGCGAAGGCGAGAGGCCAAACAGCACTCTTTCCATCACTACGCCGTGGACCGCTGGTAGCAAGCTCAATGTCGTTCGACTGACTGGCCCCGGAACCAACGCAAAGAGCAATGTCACCGTATCAGGAGCAACCTTTGATCCTGAGTCAGGTGCAAAGATTGGCACTGAGGCCACAGAGACCATCACCGTCGGAGATGGGGGTGTGGTCACAGTCACCTTGCCAGAAGCACACGGCGTTCTTCTTGAGGCTGCTGCTACTTCCAGTAATAGTTCCTCCTCTTCCAGCCCCGGTTCTGTCAGTACGTCTGGTGCCATTTCCCTCTCCTTCAGGAATATCTTCTCCAGTACCCTCGTGGTAGCTGTAGGTTGTGCACTCCTTTGGTGATTAGCAAAAATACCATCCTCGGCCACTGTTTTAGGCGTGAAGTGTGATCTCGCTGCTACATTATAGCGGTCAGAGGAACCAAATAAATTAAAAATACACTAGTCTCATCTGAACGCGACAAGAAACTCCCGGCGACCCGTGACTTTGTGATACTGTTTGTTCCAACCTAGAATAGGAGCGGGTTGTCTAGCTTCATTCTACATGGCCGACCTCGAGATATGAGCATTTGTTCGCCTGGATTTGCAATATGAGGGGGGAAAATGAAAAATAAAAATTTAGATGGTGTTTCCAAATAGGACGGAACGGCCCAAGTTTGGGGGTCGTGACGATTGGCAGCTCTTCGTTTATTGTAAATTCAATTGGGGGAGAGTGCGTAGGCAGTTCAATCAATACAAACAAAGCAAAATTTCTTAACATCCCCCGCTCATACATACAACTCTGCTATCAAAGTCATCGACAAAAAATCGCAAAAAGAGGCCGGCCCATTGAAGACCGAATATTAATTGAAGCAAGAACCGAGTGGAAACCAATTCTTGCCCACTACTGGAGTCGAACCAATTGCCTCCTCATTACTAGTGAGGCGCTCTACCGATGAGCCAAGCGGGCTGTGAGTGGCGGCGCTTTATTAGAGACTGAGTCGCTGGATAGCAAAATGTCGCATACTCCACTTTGGAGAAGGCCAGTGCAGCAGCCACTCTCCTGTTTTGCGGTGGCGCCCCGTATACAAATGCAATTGGAAGGCGGTTGACCAAAGCTGTGACAGCGATTTTGATAAAATTATTGATCGCATTGAGAGTAGTTACTTGACAGTTGACATTGATTTTCGTATACACCATGGGGTCGAATCAGTACACAATCTTGCTTGAATCTGAATCTTCCGACCCTCCTTATGATCTAATACTCCACCTTTCGCAGAGACGCAAATTTTCTGAAATCACTTGACTGGCCGTTCAATCCAATCACATTCATATTCACCGCAATTACAAACTATGCAAAGGGTCCGCTAGCTACATACATGGAAACAAAGAAGATTATATGATACATTTAGACTAGTCTTGCTAGCACTGCTCTGCTATTAGGATAGGACCATGTGGAGCAATGGAATTTTGAGACCAGAAGTGTAAGAACTCAGCCAGCATGCCAAGGTTACACTGATTCAAGGCAAAGAGTATGACACTGCGATTTTGACCCACACGAAAGACAGGCTTGCTCTGGGGAAGATAATTCTGCCAATAGACCTGCAGCTCGTGTTAAACAAGAGCTTCCGTTTACAGCACATAGCATCACGAACATTATCCTCACTTTGACTTCGCACAACTCTTATATATATGTTCACATTTATCCGATGCACCGGGGGTGCTCCAATTAACGTCTTATAGGCCGTGATGAGGGGAACAGTTCCACCGAATGTTTGCAGCCAGATTCTTCATGTAACGAATAACACTCGGAGTACCATGAAGGCTCCACCTATGTCATTGTCAAGTCCTCTATGGAGACGGAGTTTTTGATATTCATTCCACTGTGAGTTTCGGGTGCGCAAAATATGCAACAGCAATATACCAAGGATGTTACCAGCGGGAAAATAGCTGATAGTGACAGATCCATTTATTTTCCCGGCACCTTAACAGAGAGCTCTCATCTGACAAGCCTCGGGGCTTCGTTTCCCTCTTGTGAGCTACAAAATTCTAGTTAGCACTTGATATGGCAATGCAGAACCATGGAGAGCATGACTACGGACACGGAATGACGCGCCTCGTAATATTTAGGATGGCATGTGCCACACCACAATAAATTTGGAAATGGATATATGGTCTATTTGATTTCATGCTATCCTTTTGAGGGCTTACTTTCTCTCCTCCTCTTCATCTTCCTCATCCCCTTCTAACCAAATCTCGTGCCCGTCACCTTCTCGGACCCAAAAGCTTGCGGTCAAACCACATATCGCGACACCAGCCAACCCCCAAAATACCGCACCCACAACTCCATATCTCAATCCAAGCCCATATAAATACCCACACAAAATCGGCCCGACTGTCCTCGCAAGACTGGACACGCTCTGGCCTATGCCGTGTATCGACCCAAGGACGCTGGGGTGAGGTGTGCAGTTATTCACCAGAATAGTCTGAGCGGGCAAGGCGAACGTGCGTCCCGTGACTTGGATGAAAAGGACGCCTGCCAACGCGAGCCAAATTGCCGGCCCCGTTTTCTGGCTGGGTGGCGCTGTGGTTGAGGGGACGATCGATAAGTATGGCAGTAGTGTGTATGCGATTGGGAAAAGGAAAAGGCATATTCGCCACATCCTCAGCGTACCGAAGCGTGAGGATAGCCGCGGGTACAGGAACAGTTGCATCGAAATTCCAATTGTACCAAGCATCGCCATGGCAAAACCAACATTGCGAGACGGAAGACCCAGACCGCCAGTAAATCGGAAAGGTAGGGAAGGTGTGAAGCCGGGCGGATTTGGCTCTGCAGGGTTGTACACGGGAGTGGATAAGAAGACAAACCAGAGCGAGTTGAAAGTGCCCAGGTGGAAAGCAAGGAAGAAGTGCGCAAAGAAGGTCAAGCTGACGTTACGAGTAAAGATGCGTCGAAATGGGAGTCTAGTCGTGTAACGACGACGCGGACCCTGCTTGTGTTGTTCCCGCCGGGTGATTGGCGACATCTCGACGGTAGCAGTGCTGGAGCCACGGGAATGCAGAGGTGTATAAGCGTAGCTCCCACTCGGTCTGGAGAAAAGCTGTCCTATCTTTGATGCAATCATCCTTCCGTAATCGATCTTGTCGCGTAACGCGTCGTGTGTCTCTTCCAAAAACAGCCACACTCCTGTGAGGGCGCAGAAGAGAAACACGGCACTGACGAGGTTGGGAAGTGCGTACGGGAAGTTTTGAAAGAAAGATACAGTGCCAAAAAGATCCGGATATGAGCCCGCTGGATCTGACAGGATACCGCCTAACACGGGTCCTATGATGATGCCTATGTTGAATGTCATTGGCAGGAGGAGGAAGGCTCTAGACTGATATCTCATGGAACAAAGTTAGAACCAGTGATAGGTTTGAGAATTGGAAGACGCAACTCACTTCTTCTCTCGGACTATTTCGCTGATCCTACCATCGTGTGCAGTTAGTATGCCGGATTGTTCGAGATTGAGCGTAGTTGGCACGAAATCGCATTTGATTCAATTACTGAAAACCACGCTTCGCGCCTTGATGATACTACGGGGGACGGAAAGTTCTTCGACACACAGACTAAGACAATGGAAAAGGTGATCCTTACATTGTTCGCAATACACCAACATTCCCGTTCGTAGCACCGCCCAGGCACCTGAAGAAGAGTGCCTGGTAGAATGAGGTCGAAAAGCCGAAGCCAACGCACGAGATCACTATTTAAAGCTGTCAGACGATATTGGCTCCACGTACAATTAGGGACCAGGACTTACAAGTACCCAATAGACCGATGAGGATGACGGTTTTTCGACCAGCCCATGCCGAATCGGCAACCCTTCCCCAAATCATGGCAGTCAAGAACTGGGCAGCTGTGAAACTAGCATGCAGTATACCGGCCTGACTGGATATGACAGAGTCCGGCAGGCTTGGGTCGAACCACTTCAACTGATAAAACATGTATGACTACGCATGGGTCAGCACTCGAGGGTCATAAGAGGGGTCGTCTCGGCCTAGGCTTTACCTGTAGTGACGTCTGGACGAGTGGCTCGCTAAGCCGAGTCATGGTGATGACAACCAACTGCTTCTTTTTCGGTAGATCTCTCCATGCTGCAACTTGCTGCTGCTGCTTCTTCTTCGAAGCATTGCTCATTCGGCGCCGACGTCCCTGGTTGTCCGATAATCCGGCCCCAGACTCCACATCGGCCACTCCATCGCGGGAAGTCACGAGCTTGAGAGTCTTGGTACCGTCATCCGCGTGACTTTCCTCCACGATACTGCCCTTGCTCTGCTCAGACCCACGGTCCGAGCTCCCCCTACTTAAAGTGTCGTCGGCGTCATGGCTGATAGGCTCATATTTGGATCCACTCATCGATCAACGCAGTGGCGGAGAGGACGAAGATAGTCGCTTGCAGTCCAAAATATCGAGACAAATATTGTGGAGATATACTAGGATGCGGTAAGCAAGCTAGTCTGGTTGTTGTAATTATGATAGTAGTTGGCCGTTGGGCGTGTGAGCGAGTGCAAAATCTGAACTGCAGAGTGATGTATGAGTAGAGTCCGAGCCTCGACGTTTTTCTCTAGGAAAGGATAATTAGTTGGTTCTGCGGCCTAGCCACACCAAACAGAAGGAAGAAACGGCCATCGCAAGCCGACACCGACGCCGAGCTGCGTCGGCTATCTCAAAATTTGGCCGTGGCGGCTTCCCTACACTGATGACGGCCGCGATAAGTGCCTGCATGACAAAGTCGAGAGCTGACTGGAGGATGGCGACTGCGGTGTGGGAATGCGCCGGGCGTGAACCCACCCCCAGAAGCCGCTGAATAGATTGATTCGCCGCTGCCATGGCCCGGGGCAGACCCGTTCGCCTTAGCTCTATGGGGTCTGGGACTGCCGTAACGCGAGCTGAATGGCGGGGCATGTTTAGCGCTTCTGCAGGTCCTGTATCTGTGCGGGTTTTATTTTCAAGGCTCTTTCAGCGACACACTTTTTGACCTGCCTATTTCAGTCTTGCGATTTTTTTTTTCCTTTCGAATTTATATAGCTCAGATAAGATAATCAACATCAAGAACTATAAACTTTCTATAGATATATGCGTATTGGAGATTGGCGATCTTAACTATTTAAAGGAGCAATGTCGCGTCAAAGCTATCAATTACTTTTCGACGATCACAGCGAACTCCGCACTTGCACCGGAACATACGGTGTGATTTGTGCCTCGCTTATAGCCATTACAAGCTTTATATCCCACCGCAGGAATTGTCTGTGGACATGTAGAAATCGAGCCAGCGACCATGTATTATATTGAGCTGTCGTTATCGGATGCAATGGGTCGTAGCCGAGTGGGGTTATCACTTTACATCATATCAATCTACAAAACCCTTGCGGTGAGGGAGACCTTTCCTTATGTAATGTAATATTATTCAGCGATTCAAGAGAGAAAGGGGGAAAGAGGAAGAAGAAGAAGAAGAAGAAAAAAAGGGGTACATCTTCAATTCCGTCTTCTAAGTAGCATACAGGTCTTCATAAGGTAATAGTAAACACAACGTGATATACCTACTAACATTATATTTCTAAGATAATAAATAATTACAATCCAAGATCGTTACTTCGCCCTTTTCCCATAGACTCATATTTCTTTTGGTGCTCGTAGCGTTCACCCTCACTATTAATGTAGGATAGACAACCTAGGTATAATCGTTATTATTACTTCAAGCGTCATGCCGTTTTCATCTTTCAATGAAATGCCTGGCGTCATAGATAAAGGAAAGCTTTTTGGTATACCAAAGCACCAGTCCCAGATACAAGGGCATGCCAAATATACTCCTCGTGGTTTGGCCCGAACGTGACCACAGGATCGAAACGCATCCATGCCTCCGTAAGTTTGCTCACAACGCTCCTACACAAACGTTGTGGGTTAGCCGAGTCGCCTAGGCTCGTCTACGCTAGTCGCCAAAGAGCTCGTAATCGTTCTCGGGGAACAATAGTTGTTGTAAGCCATATATGTCTCCATTGTCTTGAAACCCACGCTGGTCACGACGTGGGCACCGAAGTATAGACTGGCGCCAAGCTGATATATTATTGTCGAGTAGATGCCGGAGGTCATACCCGCGTCATACCCGCGCAAGAGAAAGATTGCTCACATCCGGGCCCTGCGTATCAGAAGGAGGTTGTCTGTGCCGAGACGTCGAATGACGCGGAGCTAGCGATGCTAGCCAATAACTTTGTTACGGATAGAATTTTCATGATTGATCAAGGGCCAAATTCTGCATTATCGATTGTGGACTGAGGGATATGATGATCCGTACTAGTAGAGGGCGAGACGCAGTGCTGATATAGTTAAGGTTGGACGGGAGGATCTAGAGATCCTGTCGGAACCCAGAACGGTTCGTTTGATTTCGCTAAGTCAGATGAGAGTTCGGCAACCAGCATGATGCCGTGGCCGCTCCTCCACGGCATATATCAATAGCTATAGTTCTCACTCGGATCTTTTTGATATACGCTTTAAGTATCAGGGAAAACATGTAGAGAGTGATTCACAAAATCAAGTCCATGACCCCTATATAGAAATGGATATGGTCTCGTTGTAGATGGGAATATTTTTTCTCCTAATATACTGACATAGTATGGGGTGGTACTTGACTCATAAGTGATACCAAGATCGCGGCACACGGAGCTGTTGCACATTATACAAGTCGTACCTGACAACTTGAATCGCATACCGTAAGGGATTTCACGATATAGGTGAACAACAGACTCATGTACTCGCTGCATTTGCGAATTTCGAGAGGAGGGTGACGTTCTAAAACTCCTCCCAAAGAGTCCAGTACCAGAGATCAAGTTGATCGATAGTTTATACTTTGGAACACCAATTTATTAAGATTGCGAGCTATTGACTCAAAACGATAAAGGTGTGCTCAAAGTGCGTCAACTCCCCGATAGACGCAATCTTATAAATATCTCGCAAAACTATTCGAGCTGTTCCGCTCTACTCGAAACGACAAAAGCAGTATCACAGAATAGCAAAGATCCGAGAATGTTAGAGTATCTGTCAAGGCAACCATCATCGAGTATGTCCTTTCGCTTTTCCCTTCGTTTTTAAGGCCTGTCGCCCGTTCGAGAAGCTTCGCGATCAATTCACCTTCCCATATGCCTCCTGGCACTTCTGCGGTAAAGAAAGGAGATTACCTCTTTTCGAACTGTATTTATCGCAGAACTTGAGCCCTATAGAGTAAAAGGGACAGATCATTCCAGATTCGAAAGCGAATGTAGGTCTTAAACGGGGAGGCTTAATTAATCTTGATTCGTCTGCTTGCGTAATTCCCCATTAAGGCCGTTCACTGGCTATGACATTACAAGGTGCGATACCACTTTCCCCGTCAGCTCTCTATCTTTCTAATTTTAGTGAACGAATACCCTATGCACGCCAATACGGCTGACATCGCTCTGTGAGAACGAATAGGATGTGTGCAGCGAGAGAGTTAAGTTTGTCGTAACGTCTGGATGAGCAGACTCCGAGACTCACGAAGGTTGTGATGAATTGGAAAGAGCTCATACACATTGAATTATCCAGTCCATATCGATACATAACTATCAAAATGTTGAATCGGCGCAATTTATATTGCGAGACAACTTTTCATAATTTTCAATCACAGTGGCCATCCCAATCCAGGTTGTCGATATCCAGTAGCAAAACAGCTCTATCTGCCAGCCCAAGTGGGATGGTAAATTGCCATATAGACTCATCGGACTACGCAAAAAGAAACACTGCATGCAATGGGACACCTTCAGTTCAAGCGCCCCCTGTTACTATCTCTAACAGCACGTCCTTGCCTATACCTCCGCAGCTCGTACAAGTATAGTCGAGAATACTACAGTTGATGACTTCATAGCATCCTTCTACAAGATGTCCTTCCATGTCAACATGTCGTTTATTTTGATCTGCATCTAGCTCATCTGCAGCAGCGCCTTCGCCCTCACCTATACTTAGACGCTCAAAAGCCCAATTTCTTGGCTCAAACGCCTGCTGGGAGGCGGATGGTGCCCCGGCGGACGACTCGGAATTCCCAGATCGTCGATGTGCCCCAGTGTTTGTTCGGTCCCGAACCAAGCTGTTCTCCAACAATGAGGCTGGAACCCTTGAGATCATGCTGCAGAGCGTGTAGGATGCGAGTATCGAGTCAAATTGAAGGATACGACTGTGATGAGTGGTTTGGCGGTGTTCGTCATAGTCCAGGGCCTTGACGTTGCTGGGGCGGTCCTGTTCGGGTCCGTGAAATAGCAGTTTTTGGAAAGATTGCCGCATTGGCACGTTTGTTACGGAACATGCGTGGCGACATTTCCTATTTCATCTGCCTAGGCGAGATTGCCTCGGGTCCGTATAAGTATCCACTTGCACTGAGCACGATTGGCTAGGTTTACACCATGAAACTTTATACTGTAACATCAAAGATAGTGTCGCCTTGAGAGCTTGCAAATAGTGACTGTATACCGAGCCAGTGAATCCATTCGCTTCGTTCAAATTACGAACACTCTTCTTAATCAGTTCACCAGGCGCGTTGATTCTAGCACACCGTCGATACGCACTGCTTCATAGAGAGAACTGCATCAACAACCCTCCTCGGACCCGCTCGTCTGGCCATGTTTACTGTCCAACTCTTCGGTGTGTGATACTGTATTGCCTTTGCATGCAGCACACTCCAGAACCAGCCCCTCCTCCCACACCCCGTAGGCTCCGGCAGACTCCCGGCCCTCCCGGGCGGAAAAGGATGCCTTGTGCTGCCAGCGTATGATGGGACGAATCCATTCGCTAGATCGGCTCGTGTGACTGTTTCATGGCACTCTCAATAATGACTATATTCCTGCCCGCCAGGGCAGGCATGTGGGGACACTCGTGCAACTGCATCTTCCTCAACTACACGCGGGGTTCCAAGCCTCACTACGGGCGCGCCCACCTTGGCCTTCCGGCGGCGGAGGCTGTGGCCACTGCGACGGGGCGTAGCTGTAGTGATTGTAGCGGTCGTCGCACAAACGAAATACACGGATGGTGAAGAGAACGTCATATTGCGCCGCACGGGAAAATCCTTCTTCGGGACTTGGGCTGTGGGAACTTGATTCCCATGGCTAGTGCTGAATGTAAGGTGCTTTTTGCTGAGCGGGGTGTTGGAGGGGCATTTCAAATTGCCATGTGAAGAAATGGGGGTGCAAGACCCAGTGAGTGAAGTAGCGACCAAGGGCGAGGAGACCGGCTCCAGCCTACCAGGGGTTGGAGAGACGTTTCCTCGTGCCAGGACCTGCATATTACTATTAATGTCTGCAGACCTCCACCTGCACTTGCATGGTTTGGTACATGACCTTTAGCACGACGCACACGTGGTGACGGGCGTTGCAAATCTCAGGCTCACCGGAGATTGTATTCGTTATGGAGACGGAATTCATTGCATGGAGTCGTAGTCGTAGCAGAAGGAAGCGATAGCGACCCATGGGTGCCAATTGGGCGACCCGCTGCGGGAGCTTGCGCCTCTTCCCGCGGGTCGACACGAACTGCTTTGGTGGCACATTAGGGCCGGGTTAAACAAGCTTCGTCTCGACAATTGACTCTGACTTGAGTAAAGTGTGTGTGTCGGTGCAGCAGGCAAGATCTTTTTATGGTGCGATCCATGGCAGTGTCTGCCTCGAAGCCGAGGGGCGAGACCAATGATCGTGCCCAGGCGATCATTCCTTAAGATTGCGGAATGGCAATCCCGGGATCTGGAACGAAAGCGACTGGCTGGAAATTCATGGCCGTCGAAGGATCTCGTTGAAGAATAATTGTTTCGAAGAGCACATTGGTCGCCCCCCCTGATCGGCAATTCTGGCGATGTTGAGGCCAGTGCTGGGTCCCTGGTATTACGTGCCCCTCTCTTTCAACGATCCGCCGTCCGGAAAGTAATCCTGCAGAGCAGGCCCTGGCTCATTCGCCCACCACCATAGAGTGGCATTCTTGTCGTAGCTCCTTTGAATCCCATCGTCCAATCTTCGCTGCTTTTCGGCTCGGTCTGAGGTAGCATCGCAATGGCTAAGTTAAGGTATCATCTTCAGCCCTATCGCGCTGCAGTGTCGCTCGCGTGTAGGACGTCGAGTCGTATTCACTGCGATACACATATGCAGTCAGCATCCTCATTTCTACAAACACGTGGCCACGAGGGGTTCCGAGTCCGTGGGAGGGAGGGCAGCGTGACTGCGAGATCTTGTCTGCTTTTTGGGGGTGTCACACGAGGCAGCCACCATCTATATTGGACGAAGCAGGTGAGATCCAAATTTGGACCCCAACTTCACGTAGCCAGGCCGTGGCTGGGTCAGCAAGCCCGGCTACAGAACTGTCGACCCCCTGGCGCATGTCAGCCGGGCACCAGATCGCCGGCTTGTCGGGTGATGTGATACCAAGGCACTTGCCGAGCGTCAAGAGCGTCTATCGCGGCTAGGCGGCCTCTCATCTGGGTGGGACGGGGGTTCTTGTTCTGCTAGTGCCGGTTTCCTTGAAATGGACTTAAGACTTACCCGATACAGCAAAGGTGCTGACCCAAGTTCAGTCGTTCCACCTAAAACGGCTATTAATAGTCGCCCGGTTCGTACGCTTAGTCGCAAAGGGGGCGACCCCGCTATTCACGGTAGTATGAGTATGGGTATGTACCGTACCAATGTACCTAGCTAGGGTAGGTAGGGCATTGCAGATGGTGAGCGCACCCTCAGGCTACACCGGCATGCAAGACCCCTCCACTGGGTCTGCCAGGGACGGGCCCAACCTCATGAGCCCCTCCACACATTTTGTGCCCACGGCATTGGTGCTGCAGTCCCGGCTCTTTGGGGACCTGCGTTTTGGGAGGGGGGTGTACCGCGTCGTAGGGCGTGGCAATCTGCTTCGTCCCATTGTTGCCTTTTTCTGGTACGCCGTGCCACAACACAACGAATCGACCTAGTCTCATAAGGATCAAAACACGTGGGGACGTACTCGACCCCAAGTCCCTGTTTTCCCTGTTTTCTTTAGTAAACAAGCACCTTATCTAGGCAGACTCTCTTCCTCTAGGGGAGGCTGAGATCTATGGGGCGAGGCTAACTGCTGGTGGCGCCATGGCGATCAGAACTGTCTTGAGCCAATTGGGGGCCAGAAGGAATATACTCCTACCGCAGTCCGGCTGTAACGAGAACGACATATCTGCAAACAGGTATAACTTCAGGGTCGGACGCCAGGCAGATCACTCGGTGAGCAAATTGTGGGCTATCCGATTTCATATTTGAACCACTTTGCGATGACAAGATTTGCTCTTGGTTACCTAGAAAGCCGTCTAGTCCGTTGAATAAGAAGACTTTCGTGCTGCCAGATTTCTACTGCAATAGAGTCTGGTCGCTACATCATTGCATATCGCCGGCATCAATGGCATGATTAAGAGGAACCAGGTGGTTGAAATAAACATGGTTTGGAGACTCACTTTCAGAGGACTGTCTATTATTGAACTGAAGTATTGCATCAATTGAAGTATCTTCAAAATATGATTATATAATTGTCCGTATATCCAATATCGGATATTGCCCTCTATCAGCTCTATGGGAGCACCAAATCTATGTAGCTTTGTACCTCCAGCTTCGTGACCAGACGAAGAGCGTCTAAAGAAAGTGAACGAGAGCTTCCCGAGTAGGCCGAGCCTGGTGCTAGGATGTCCTGAAGGGCGAAATGCCAGCTACCCTTTCCAGCATGTTACCACCAGTGACCACTAGGGGCGTTGAAGGTAAGAGTACATGAGCTGCTTCCAGAGCAGTTTTTGTTTAAAAAAAAAAAAAAAAAAACAATTGTTGTTACACAAACGGCAGCCAGTACAGATGAAGAGAATATGAGAAAGAGACGAGTTGAAAAAGCGATGAAAGGAGACAGAAATGGAAAAAAAGAGGCAAGCTGCGTGTATCAAACCCGTGGCGTCCAGCCAAGAAAACGAAAAAATTCCATCATCCACCCAAAACGCCTGGTATAAATCCCATCCGAGCTCCATGCAATGTATCCGGCCCTATGCTTCCAACAGTGATGTATTGGGACAAGAAATGAGTTCGATGGTGCTTTCATTTCGATCCACGTGTGTTTTTCCCCCTCCCCATCTCGCCTGAAGCATCCGAGCATGAAGCCCTCGTTGTCCATCTTCGAATCGTATGCCGCTGAAAATCCCAATGCAGATATCGCCCTTGCTAACGCTATGCTTTCCGTCCCAAAACAATGCCAAGAATGAAAGAGAAGAAACACCGCCAGGACCGAGTCCTGAGTCTTGGTACCTGTGCTCAACCGGCAGAGGCAAGCAGAGGCGAGCAGAGGTTCACGGACCCCAGTCCTCCCGACCGCATAACCAAAACAGCTTTTCCTGGCCTCACGTCCTCGATAAATGGCAACTGAGCTCTGCATTCAATGCAAGGTCGAGTCACACAGCCAAAGGGAGCCGCGGGTCCGGCAGGTCATTGCGGCGCAGGAGGAGCAGATGTCGACATGATCCGATCATGGCCCACAAACAGCAGCGACAGCTGCGAGGGCGGCCGCGATGGTGACATAGCTCTTGGTCTGAACGAGTAGAGATAGGAGATCCAATTCCCAAACTCGAACCTCAAGAGCGGTGGAGAATGCCAGGCACAACAGCCAATTACCGAAGACAGCACGTTTCACCTGTGGTGGCGGGAGCTCTTGTGCGAGCGGCTGCTATGGTAGCCAGAATCTGAGTAGTGCGAGGACGAGTGTGACGAGTAGTGGCTTGACTGCGAGTGGTCTTGACAGGCGTAGCCCACCAAAATGGTCCTCTTAGTGACCCCATGCCCTGGGCGGCCATAGGAAGCACATCGGTCTACGGCGTGTTGATAGTAAAGGCATCGGCATGCCGAGTAGAGCTCGACTAATTGGTAACACATATTGGACAATGAGTTCCGGCGGGCTGGTTGCAAATATATCTTCTATGGTGGTGGAAGAGAGAAACAAAGAAACGAGGGACAGGGACAATGTTCCCCTGCAATAGCTCAATGCCTTTCTGGGCCGTATCCGCTTCACTGGTTTCCTTCAGGTTGGTGTGTCGACGTTGAAAGACTGGAGCAAGGAGAAACAGGTCAATTGGGCCGTCTCGAGTTGGTGGGCAGAAGAGATATTAAGGCGACAAGAAGCAGATCTAGGAAGGGTGACGAAAGGAAACTGTAGTAAGAATAAGGAACAATGTCAATGACAGTGAGGGTCAGGTGTCGTTCCAAGCCCTGGGGTGAAGAAGGCATCGTAGCCTTATAGCCTGGAGCCTGGGGACCGGCAGTCATGGGCAGAGGGCCAGGGAAGGCAGCAGTGACGAAATAGTCTTACAGTCCCAAAAGGACAGTAGGTTGACTAATGCTGCATCTTGCATGCAAGTCTCATGCAGCTCTCGCAGGTGATGGGTACATGGAACGAGATGGCGCAGGGTGGAAGTGCCTTGCCATGATGAGTAAAGGCGCAGCGAGGGGCCTTGGGGGTCTGAGGAGGTATAGAGCAACGCGTAGTGTGTGCGGATAGAGAACGGTACGTTCGTTCTCGGGTCACTCAGGGAGGATGATGGAGTGGGGTGCGTCTGGTGGGTGATGGCCGACGCTCCGTCGTTGATGGCTCGCAGTACGATGTACAATGTAGCGCAGATGGGGCTGCATGGCAGTCAAAGTCATAGTTGGTAGTAGGTAGTCGGTAGGGTACATGGGCAAGGTGGACCTCGGCGGACGGATTGATGCGCAGAGTGTCAGTCATCCATCGAGCACAGGACGAAAGAGTCATACCGCCGGCCTTTGGGGTTCCTGGGACGGACGAGGGCCGAATCCGAGCAAAGTCGTGCAGAAGGGCTGATGCGGTGCACCAGCCCTTGCAGTGTACATATGCCGAGTTGATCACTCGACCTCCAGGCCCAGGGAAGGGCCAGGCAAGAGCGTCAGGGATGCGCTGGGATGCGCTGGCTGCTGTGTAGCACTTCCAAGGTTAGGTTAGCACTGCAGGGCTTGGGACTGGGCTCCACCCCGCGGGTGAGGTGCCCGCGGCCCTAACGGCGTTGTAGGCTCTGCTAGGTACCCGGGCGCATTCCAGCCAATCTGCGCTCGCCCTCAGCTGCCGCCAGCCAACACCTTTCCTGAGGTCTCCGGCTGTGCGCGAACGATCCGCGGTACGTTTTGGGAAACACGGACGGCATCCTCGGTCGCAGCATCGAAAAACCCAACGTCCCGACATGAACTACACACTGCATTGGGGCCGTTGCCAGGCCTTCACTCTTTATCATACCGCAATCGACAACCATGGTGCACACCATCCGCTCGCCCCAGTGAGTTAGTTTAGTGCGCACGCCTCGGCCGTTTAGTCAGATAGTTCACCTCCAACTTGACGCCGCTCGAGCAACATCCAGCTTCAAGCTGCAAGTTACCTAAACTCGTGACAGCCCTACCTGGGTAACCTTGCGTCGCCGCTGATCACTTCTAGTTGCATCAAATCGGCCTAGAATAGACTTTGTGAAGCTAAATGTGCTCAGTTCCACGGCAATTTCTAAGCCTACGACGATGTGTAACCTTATATCATGGCATGCTCGATAAGTGTTTTCCCCTCCCCATGTCACAGTGTGAGATTACAAGGTTAATTCCATGGTGACGTCCAGCAGCATCGACTTCGTAGGTAGATAAAGTATAGAGCATCATTTTCTGCTTGCACGGTCAATGCGCAACACCAACTATAATAACAAAGTGTCTCTCAAGTAGCGTAGGTATGTAAGGTACTGAGCTAGTTACTGGACAAGGACGGGCCACATTTGGGCCAGAACTACTTGCGAAGTCGTCTGTAGAGTGGATCTAATCCAAAGTAGCTTCAGGTACAGCTTGAGGGATCGAGCAGTCCACAACACGAACGGCGTAGTCCAATTCTATTTCCTATACTGATGTAGTTTTTTCTTCTTCGTCTTGTCACCGGTGGGTGGTCAGCGTCGACCATAGCCATCCCGCATCTCCAGGCTTAAAAATGAGCCGCGGGTCGTACCATGCTTCCAAGGATGATGATGCTATTGGCAGGTGGTTCGGATGCCGGTTGACGACCTGAGGTACCCAGACGTTCTGGCGGCAGTCATGCTGGTAACGCTGACTGACGATGGTTCTGACTAGACCATAAGTCCACATCGAAGCGAGCATCGACTATTTCTGAATTTAGTGCCAACTCTTTCCGGAATAAGCTAAGACGCAGCAGTGCTTTGGTGCTGACGATTTCTCTCTAGCAGGGGTCATGGGCTGTGCATACAGGGGTTTTGCACGACAATTGTCTCATGGTTGCACTATTGGTTGCCGTACGGTGAGCAGTATCATCACTGCATCTTCACTGCATCTTCATCTCTCATCATCTTAGTATCTCGGCGGCATTATCATCGAAGCGCAGGTTGGGTTCAGCGCGCAGGTCTCCTTGAAGCAGTTACTACCTCTTGTTGATTGAGGACTTGGAGAGACTTGAGCTGGTGCTTGGTGGGGGTCAGCAACTTGATAGAGGCCGAAAGGCCCTGGAGAATTTAGCACATCGCAACAGTTGTAGAACCAGATGCATCGCGAATCTCAATTGCACGGCTTACATGGTTAACGCAGTCAGGGTTCCAGTCTCCGTATTTGTTTCTGTAAAAACTCGCATCTGGAGAGTATAGGAGGACTTGGCAACGTCGACCGAGGCCCAAGAGCTGCAGAGTCCGTTTGAGTGAGATCTACGATGCATATCATAACGAGCCTAGTTAGGCTCGGTTCTGGCCCAATAGAGGTCGCACGAAGGCCCATGCAGGCGCTGGCTCGATGCGGGTATCTATCTGTATGTCTCAGGCCGATCTCCCCCGGCCACACTAGATCTCTTCTGCCTTATGGGAGTGTCAACTGTTTCAGAACTCGAAACCCAGATCGACCTCGTCCTCCGATCCAACCAAGCCCTTGGGTCCGACTTCCAAGACATGAGAGAAGATCCCTGAGAGCTATTCTGGAATTAGCAGATAACCGACACCGGCAATCAAAAACTTTCAGGGCAGACAACCGCTTCCTTTGGCATATGCCTTGCCATGTCCAGGATAGCCATCCCTCCCGGGGGTATACATTGCACCCAATTGCTGCAGATACTGCCTGACAGCCAAACGAGAAAGCGAAATACGAAGACTGCGATAGTGGCACCGGCGCACATACAGGAGCTTGTGCAAATATTGTGGACTTAATCCGCACTGACTGAAATGTATGAACGCCTTTGCGGCGGAAAAGCCGCAGTCCTAGTCACCACAACGTCAGGACTTTGGAAGATGGCCGGGCTATCCTTTGCTCGCTGAGTCTTTTTTCAAGGCCAAGTTTGCGTACATGCAGGACTGCATGCGCTTCGGGGGTGTTTAGTCGGCGATCTGAGTTACCTAGTTATATATCCAATTAATGAAGAAAAAAAGAAACCGCCCCCTCCCCCCCGATTTTCTTGTGATGCCGTGGGGTTCTGGAACTACTTTGAAGAATAACTCGTGTGGCTCGAGGATCCGGGTGCACAGCTTTCAGGTTTCTCTTGCAACAGATGAAGAGGTGCTGTCTTTACTCCCCTATAGGCAATCGAAGCTCACGCCCGGTCTAACTTGGGTGGGATTCAAGGTCTGGCTCTGCATGTAGGTAGGCTCATCGCTTCACCGAGGGAACTAGGCGCCAACTTCTGCCTAACAAGATTCAAGCCCCAGGGGTCTGGTAACGCAGGCAGGTTCGAGTAGCCCCCACAGCGGAGGTGATACAGTCGCTGTCGAAAGCTCCATGACACCATTTGACAGCGACAACAAGGGCTGTCGATCATGCCAGTCACCCTCTCCTAGCACTAGTCCAACGGCCTTGGCCGCCAGTCCTGGGGTCTCGCGTGCACTCACTCGGGAGCCATCCAATGACCAGCGTCCCCAGCCCTGTCGGCATTTTTGGCCCCTGCTCTCCCGACACTGTGGTCCGAACCCTCGACGGTGCTGCGCCTCGATAGTGGCTGTCTGATGACTGCTTTCTGGGCTTGTCGCTCGAAAACGAACGCTCGCAGCGTCAGCCACTACCTGGAGCAGTGACTGTCCCAGGTCACAAGGCTGCAAAATGTAAGCCGATATTGAAGGTGACCTCGACGGAGAACTTTGACCACGAACCCGGTAGGATGTCCCGTCACCCCACCGGATCACCCGGAGACACCGTCGGAGCCCAGTATAATCATTCCAAATATGTACTATTGCGACGGCAGCCTCGGAACATGTTGACTTGGTATGTTCAGGCAACAATATGCCGTGGACATTTATCTCGAGCCGGATGACGATCGCCTTGACATCATTGCTTATCTGATGAGCAAAGCGACCTCTGCAGACATTACTCACTTGTGCGTGCCGGGTTAGGTTTAGCCACCTTGAGGCGGCACCAGCATTGAATAGCCTCCTTCGAGAGAGTCGGTCATTCCTACAATACTAGGTGCTCCCCAAAAGCAGAAGGAACGACGTTGAGAAGACGTAGCCGTCTGGCGGTATCCACATATTTTCCATTCGAATTCATGCCGCCATGCCAATCGACGACGCGAAATCCTTAGTGCTTGAAGAATATACCCCAGCAGAGTTTAGTCTTACATGCCTTTTAGCTTCGCATCGGGGCTGTACTCAGCCACACAAGCATACCAGCCTCGAGCGCGAAAGGACAAGCTGTCAGTCATCCTCTCGAGTGGTGGACGCTTCACTACGGCCATTGTTACAGTCCCTTCTTGCCATACTAAGGGTTCGACTACTGTTCAAGATTAGCCGCGGTATCGGCCCTACCCTAGACGAGCGCCTAACGGCCCAGAGAAGCGCTGCATGCGGGTGTCTGACTGTTCCAAGGATCTATCAGCTGGACTGGGATCCCGAATCTATCCATGTTCGCGGACCTGCTCGGGACAGACTGAGAAGGATGGAAAAACAACTGTCTCCTGTGTGCAGGTTGTATGCCTATTGAAGACGGGTGATGGAGACAATTCTCCACCAAGGGTAGCGGCTCGAGAGAGGTCCCGGTCATCATCATAAGCACTCAAAGAGGGCTGTCTCAAACGTCTGTCTCAATTCGACACATTGCTCCATCCGGCCCGTCTCAGCTCTTTCGGGATACTTGCCTCGGAGCTGAAGTCCCCACGCGGTTTCACGTCATCTTACGCCCGGTCTCCAGCTTCCAACTCCGTTCTTTATACGACGCAGGTACGCTCGTAACTTTTTGTCGAACCGCAAATTCAGTCAATGGACTCTGGGTTCGAAGAATGATTCCCTGAGCATAACCGGGGCCACTCATGGACGGGTCAGCACGACATCGACTGCCCTACACATGTTTCAGTTGCACTGCAGTAGGCAGGACCTAGTGATGACAGCCAAAGTACAATGCATATTTCGGTGAGTGTCCTCTGCTATATCGACACCCACTGCCGATGATCGTTTGATGAAATATATGAACAAGATCGGGACATATCACATAGTGCGCAGATGCAATGAAGAGGCACAAGTCGTGGGCACCAGTCGATTCACTGGAAGTACGAAGCTGGAGCGCGACTATACAGGCATCCATCGGTTACTCTTATTCGGTATGCCGGATAGGAAGGCTCGCATTCCTGACTGCGCCTCACGATACTTGGCGTTCGACCACGCATGGCAAACATGTACGAGATTTTGCTGTACATGCTCACTTGACCCCCTGCTGTCAATTGCCGTCAGTAGTAAGCCCCTGGTCTCCGGCTACATTGTCAGACTGGTGCATCACTGGCCACTCGACTCGCCAAGCTTCTAGTTAATGCCCGTGACAGTGTAAATACTGCGAGTGTGTGGCATTTTCAGAATCCTACATGATCGTGCGGAGTATATGAGCTGATATTGCACAGCCAATGATCACCATAGTTATTCTAAATTTCGGTTTTGGAACGTCTATGTAGGCCTCGGTGGATTACCCAACCCTCTGATTCGGTGTTGGAGTACCTGATAGATTTTGGAGGATGACAAGGTAGCATTTCAGGAACATTGCTGAGACATAAGGAAGATGGCCCTGTTTCCCATATCCTTGAATGGCAGCTCATGGATCTATTAGCACTATGCGCTATCTTTCCCTGCCACGGCTCATCGCTCCGATGCACAGCTGAGATTTGGGCCCCCTTGCCGCAATGCGACCTTACGAATGAATTAAGGTGTCCTTCAGCGATGCCAGTACGATGTTGAGCTCATTAGATACGCAAGGCAGACTCTGCGGACTGTGATTGGCAAGGTTGAAGTGCCTGATGTAGATAGCAAATGAGTATTTGTTCTACCTTATCTTATTGGGTGTCGTGTGTACCCAAGACATATTTAAGATCTCTCAAACAGCCAATCAGATCCACGAGCCCGCAATCTCATAACAATATACTTCCACGTGGAGGACACAACCGAACGGCACCAAATCGCGCCCCGGCCGCCACAGATCCTGCGCACAGCCTATCCGTCGCCATTACCTAACCCAACTGTCGAGATGCTCGGGACCGTGGTACTCTGAAGGAACACTTTACCCCGAGGAGTTGGGGATGCCGAACGCCGAGGACGCCCAGTGGTCACTCAGATGCCTGCAAAGGTTCCGCTATGATCCTGGAGAAGGGTTGTGAACCGGTGCCAAAAATTCGTGTGCTTGGCTACGGAAATCCATCAAGCATCGAGTGCGCACTAGATTCTACGGCATCGATCTCTCATCCGCGTCGCATGCTCAAGACGCCGTAGTCCCATAGTTCACCATATTAGGCAACTCAAGGACAGAGCTTCCTTCACAGCTAAGCCCACTCATCCAATCTCGCTCCTCATGATTGCCATCAATCAACACCACGACCAGCACCTCAACACACTAATTGAACCTTATTTGGGGGCTTCACGGGGCTTCACGAAGCGGGGATCTTCCTTACAGGCATGCAACAGGCCATCCCAACATTCCGCTCATCCGCGCTTGGCCCCCGCGCGACTCCCGGCCCCCAATTCAATATCACGACCTGACCCGACCGAAGTAGTAAGTCATTCCCAGTTTCTACCCCGGAAAGAAGTACAATGGACGGGGTTCTGGGTTGCTTGCGCCCTAAATCTGCTTGGAGGCGGCCGAACATAGCATCTACGAGCATCGGACAAGTGCACGACGCCTCAAATAGACCGTCCCAGACCCCGTTGGGGCAGATTTTCCGGCGATCACAGCTCCAACGCCACAATAGGATTCCATCTTCCGATGAGGTTGATGTAACTGTACGCAGGGTGAAGATATCAATCCGTGCTATGCGATGCGATGCATGCATGTAGACAGCCCAGACGTTCCGCAGACACGTGCCATCGGTTTGTGTGCGCCTGCTGACCCGTCCCGCCGCCACCGCCGCATCGACACATCGCCAGCTTTCGCCCTCCAGGCTCCGACTTTTGAAGTAAAAGCGAAGGAGTTGAATGATGCCACTTTTTGCGGCAGGTGCGAGGGGGGAACCGCCACTCCGCTTCCATGCCACGGCTCCTCTGGTTTATCCGCGTCTGAGCCGCAGACCTGCATTATCCCCCTATCGCATACCGAGCAATCAGCGCCGAGGTGGCGAGGGGTGCAGGCTCACCGAGAAACCGACTCCTGAACTGATCACCGACTGCAAATTGGAATATTCGGTAGGGCACTATCGCAGATTCTTCTTTGGTCATGGGAAAGGCGGAGGAAGGGTTGGAAAGGTTTACGAGGCGGGAAGGGTGGCAACCAGGTCGGATGCTCGCACAGGTCGAGGTAAAGATCTTGCCGATGGCAACTATTGGTGCCCAGCCGAGGGCAAATAGCGTACATTGTTCGGTTTACTGGAAGACTTGGTGAATGTGATCTCGAAGCCAGATGTTTGAGTAGTCGATGCCGGTGGGAATGCAAGTAAATTTGCCTCTTCATCGTCAGGGAACCGCGGAAGAGTATCGATTCAGTGCCATCGAAACCTATCAAAGGAAATTCTGCTAGCAACTGGTGCCGCTGTTATTTCAGCAGATCGGTTTACAAGTGATTGCTTTAATGTAGGTCCGGGGGATTTGGTCATATGGCTCAGTTTTAAACACAGCACGGATTTATTCGAAGACACTCGGCAAGCCGTCAGTTTAAAACTGGCTCCTTTTTCACTCTTTCTCCCCTCCCCTACGTGATATCTTGATCCCCGCCATGTATCACTCAAATCTACCTCGTTGTCATTCTACAACGGGGTCCCAGTCTATTCTTTCAAGCCGGATGAGCCTCCGGAAATAGTATATGATTTCGGTGAACGGGATGAAAGACGTTTCCTTGGCCCAGGCTCTTCGGGCAGATTGTACCCATGTGCTTTGATCATTTGGCGCTGTCCACGAAGCATGATTGGCATTCCCTCAAATTCAACCTCATAACATACCAGCTGTTCAAACCACATGGGACGTTCAAATGAAAAGGGCCAGATCTCTGCACAATTGCAACATAATTATAATATTCAGAGACTCGCGCAAGGAAAACGAGAAGTTTTCGTTTCCGACCTGCCCCGCCTCTCCCAGATGAACAATAAAGATCTGGAATTATCACATCTGCGGTAGGTAGCCATCTGGTCCGCGGATCGTTGTCAAAGGGCAGTAAACCGAAGCGAAGAGCGTAGCAGAGATGGTATTGGTACACAACTCGAGCTTGAAAAGCTCTCTCGGCGAAGCGGGCGGGACTGCTTTTCAACTAAAGATTATGACCTAAGAATTAGGTCTTCGTAGCGGATACGTAGAGAATTCGTCACACCTAGTATATCCCGACTCTAGTATTATCTACTCCATTTATCGAATCGTGACGATTGCAAAGACGAGGTCTGATAAGCCCCAATGCTCACTCATCCTGGGCGCTCAACATCCATCATGATGGAATCCATAGGCGGTCCGGGACTATGGCTCTGCTGGATATCATGATTGGCCATGGAGGATATCTCTGAAATCCCTTGCTGGCCATGGTTTTGCCTCGCCGTATCAAAAAAAATAATTACAGTGCGTAATTTGCATTAGTCCCAGCATCACTTCCACATCCTGCGACAAATAGCCTTTTCCGACTAATGCCTTACGTGCTAATGGCTCTGACTCATACAAGGCAAGCTGCAGTAGGTTGCCTTCCGGTCCTTGGGAAATTGCGCCGACATACGGCGATGGAATTTCGTCGCGGTCTGAGAAAAAGCTTTAGGCAGAGCCGAGTCCATTCTTCAGCATCCCCTTTATCTTTGTTTTTCATAAGATATATCTGCTCTTGTGTTAGACCGTCAGGTTCAACAATGTGTTCAGCAACCTCGCAAAGTTCTGCCTCAGTGTGTCTGACTTGAATCTCTTTGCTTCCAGCAAAGTCCAGTTCGCCGTTCTTGTTTTCTCAGTGAACAGCGTTCCGCAACGACTACATTGCGGAGGCTTTTGGTGTTGTCTTTTGCAGTGCTGTTTGAGATCGCCTATTCTCGTGAAAGATTTCGATACACATTCTGCGTACTGAAACAGGTGCATTCGCTGCGAACAAACACATCAGGGCTTTCCATGGAGGCTCTTCTGTTTGAGAACGCAAGGCATGCCCACAAACCTGTGGTGAATCTGTCTGGGATGTATTTGGAGAAAGTAGTGACGTAAGAGCGACCCCTTCGAAACGTGTGTCTATTGATGCTGATCGCAAGGAATTTTTCACTCACAGAATGAAATAGCTGTCCTAGTCGTTGCAACTCAGAAATAGATAACACCGTGGTGGTATAGTTTTCTGCTGATGCTATGGAAGAATGGAGACCGAGTGTCTCTATTTCCGCAGAAGTCTTCTTACTTTGTGTGCTAAACCTAGTAAAACAGCTCCAGTTGAGTAATGATATAGTTGTTTGGCGGTCAACAGTGTATTCATTTCTGGCCTAAGATTGGCCATATACGCTCGCGCATGTCGCCATGGCTGGTAATTCCATGTGTCGAGAAGGAAAATTAGCAGCTTTGGACATAGCATCCACGACCCTGGGAAGGAATTGTAGAGGAAATCTACCTTTGGGACGGGATCCCTCCTGTAGAACTCGCCTCACATCGGATTTCAAAGGAGCATAAGCCCACACAGTACGTCCCTCCATGTCCGTGGCGATCAAGTCTCCCCCTCGCTCAAACAGGACCTTCACGATACTGATCTTGCCTGGGAAGATCGCCGAAATATGCACAGTAATGGCGAGAGCTGTGACACCATTAGGGCCGGGCCGATTAGGAGTCGCCTTTCTTTGCAACAGAGCTTAAATTACCAAGAGAACGCTCTTCTCACAGGCGAGGTACAGTGGGGGTTTTCCGTGACGCTCAGCGACACTAGGGTTGGCGCCGAATGGAGAGAGGAGGAGATTGATCACCCCCACATCTCCATTCTCATGAGCCATATAGAGCAAGGTGTTTCCCATTATATCCTGTTCGTCGATCAGGCATGAAATTCGGGATAAGAAGAGTCTTGTGACATTTGTGGTGTCCGTGATCTGTTGTCGATGATGTATTACGCTCTCGACAATGGCACTATGCTGGACTTCTGCACCATGTTGAAAGAGAAGATGGGCAAGCTGAAAGTTCTGTTTCTTGGCTGCATAGTGCAACCATTAGGCCTTCAAGCACTTAAAGTACTGATCCGTGCCAATAAACGCAAAACAACTTGGCATAATGTCCCCGTGGTGCCAGTTCTTGTGCTCCAAGATAAAGTCGAGTAGCGCCCGATATGTACGAAGTAATGTCAATCGAATTGCTCAACGTCGAACCTTTTCGCCACGCATTAATGATAAACATCAGGTACACGGGCATCAATATTCGCTGATGGCTGCTGGTCGAATCCTACTCAGAAGCCCTCGTCCAGGTTAGATCGCGTCTCGGTGTCGGTTACCATCCAACTCGCAGTCCAATGTCCGTCCCATGCCTCGTGCTGACTTTCGGTGTCGGGGTGTGCTGATGACCATAACGAACCGTTGACCGGACCCTTATGGATTGGACCATGACCCCTCTGTTCCATTGTTCTCGTGGTCTACTGCGCTTGATTCTGCATCGATATGAGCTGTTGTTATATAAACACATATATCGTTAAAGCTTTTATATTGATTTACCATTGAGATAGATAAACGGTGTGATTCCTTAATGTTTGCTAGAGTCTAATCGACTCGCCACGTTTTCAGACATGACGAGGGTTCGGTCAAGAGCAGCTGGACTTGCGCTAGCCTCCAGAGACCAACCAATATGTTCGGCAAGTAATTTGGAAACCAATTACTGTTGACAATAGCTGTGTAGTGCTAGAGCCTAACTTCGAAGCTGGACGAGCCGTCCGGTACAAGGTGTTTTTTTCGGTGGAGGCGGCGCGGTTGTGCTAGAGATACGCACGCTTATGCATCAGCTATTGAGGGACCAAAATCAGTGGCTGTTCACGCTTGCTAGGGAGATTTTTATTTTGTATGCGAGGCCTCTATGGGTACGCCGGGGCCAGTCTTTCTACTGCCAATTCATTTGCCTTGTTTCCTCTATCCTGGCAGTATGGTTAAAGCCCTTCACATAATACCCAGCTCAAAGTCCTTCGTGTTGAATTATCAATATGGTTAAGTAGCTAACCCGTTTAGTTCGTGTAGGATCGTTTCTCAAAACGGGCACCTATCTTGATTCCGTCTTGATCCGCAAGTTCTTCTTGGGCCCCAAACTGGTTTGCCTTCCGCATCTAGACAGGCGAGGTAAGTCTGCACGATGTTGGCGTACTTGGTGCCCATGCACTGAGGCAAACTGAACTGCGCCATTGACAGAAAGATTTCCTTCACCGCGACCATGGGGAATTGTGGCGGAGATTGCCCAGTCAACGCCGGGGTTATCACAGACAAACCAGAAGAGGGCTTCGGATTCTCTTCCTGCTCATCGTACTGGACGACGCTCCCCCACCAAATTAATGATTACTCATTTTTATTAAAGCTTATTTAATGTGAATTCTGACTTTTCAATGGTGGCGACTTTATCCTAAAGGATAAAATCCATAGGATGATGAACTGAATTACGAGAGGTAGATCAACTTCCTGAAGGAACTTTTCGACTTCTTTATATCTTGCTTTCGACCTGGAAGCGACATTCTGTTGGGTTTCTGTGTCTTGTTCTTGGACTGCCGGCGAGACTGGGTCGAAATGGTTCGTTGCTGAGAGCTGACTTTCGTGACTGTTGTTTCCCATACTAGAATGCCTATTAAAGTTCGATTGCAGTGGCGGTGCCGTGTTGAAGGTTTGTGGTGTGTGTCCAACCGAGGACTGCCCCAGGGATATAACTGACATCGCTTCGCTCCGTAGCTCTGCCGTCTCCGCACCTGTCAACAAACTCGTGCGATAGGGCTGCTCATTTTGGTGCTCTGCACCCTCCGACGTCTCTTCATCAACAACCGTCTCCTCTGCGATAGCCTGGTAAAGCGGTCTGGCCCCAGTTCGGGTTGCCGGTACTCGTGGGACTGGCCTCATGTTCTGTAGAACCATATCCAAGGGTATTCTCTCCACTTCCTCGTCCAGCGGGGTTTTATAAGCATTGTTCCTCCCGCCGAAGTTGACCATCGTGATGGCATTTCGAGGCTCGGCCGGAAACTTGAACCTCTTGAACTTCTGTCTGACCTTGTGCCTTAGGTGCGAAGTTGTGCTTTCCAAATGACCGCTCACTTCAACTTGCATGAAGAACGGCTGGCCATCATGCTCGAAAGCGAACGCCGTATGGAAAGTGTTGGAGTGGTCCGATTGGCGATCAATCTTGTTCTCGTTAAGGTCCCATCTGAGAGTTGTAGGTTTGCCCAAGTGGTTAGGTAATGCTTGACTTGAAAATTTCCATTGGCTTTTCTTCAACTCCTGTTTTTGCGATTCCCTCCCAACGCCCCCGAATCCTCCAAAAGCACCGACGTTGATGTTCGGGACGAAGGAATTGGTCGTCATCTTCAAGGCTTCACTGATCTGACCATGCAATTGCTGTGGGCCATACTCGATAATTTGGACCGGGACGCGGGGCTTGGGCGGCGGCTTGTCAGCAGCGTAGTGCCTCTGGAGATCTTCGTCTTCCTCATCCAGGGTAAGCAGCACTGTTGCTCCCTTGAGACGACAGCCCGGCGGATCAATGAAACCCAGATCCAAATATACCACCCCGCCCGGATTCTGTGCTGGGGTCAAGACACCCCATCGAGATTTGGTGAAAAGAAAGCTACACGTCACTTTCATGTCTCCGATGGACGCATTTTCTAGATAATGCCTTGAGCCTGTAAGGTGACCGAATCGCTCGAAGTCATACTTCCCGTATTTCCTGCCGACTTTGAGGCGCTCGAGTCGCGACCGTGCCACACCGGTGTACACTGGATGGAGAGTGGTTGCGGACATCGTGATTCCTGTCTTTCATGAAACCAACCGGTTGGGTTGGACCCGGAATTGGGGAGAACACGGTGTGCAGCAGCACCAGGCTGAGGCACACTTTTCAATCTCTCTCTCAGCACATACTTCCAAGGCCAGCCCGTGCCTCGATTGTGCCGCCCATGCAAGGTGACAGCACTAAACTTGATTTGTGCAGCACAGCCCCTCTACAAAGGCAGCCGAACTACGCCATATGTGTAACCATCCATGGAGAATTCCCTTGTATTAGAATAAGCTGCAGCAGTGTGCGGACTCGGTATGGCCACACGGGATAAGAGCGCCCGACCAGAGAAGCAATCAGCCGCTTCGACTCCGCTGCTGCCCACCGCTCTGTGCTCTCAAGCCTTCCATTACGTTCTTCCAAGCCCAGTTTTATCCTAGTTGGGTCTGTCTTACGATCATCTTTGGGGCATTTTGCCCTCAATTCACCACTATCCACCATTGGTGTTTTGTACGCTTCATATCGGAAGTTGTCCGAGCTGATGGCGACGCCTCTCGCAGGGCTGGACTTGGACGATGTGGGGAGAGAGCGACAGGCTGCTCGATTGTATCTGGCGGAACACCGAGATATGAGGCCATCTGATGTTATCGTCTCGCGATATCCGAGAAGGGAGGTCGGCCGTTACGAAGACAATCGCCACAGTGATGAACGTCGAATCGGGAGGTTCAATAGACAGTCGCCTTCTCGTGCCTCTATGGCTATCAGAGATGGCTCTCACGAACGCGTTTCGCATAAGCGACCCCCTATGTATATTCGTGGTCATGGCTTTGGGTCTTCGTCACCATCACCGGCACCCCCAACTGGTACCAGGGCTCGTACCCCAGCTCCTGTACCTGTGCAAATCAACAACTATATACATACTTGGAACTCTTCTAGCAATGATGATTCCTCAAGCGACACTGACTCCGACGGTGCGAGGCGAAAGAGCCGCAGGCGTGGTCACAAGCACCGTCGGAGACATGACGACACCAAAGGCATTAATCGTACGAAAGGCCCCCACAAGATCTCTAGCATCCGAGAGCCCTCGAGTGCCCAGGGCACTTTGTCGAGGAGAGGGGTTCAAGCTGTATGGGACCCATCGCGAAATTCTGATCTCACCATCCACCTGAAATTGCCTCTCCAAGACGATATCGACGAGTATCTCGAGGAGTTTTGCCGCCTCCGAAGGTGGGGAGACTTTGCTTCAGCTGGGCAGTATTTCAGCCAGAACTTGAAAGAGCACCAAGATAACCCATATGTACTTATTCAGTACGCTGAAATGCTTCTTGAGAAAAAAGATTACAACTCTTTTTCGGAATTGGAAAGAAGCTCTATTTTTAACCTCGACAACCATCTTCTGGACAACGATGAGGGACGATTTCTGAACACCTATTGGAAGCTAATGCAAGTGGAAAGAGCTCGCTTCAAACCACCCGTGTCTCCGGAGGCATTCAGCATCATCCCCAAGGCTCTGAGCATGCTACACCGCACGATCACGTCTGGTGAGCGACCTGTTGGCTCGACACAGGTATGAAAATCAACAATTTGTATGTGTGAACACTAACCACGACTACTAGATCAAAATGCTTGTTCTACTCTTGGACATGACATACACATATACCCACGTTTATTTGCAATCGGACTGGTTACGAAGACAACTCGCAAATCTTTTCCCAACATCATTCTACCAGAGCTTATATGCAGATCTACTCAGGCAAGGCCGTATTTGGGACTTTCACGACATATTTATCTCCGTAGTTGCTGCTGAGAGTCCTGAAAAAGCCATTGGGCACTTTGTTAATACGACCGATATCCGCAGACCCTTACAAGCTTTGATAGCCGATTGGAAAGCACCAGTCCAGGGAAGTGATACTTTGACGAATCTAGCTCTATTAGATATGCTCAGAGCTGTATCTGCAACATACCCCATCAAACACTACGAAATAGACGATCTGCCAGAGGACCCAATGGCCATGTCTACTTCGCTTGCGCATTCAATCATTGAATCTGACCCAGAAGCAATGAAGAGCGAGCCGTTTATAAACTGGATGCTAACAAAGGTCCAGTTCGCTATCCTGAAAGACAAGAGGCGAGCCGAAGGTTTCAATGAGCACTTTGAGTCACACCCCGGTATCTATACCTGTCCCAATTTCGACTTGCCCGAATACATTCCAGTGAAAACTGAGAATCCGGGATGGAGGCTCGATGATGCGGCTCCTGAATATCGAAATCCCATCGAAATGGTCCTCAAGATGGCAAAGAGACTTGGGGCATACAAAACCGAGTCGGCGGCTCTGAGGACGCTGATGCGACTTTCCAAGGGTCCAATGAAAACTTTTGAAGACCTTTGCACACTCCAGAAATCTGTCCAGGGCGACTTCAAAAGCTACTCACATACACTTGTGTCGAAATACCTCATTGTCGATTCGAAATCATCAATGGAGGAGTTCAAACACGAACTCAGAGAAACGTGTTTCGATTCAGTGTTACAGGGTTGTCTCAATGCGCAAGAAATTCTTACCATGAGCCTGTTGCTACGATCGATCGAGGGTGAAGGGCCGGAAGCGAGGAAAGCTATGGATCTGGCTCTCGACTGTTCCAAATATATTGCTCCGCATGCGCTGGAAATGCTTGAAGAGAAAATGCCGGACATTAACTTGAAACGTCTGGATCGTTTGAAGAAAACCATCACGACATCCGGAGAGCGCAAAGAGGCAGAACTGGGGCTCAGAGCCGAAGAGCGGGAAAGACGGGTGCGAGACGTACCTGAATTCGACGAAATCGTGATCGAAGACCGGCCTGGGAAGACGGACGAACTTGGAGCCATCCAAAGAGAAGATACAGCCCAAGAGAAATTCAAGAGAATACCGAGTCATGTTAGGGATGGGTCCTTGGATGGGATGAGAGATATGCGGAGGGGGCGTTACAGTCGACAACAGGCACATGGCGAGAATATGTCAGGGGCTCCACATTATCGTAAAAGATATGTTGAGCGAAGGGCAGCCAGAGAGAAGGACTACGAGATAGAACGCATACGGGAGCAACTCGAAGAGCTTCGGACAATGCAACAGACGGTTATGGCTAGACAAGCTGAGAAGCTTAGACAGAGCGAGAATGTGCGACGGAGAGAGATACTGGATGAGTACGAAGAAAAAGAACATGATCTCAAGGCGCATCAGAGGAAACAGAAAGAGCTCCGAAAGTCGAGGAAGCGCGAAGATCTGGACGCAGATGTGAGGCAGAGGTTAACGGCAGAGAAGATGCTTGAAGAGCTAAAGGCGCGAGCAGAAGAGGAGCAGCGCAAAAGGGTCGAAAAGGAGGCCGTGGAAAGATACAAGGAGCAAGCCAGTGAGGACATGCTGCGCGAGAAGCAAGGGATTGAGCTCATGGAACAATTGCGCGAGGTCCGCAATGATCTCCAGGAGCTGCGATCTAGAGCTGAGATCCAGGAAAGAAGGCGCCCAACAGACTCCATGGAACCTCCACCAGTACCGATGAGACTCCCTAGAGGGCGAATCTGGCGTATCAAGCGTCGCCGTTTCCCACCACGCGTTATCCAAGTCGACCATCCCTCTTCCTCCGATTCTCTTCTCTCCGTGAAAGATCATCTTAGTTCAAGAGATACGCATTCATCCAGCAGTGAGGAAAAGGACGGCTGGTCGAATGGCGATGCGGAGGAACAAAGCCTGGATGCCTCTCTGGAAGCTGGGGACAATGATTCCAGTCCTTCCACCGCAAAGCAAAATATTCGATTGGAACATGACAGGAGCCCACCCGCAGAGATGACACCGAACAAGGGAAGGAAGCAATACAATTCTGGATGGACTGGGGCCAACAGCAAGAGGAATGGAGTATATAACCTCAGGCCCACAAGTGAAGAGACCTACGACTCCGCGGCCGCACAACCAGGGGAGGCACACGATACCTTGAACCAGGATCATGCGCAGCCTTCCAACGAGGTGAGCGAGGTCGTTGTTCCCGCCCATGATGAAGGCTCGCGGTCGAACGGGAATGATGAGGAACCCGTGGCTTCTTCACGCGGTAGGTGGCCACATTTTGTGCCCTTCCCAAATGTCGTATAACCCAGCTGATTTGTTGCATTAGAACGAATAAAGCCGGAGGCAGAAAGCGTGGAGGACATCAGCAAAAACCTCAAGGAAATTGGCTCGGAGTAGCTTGGAGGTCTTGTTAGTAAATAAGCTGCTATTTGATCAAAGTCGAAAAATGGCATATAAGCTTGGGCGTTTGTTCTTTTCCAAATACATGCGTCATGGGTTTAATGGGACTGTAGCTCGTACTTAGGCTACTTAGAAATCAAGTGGTTTATATAATAAATGAGAACCAACCAGGAATAAAATAAATAATAAAAATAAAAGAGAGAGAGAGAGAGAGAGAGCAGGCGATGAAGAGAAGAGTCAAGCATTTCCGTTACACCGGTAGTACGCACTTACAGAGAGATGACTACTAGAAAAATGGCCGGGTATCGTTCAATAGCAGCTCAATGACGTTCTGATGCCTTTCTGACGTAATCTAGGTCATGTGTCCTTTTTGTTGGCTATCGAGAAGTGAACCTGTAAGGTTTTCCCAATTCTGCCTCTTCTATAAGCCTACTCATTTGCGTCAGCTTTCCTCTGGATCAACGAGAAGTGGGGCGCTCGCACGAATGATTTAGAGGTTCAGCGGCCTTTCTACAAGTCTAAAATTGATCTTGCACAAAATCTGTCAACTTAGGTTTTACCGGTCTGTCATAGACCTCACTCACCGGGAACGTCTGGTGTCTAGTTTGCCGCTGTGGGAAGAACCCCTGACATATGGAAGTATACATAAGCAACAGCATAAGAGCATCTGGCTACTTCGGACGCTTTGCTGGACTCAATCTTCTAGCATTCATTTTAGTATTTCCATCTGTTAGAGAAACATGAGCACACTTACTGAAGAACCTTGATTCTATCTTTTCGACCCAACTCCGAACGGCTGTACGATTTCACCTTATGAATTGCATTCCCTGCGTTCTCCTCGGAACGTATATGCCAAACCTATTCTATCGATAACAACAGTCCGACGCTCTACGCGTCTATTTGAGAGACAAACCGACGACCGCGACGGAAGTATATGTATGCTGTCGGACTTGATGGACCAGTTGCTGATAAGCCTTGGTTGATGAAGATTCAACTCGCCAACAACAGTTGCCGCTGCCTCTTCCTTACCAGACTGCTTGGACGTTATCTTCGGGATCTCATGGAATAGCACTGGCCACTAAGTTCCTGCTGGGTGGAACAGGAGAGCTTCCCTAGAGAGTAGATAGTTCGGGCGTCGTAGAGGCCGAGTTATCATAACTGCTGTTAAAAGCTATGTAGTTGGATTTTGTATCCCACGAAGTGAAAACCAGGCTTAGGCTTAAAACTTCGTACCGATGTGCACTATTATTGTCGACACCACGTTTCTTGCAATTCTCAGCAGCAGTAATTGGTTTATTAGCAGTTTTAGTGACTTGGCAGTATGGTAACAGCCAGAGGTCAGAGCAGGAAACTGCAAACTTCCCCACATATTTGAGAGAAAATCGTAAAATTTTCAACCTTTATATTTGGATTGATTACTTTATATCCCATAATCTTGGGTTTTTTCTTATTTTTAAATATTTTTTAAACTTTTTTTTAAATTAGTTATGTTATATTGTTGCGAAATTAGTGCGCCTTAGAAGTGTGCAGTTTCCCGCAGTTTCCCGCTCTGACCTCCTATAGCCCTGCAGCGTTGATGTCATCGCGGACGAATCGATTGGGGGCTTCATGTTTACAGCGGCTTACGCTGTGGGGTTAGTCTTGAAGTGCTATAAAACGGGGTTGTGGGGATTCCGGGCGAACTCCTTATCAAGCGCAATCTTGGAGGTATGGTGAACAACCGATTTGAAAGACACACAACACCGCAGATACACGCCTACCTACATAAGTCCGAACGGACCGCTTCTACGCCGCTTATGACACGGAAAGTTGTAGCCCATACACGTGTACAGGTCAGAGAGTAAATCTCACCGCTTGACAATACATTCAGGCCTTGTCGGGTGTATTTTAAGAATGTGGGCCATAGTCGACTACGCCACTCCTTTGCATCTGTTGATAAGCCGCCATCAACATTCCCCTGCCGAGCCTGATCTGCCTCCTCAATTCTTCATTCCGCACTTATAATGTCCATACGTGATACAAGCTCTCAATTATCGACTGACCGCACCAGGCGTCTCGCCAAGCGGAGTAATCGCTCGTGAAGATTCGTAGCGGCATGGAGCCCTATAGCGCTCTCGAGGTTGTTCCCAAGCAACATCCCAATCACTCCGCAGAAAAGATATTCGTCAGACCTTATTCATAGGACCCTGAAGTTGTTCCCGGAAAGCAATCGCAATACCCAGAACTCGTGCCAGGAGAGCAGTTAGGGTATCCCGAAGTAGGGAACCGCGATACCTGGTCAGGCACCAATGCACCGGAGCCCTTCAATCCAGAATACGGTCAAGGTGGACCGTTGCATGGATTGAGCCCAGCGACCGCAGCAGCAGCTCCCGGCGACGAGAAGGGTGTCGGACAGCAGTCAAAGATTTGTGGACTTGGGCGACGTGCATTCCTAATACTAATTGGTTTTATTGTCGTAGTCATCATTGGCGTGGTCGTAGGTACCACAGTCGGTGTTTTAACGACAAAAAAGCACTCTGGAGATGATGGATTGGCCAGTAACGGCACGGGGACAACGTCAGATGGTTCCAACACATTGAGCAACTCGTCTTTTTCGGCGGTAAACTTCACTGATCCGAGCGGGTACAACCACCGCATACTCTTCTTCCAGGACCCGTACAACAACATTATCGAGAGGCGTTGGGCTTCGCAAAACAACACGCGGGCCACGACCAACATATCCCAGGTCATGAGCAACTCGGCCACGCCGATCGATGTGCCGCTGGGAACCGCCCTCGCGGCCACGGCGCTTGGTCGCCAGGTTGAACTCTTCCTTATCGACAGCAGTAGCCTAATCCGGTCTTTGTACTGCTCGGACATGGTCAGCAGCCCGGACCTTTGGCAGAACTACACCTTGAATAATACACTGTATACCTACCCGGGCTCGCGACTGGCCGCCACGGTGAAGGGCTGCGGCACGGCCGATAGTGTATGCTCCTGCAACCTGGACTTTTGCACAGCAGGCTGGATTGTGGCTTTCCAGCGCCAAGAGGATGGCGCTGTCATAACGACAAATTATAGTAGTGCCTGGTCTGCGAGGGAGCTGGCGGTAAATGACAATGAAGTAATGGCGTCTACGAGCCTCGCTCTGGTCACGCAATACCAGGGTGACGAGGGCGCCATGGGCTTGGTGTCTCAGCGCTACTTGTCTGGGACGCAGGGGGACGTGCGGGTGACAAAGTATACCGACGACCACGTGTGGGGCTCTACGAATGGTATGCTTTTCTTCAATTCAGTGAAACCCCCCGCGGCACATACTTCATTGACCCCGACTCGATGACTAACGCCAGAAATGAAACACAGCCACCTCAATCATCACCAGCGTTCCCGCCCCGGCAACCTTGGAGCATGTCGTGGTCTCCAAGTGGCGAGATTGGTCGACAACGCTGAGCTACGTGCTCTTGGGTAATGGGACACTTCGGGGCACCTGGTGGGATGATAGCACAAACACTGCACTCAGCTCCATAACACTGGAGGGGGCCCCGGAGAATGTCAATTTTACAAGCATTTCTATGACGCACGATGCTGTGTTGTATGGTATTTCTAATGATAAAATCCTAGAATTTACAGTAGACGACTCGGACCCGTCGAAATTGCATTACGTCGCAATAGTTTACCCATAATACGAGAGAAACATATATATATCCCATCAAAGAAGACCAAATAATAGACGTGGCTTAAAATCGTATCATAATCTATAATACGTATCAGTAACGATCAGACAGTATTCGGCAGTCCTATATTAATGAATAACTGGAGATCAGCAGTCAGTTGCACTCCCAACTGAAGTTCTACGCTGGCTAGCACGTACTGCGCAATTCGTTCTATAAGCTCTCTGGAACCAGAACTATTTATTCTAAGGAATTCTTCGCTTTGCTTTTACCACTAGAGTATGGTTTCGTCAATAATATTGGGATCAATTTCCCATAAAGCACATCTAATTATACAGCAGCACCCTGCGTATACTGCGTGCTAGATAGGTCACAAGTATCGATTGCCTGGCGGAAGGCGCATCTGCAGGTGTTTGTAGTGTCGGGTTCGTCTATGATAAAGCGACGACCGTTTGTCATTATATCACTAATCTAAAGATCAGAACCTAAATACAACCTGAAATAACTACTTTTCCAACAATTTCCAAGTGCAAACACCTCCTTCGCTTTTCTTCATCAATTCACACATCTATTCCCAGGACGCTGAAACAGACCATTGTTCAGCTAAGTGTTCAACACCGAAAAATGAGGTTGTATGTAACGAGCCATTGAACAGCACTGCCCAATGGCATTCCGAGTAGCAAACGGAATACTTACGGTACTTTCTAAGCATGTATTACCACGCTTGCATTGTCCGTCTACACAGCACTTGATTCCAATATTTCAGAGCAAGGTACGGAGAACTCCAGGTCAGAAGAAACTGCTGCCTATGGTGTGCGCCGTTGTTGCTCCCGAAATAATAGACATTCTATTGAACAAGAAGCGAAAGCAAGCTGCTAACTAAGTGTGAATGGCCAGCTCGTTTCAATAGTGCCCCTAAACTCTCGGTGTATCTCTGGGTATGAATTGGAGTTGAAGGGAAGGCAACGTAACGACAAAAAGTGTCCAAAAATTCATTTTCAAGTACTCAGCTGCATCTCACGCTCAACTTGATCCAATCCCACGAAGTCTGAGAATCGGCACTTGTCATCTTCCGCTTTTCTTGGGTCATGCATAGGTAGCTTTTCCAAATTCACTGAGCTTGATGTTGGGATGTTGACTGCATTGATTTTGGGAAGAATCAATCTTCGTGTTACTCAAGTATATACGAGCTGCCAGTACCTAAGCAGGACTCTCATTTAAATTCGGACCATTGTGCCTAATCATTATTTGTCGGCGCTTCTTATCGCGTGGAAGCGCAAAGCCTTTGCGACGGCTGGCGTCGCCGTATTAGAGCCATCATCAAACTACATAATCATTATGATCGTAACTGGTCCCTAAGGCACAACACAAGCTACGACTTCCGCCCAGACTTTGATATAACCGCCTCGAGTCCTGGTCCAAATTTCGCAAATCCTGAGCGGAAGCAATGCTCACGAAAACGAGACAAGTTAAACTTGACAACAATGTTATAGGCGGGAAGTTGAAGGGCGGCGTTGTATTCAAAGGTTTCGGTCGAATACTAACGATACATGTTCGCGACGAGCGGACATACCCATGGGACGGACACTCGCGATAAGTTACCCGCGAGCCTCCTCAATGTTTTTACTTCCCTATGATCACTGAATACGGGCTTTTATTCTGAAGCTTGTATGTTCTGTCTATGTGGCCAGGGAGCAAAGGAGCTGGCACAGCTTAATGACCTACGGGACATCGACCTCCATCTCTTTCCTCCCCAACCATGAGCAGTGGTGAAGAAGCATTTACGTAAAGTCTGCGCCGAGTCAGTTGCGTTAGAAATCCCCACCGAAGCAATGACTCAACCGAGAACTAACTAGCGGGAGTCCCTGGATCCATCAACTTCATAATGTACCCGGCGACGTCGATATGGCTCTTGTGTGATCTGTGCTTCCGCTAGCCCGCACGTGGATGTGGCAACGGCTAAGCTGCCGCTGTCTTAGCTAAGGTGAACTCGTACTACCTGGAGCGCCAATTGCATAAAACAATGAAGATAATTGGGAATCTGGTGAGATCGCCATATCAAATCGGTTCTATTAGATGCGACGTCGGGGTCGCGGAAACCAGAGCCGCGGCCTCGGTTGTTTGGCTCGCCTGCGCGATCCAATGAGATGGCGACGAACGGGCAAGGCCCATAGCAACGGCAGCTGCTGTGCTTCATGTAGGAGCAGCGTCAGACGAAACACATGGCATCGCACAATTGATCGAGCGCAGTTGTGATCAATTCCGTCCCTGCATGTCACGGCATGTCACGGCAGAGTCGACTCGCTGGTCAACGATAAGCAGCCCACGTGACGGGTGCGATTAGTGCCAAGTCGGGCGGCGAGCTGCATCTGCATCGGATTTGTCGGGCTTGGAGACGTCAACCCGCACCCCTGTCGGCATTGGTCAAAGATTGTTTACTCGGGCCATAGCAACGGCGCCAAAACATGCCACTTTCAGGGACCTCGTTGACAAACCTCCACCACTGCCCAGCGAGCCGGGGTTCACCTGGGTAACCTCAATTTACATGCAGCCCTGTCGTCGATAGCTCGGTCCCCTGCCATTCCCGTGGAGCTTCAGGGCCTCAAATTCTTATTGAAGAATTTTATATATTGTTTGCTCAGTGCTGAGAGGCTTCCAATGCTCGCTGCTACATGAAGGAACTCGGCCGCCCCAGCGACAAGTGACAAGCCACTCCAATTGCCATCTGCGTCAGTTCCCGACGGGCGTCATCTCTCGCCATGATCGAGTCCGACAACCTCAAGACAGCATCGCTGTACATCAACAATCAATTGTTATCCCGCGGCCTCCTGCGCGATGGCCAGAACATCGACTTTGCCGACCCGGACGCGGGCACGGGGCTCCAGGCGACCATGGGCAAGATCATGGGCGTGGTTAATGACTTGATACTAAGGCGCGATGTGAGTTCATCTCCGAGATATGTAGTTCAAGAAAGATGTGACTAAACGTTATCCCCTTCTGCTCAGCGTGACGCAGTCCAGCGCGAGTCCCTAAGCAACACCTTGCTGTCCCTCCGTGCCGACGCCCAACGACATACAACAGAGAACGCGAGGTTATCGGAAAGGCTGGAAGATACGCAGCGCAAGCTCGATGGCGCCGACGCGACCGAGCGCACTCTGCGGCTTCAGGTCAAGTCCACCGAGTCGACAGTGCACAAGCTCAAGGACGAGATGGCCAAGATGAAGTCTCTCGTCGCACAAAGTCGCGCTGCCTGCGCCAACGAAGTCCGCAAGAGGGACAGACAAATCGACAGCTTGAAGAAGGCCGTAGTGGATGCGGGGCGAGTCCGAGGAGGCAACAAGAACCGCGACGTCGTCAGTATCACCGTCATCGGCGATACTGGCTCAGAGGGCTCAGACGATGGCATTACTCGTGTGAGCACACACGACGAAGAATACAGCTTACGCATGGAGACGAATGAATTTCTTACCGAGCTTGCCAAGAGCCTCAGCGAGGAGAACTCGACGCTCTTGAACCTGGTGCATCGAACTGTCAAAAATTTACGCGAGATGAGCGGCCTGGATCGTGCGATGGACGAAAGCATGAGGACGGGTGGTCAAATCGCAAATCCGTCTCCTCGGCCGCACAGGAACGCCGAAGAGCTAGCCAACGAGTTGGAGGGCATCCTGGAGCATCTTAGGACGATACTCACGAACCCTTCCTTCGTGCCCATCGAAGAGGTGGAGATCCGTGACACGGAGATTGTCCGGCTCCGCGAGGGGTGGGAACGGATGGAGGCTCGGTGGAAAGACGCTGTCAACATGATGGACGGCTGGCGAAGGCGTATGGCGTCCAGCGGGACGACCGTCAACATGGAAGAATTACAGATGGGATTACGTCTCAGTCCTGTGCGCTTGGCTGGCGCCAGGGAACCCGCCCAAGACTGCGAAACGCGCCATCAAGAGCTGTCTTGCGTACAAGAAGAAGACGAGGAAGAAGAAATCTCTCAATTTGAGCGATCCCGATCTCCGAGTCGTGCCGAGTCATTACACCTGGTACCAGCACCAGGCTACGCAGTTGAGGAACAGGATGAGGATGAGGATTCCAGTATCTTTCAGGATGATGTCGACATAGACGAGCTCGACGCCGATGAACCCAATGTCCAAGTCCTCCAGGCATCGACCGATACATCCGTAGATTCTCCTCCTCTGCCCTTCCCACCACAATTGAGTCCGTTAAAGGATTCTTATTCGTCCGTGAACAGGGGTTCTCAAAATAGCAACACCGATTCATATCGAAAGAAGCCAGGAGATTTTACAACCATCATCGAAGAGAAAACGTGGGAGCTAGCTGCCGCCACGAGGGAACCAGAAGCACCAGTACCTCCACCCCATGGGTTGAGACTTCAGCCTTCACACAAGAGCCTGAAAGCAGCATTAGAAATGCAGGACCAGCTAAAACCATCATCTACGGCTTCTTATGACAGCACTCTATTCGGAGAATCGTACGAATCACCAATACGTTCGAACCCTTCACGCAAGCTCTTCTCGAAGCCGCCACCTAAATCAACGGAACCGGAAACGAAGCCGGAAACGAAGCAGGAAACAGGGAAGGACAGGGAGCAGGAGGCGGAGACGGAGACAAAGCAACAAACACCGGTACCACACGTTCCTCGGTCACAGCAGCCAACACAGGCTTCCAGCAAGAAAAAGGCCGTAAACCATGCCGTTTCGCCTGTCGGTCCTCCCAAGCCGGTATCGTCCACCAAAAAGACAACAAAACGGACGGCCTCTGCACCGGACGCGACCACGAGGACAGCACCTACTACAGAAAAGCAGACCTCCAAATCCACGGGCAATACTACCACACGCGACCGTTCTCCAGTCCGACCATCGGGTAACTCCCGCCTTCCGCGGCGCAATAACCCGCCGGTCCAACAAAGCCCCATTACGATGGCTGCCATTTCTGCCAAGCTCGAGGCTTCAGAGCGCCAAGCGGATGCAGCTCGCGTGCGGGCGAAATTGAGAGCTGCTCGAACGGGTTGCAAGCCTGGGACAACTACAATGGCGCCAGCACAGACATCACCCAAGAAAGGAGGGGAAAGCACGGATCCGGTGAAGAGAGATATGCCGGCCCCTCCAGTAATACAGGTCGCCGACCCCGGTGAGGACGAGCTCATGAAGCCGAATGAGGGCCTGCAGGATCGAGATCTCAAGCCAGAGAAGCGTAGACGTGACAAGAGGCCTAGCAAGGCGGTTTCACGACGCAGGAGTACACTGAATCCGTGGGAGTTGGAAAGCCTGATTCAGGGCAACATGGAAGGGGTGCCTAGTCCTGCTAGGTGAGGCAGTCGGCTGCAAGATCAGGAGAGGCGTGAAGACTTTGGTATGCTTCAAAAAGCTTGCTTTTTTTTTTTAATATGAGTCTAGACATGCTATCAAAGCTGGGTATGAGGTTATAATGAGGAGTTCCGGCTTGGGTTTTTATTTTGACTGACGAACACGAAGAACTCGGTCCGTACGTTTTTAGTAATGTTTTAATGGAAGCTGGATTTTGTTCCGTTCATTGAAGCCTCTATATACTCCCGAAGGGCATCTTGACCCTGCACATATATATATGGCCATCGCCAGTAGGCTTTTCCGCCCAGGCGAGGCTGATGCTAGTGCGAAGACATGACATCGAGTATGAACTACCATGAGCGTATGCGCATTGCCTCCCATTGATTCCCATGCCGAGGCAACCCTAGTTGGGCACTCGAGTGCGGTCAATATCGTAATATGGACCCCGAATGACATCTTTCCCCATTGATCGGGCATATTCCTTTAACTCCAGCAACCTCGCACCTTGCGTGTGATATACATTGCGCACGCCCGCCTCAAGTATGCGCCCAACTGTAAGAGTTGAAACCGTCTCCGGCCCCAGGTCCAAGTTCTCGAGATTGGGGAAGGAACTAACGAGCTCTAGCAAAGTCTCGTCTGCGTCGTCGACGTAGCGTCCGACCTCGCCAATGAGACAGTTGATTCTCAGTGCTGTGACACACGTAGCGTCCTCATTGCGGAACCCGCCGCACCTCATCACCTCCCAGGGAAATGGATCAAGGTCAAGATGTCGCAATGTGCCAGATTGGATCGACGGCCGTATGAGCACAAACATGGCTTCAGCCGTGAGAGGATATCTGCTGCTCAGAATGAGCCTCTCCAGATTCGGGAAGTTCCAGCGGGGCATGAATGGGGTTGTGCCTTGTGTCCAGCCCGAGATTTTCAGCATTCCTACACACGGTGTGTTTTCGTTTGCATCTGCGGGGAAGCCTAGGATGGGGGAGAGATTGGGCCCCTCGAGGACCAGCTCAGTTATGGCCTCGGTCAGCGTTGGAAAGACTCGTCGCATGGGGAAAAGGACGTTGCGCTTGATGAAAACGCGTTGCAAGCTGGGCCACTGCAGCTCAGGAGGCTGCGCTACCATGGCATCTTCGGCTGTATCGTAACACATGTTGTCCAACCATACGGTACGGACATTTGGGGTAATGTGGACTATGTGCCCCATATCGACTCGATGACCGGGGTGAGCTTCGAGTTTCAGTGTGTGCAGTATGGGTAGTCGTGGCCAATCAGGCGTGGACAAGCCCCGAGGGGACCTCGGGTTCTGGTGTTGCAGGTTGAATACGTGAAGCTCTTCGAGTGTGTCGCGGGAGGCTTTGACTAGATGGTCCAGAAGCTCCTTGTAGACAATTACTTGAGGCCCAAGATAGAGAGACTTCAGCTTCGGCAACTTCTCGGCAGAGGGTAAGTCACAGGCATCAATGACAACTGAGCCACCGAGTGCCAGATGATGAAGATGGGGGCATATGCGAAGAACAGATATGAATTTGCTGCGTACGAGCGGAACGGTAGTGCAATCATCGATTCTTAGTGAGCGGAGTTGGCCACCCGGGTACGTGGCGAAATATCTCTGCACCATATTCGGCTTGATGCTCTTGATCGGCGTCTTCATACTGGGTTCCAAGTGTTGACTTAGCCACAGGGGTCTGGCGGCGTGGCTCTGCATGAAAGCCTTCCATGGTTTAGAAACTCGAAGGCAACGACTATGGTAACTTAGCGAAAGTGCTGAGCAGTTATGTTGCGGTGGCAGGAACATACCAATGTTGTCTCGTTTTAAGGTAACTAAGAACGAGAACCAGGAGCTCCGAGGGAAGGGCCTCCAAGGGATCGACCTGAGATATGCTCTTACGCGTGGCCTTCTCCTGCTCTTGCAGAGCTTGGAGTCCTGAATGGTTTGGGTTGGCCCGTGTCACGAGTCCAATGCCTTGCTGGTAAACAGCCAGTGCGGTATGGTGCTTGTCCGTAAGACGCAGCAGTTGCCCAACACGAAGGTAACCCCGGGGATCTCTAGGCGCCAGGTATACGAGATTCTGGGCGTATACGAGGCCGAGCTTGTAGTCCTTAGCCTTCACCGCCACCATGACCAGACTGCCCAGCGCAGTAATATGCGACTCGTCTTTGCAACGCTTCTGGGCTCGGCGGGGACATGTGCATGACGTACGGAGCGCGCCATCTAGAGTGCGATTTTTGCACGCAGCCAAAAAATCACTGCATGTGCACTCCAAGTTCGGTTTGCCCGCCTGACAAGAACAGTTCTTGATGACCTGGGTTGAGTTGGCGTCAGTAGCTGAGCAGCCAGATGAAACAAATTACTTACGAACTTGAAGTGATGCGATGCTTCGATGAGATGGCCGCTTTTGTAGCAGGCTTGGCCATTTTTGAGCCTTTCGGCGAGGGTCAGAGCAGCTGGCATGGCGACATTGAGCAGAAATGCTGTTGCAAAAGTGTTGTCGCAGATCCAAGGTGTTGTGCTTTGTAAGTGCTACGACGACGCGCCCAAACGCGCAATTGGAGAAATGTGGGGCAACTCTTAAGTGCACCTCCAAGTCTTGCTTTAGTGGCACGGCAACTGAACAAAGCGCTACAGTATCACAAAAAGGCCATAGACAAAAATTATAATTTTGGCCAGGGATACGAAACTTGGCGGCCTGTTACGTGATTAAAGAGGCATCAGAGCTGACACATCGCCGATACGAGATTTGTCGTTTGTATAAAGGACAACGACTCGTGTGATTAGACTATTTAACGTCCGTATGGGGTCACCAAACTTCACGCGATTGGTGCTCGTGCTGACTGTTGTAATTTAGCTTGACAACAAATTGCACTGCTGTATTGCTTTGTATATTCGTGTATCCTTGATCATCCTGCACTTGTTTGGTCCACTCCTGAATCGGACATTCCAGTCGTTTAAACTTCAAGCTTTGGATGATGCTTCTGCCTCAGCAGGTTCGTAGTCTCTCCAAACAAGACCCTCCGGTACAGTCTTCCACTGCAACTCTTCATCGAGAAGCTCCATCATCTTGGCCCACTCGCTGCGAACACACTCGGCTTTGAACGTGCTGCGAGGCCTGATGTCAGCCTTGAATGGCTTTGGCTGCACGAACAATCCTCCTGTCAGAGCTGCCATATCCGGTATAATCTCCTCCCCCTTCTCGTCGACTGCCCTGCGAAAGTCGAAGGCCCAGAGCAAGCGAGATATAGCAAGGAACAGTGATCGGTCGGCGATGTGCATGCCCTGGCATAGACGTCGGCCAGCACCGAAAACGAAATGGTCTCGCTTGGTTGGATCCGAGTTCGATGCTGCTTCGGCCGAAGTCTGGTGGTCGTTTGCCCACCGTGTCGGATCGAACTTACGTGGATTCGGATGTCGCTTCGGATCGTTTGCCACGTTCCTGGGTGAAGGTTAGTGCATGTCCAAAAATCATATCGTCAAAGAGCGCCGCAAGCATACCACACATTCCACATGACGCCCGCCCCTTTTGGTATCTTGTATTCCATATATTTATCGTCCTGGGTCACCGCGTGCGGAACCCCAATGATGACAGTGGGCATCCATCGCAAACTCTCCTTCACTGCAACACCCGGAGTCAGTCTTTGCTTCTTCTAACCTGCTTAATGAGTTGTCGGGAGTTCAAAACCATGTTTCAGGAGCAGAACCGCTGAATCGGGAACCGGTAAACTCCCAGAACAGGCTATACGGGGCTTGGAATAATTCTGGAAGTTGCTTACTGCACCCCCTGATGTATGGTAAGTCCGGCAGGTCATTCAAATCTGGCATTCGCTCTCCGCAGACTCGATCTATCTCAGCTTGGCCAGCCTCGACAACCTCAGGGAAGATGAGAAGAGCTTGCACGAAGCCGACCAGCGTCGCCGCCGTTGTGTCTGACCCGGCCTCAAGTAAGCTGCCGCTGATATAGCCGGCAAGCCCGTCGGAGAACCCTTGTTTGTCTTGAGCCTTGACAAGGTCGACGCAAAAGCATGGTTTCGCCTTGCCCTCCTTCAATCTTTTCTTTGTGTCTAGATAGTGACCTACGTAGAGACTATATTCCTTCTTATGCAGCTCCTTGGCGTATCGTCTCATAGGCAACAAAGCGTCGGGCAGATGGCGAAGAACGGGGAAGATGTCTAACAGCGCTGCTGAATCATCACTAATGACCTCTCCAAATCTTTCGAAGCCCTGTGCGCGGTCAGTACCCTATCTTTCAGCAATAGTAGAATAAGCGCACATCATAGAGCTGCTTGAGCTTAGGATCGTCAGTGTTAGTGGTGCGAAAGCCGAAGACCATCTGTGTCGTCAGAGAATTCGTGAACCGCCGAATGTGATCAATAAACTGTTCCGGCGAGTCCAGAAACCCTAGGAGCATGACCTTGTTTTCCAAGTCTTGGTAGGAGACATACGCGCGAGACGCCTTGATGTTAAGGCTGCTGTGTACAATGCCACGAACCGTACGCCACGTCTCGCCATATTCCTTGAGGCCTAGTTTAGTTTCTGATTTCCAATGCAGCATTAAAGCGCGGTGATTAGCATGTTACATACCATTAAAAGCATTCGAAATCCACCGCTGATAATTTGGCCGAGATACATATGCGGCCGTGAGGAGTAGATACTGCTGCGTTTATCCAGCAAATCCTTGATAGCCTGATCTGAGGAGAGGACGATCATTACCTTCGTCCCCAAGATGAGAGAATATACCGGACCGTATTCCTCAGCCCATTTTTGAAATTGGAGATGCTGGTTTTCTTTGGGCATCAGGTGGATGTTGCCTATAATGGGTAGAGTAGGCGGCCCGGGAGGATACCCTTTTGGTCGCTGGCCAATCTTACTCAGTCGGTGCAGAACCAGCCCTACGAGAACAGTCGCTAGAACGAAAATTATTGTATCCGCCATCTTGTAGGGTATATCACATGGTGGAGTACGAATGGCCAGCAGTAAGAGTGGTGCGTCTCAGCACGAGTCACTCAGGCTCTTCTTAAACGTCCGCGGAGGACTACTCGCAAAGAACTGCCGTTCCATTCAATACCTATAACTGTGTTTTAGCACTTTGTTGCTATTGGATGATTGCCCGATGCATGCATTGGCTTATGCATGCTCGCAACGGTGTGTGTCCATGAGTGGTATGGTCAGTCTATAGGCCTCATACGATATCCTGGGCGATTAGCACACTGGACACTAGGAAAATTAAGTCGGAATGATGATAGGTGAATTTCTGCATCGCTGGTCATTAGTCATTCGTCTGCTTGCATGCAGCACGGATGACAGCCTTATCAGATCATTGACTCTCAGATGGCCATCAAAGCGCCCAACCCATAGCTTGGACAAGAGCTTAGTTGGTAGGTAGATCCATGCCGTAATGATCAGCACCTACGCGTCAGGGCGTCTACCACTTTATCGATGTGAACTGTCAGTATCATGCAGTGTTACCTCCCCATGGCTCAGAGTAGCATCGCTATTCGTTCCAAGCTCATGGCACCAGGGAAGCTTGTGACACGACGCATCATATCCTTATCTCATTCGCCTGCCTGCAGAGAGGGGTAAGATTGCAACATGCCCCACGACCATCAGGTACTCGATTGGCAACAAGCCACCAATCTGATGTATTGGGGAATAACAATTCTGGTGAGCTACAACAGCTTCCGCTGCCGTCGTGTATGATGATCCACATATCTTTAATTTAGGCTGAGTAGTTCGTCCTACAATATTATGGGACTTGTAACTCCGTTTCAACTGGTTGAGACGATATTCACTGGAACAGAAACATTCTTGGAATCAAACATATTAAAAGAGTAAATTTCATTTGTTTGTATACTAGGCCAGGATGTTGAGATCCATGGCATCCTCGTTCTTAAAAGAAAAAGCACGAAAGTTTTGTAATCGACTGTCGGGGACCCAGAGGAATTTTGAAAATACTACTATCGCATCAAGACGATAGAGCCGAAGGTAGAATCAGATGTGACTGGATACGAATAGAAGAAGTTGGACAAGCCATCTGACAACCGAATCAGAAGAGTTTGTGCTCGAGGGTCATGTCGGACTCTGGCTCCAGTCCAACACAAGCTCTAAAGATGTTGGTCAAGGCACCACGCTGTTTGGCCAGGGCATTGGTAACAGGAGTACCAGGAGGTGTGAGCGGCGCCTTCAACATGTAGCTGAGGATGCTCAAAACACTGTGGAAACCACGGTAATCCTTGGCGGCGACGCCATCACTGGAGCTGGCTCTCCACTGGATGCGAGTCATCATCTCTGCCACAACGACCAGATCAATGATAAGGGGAGAGGCCAGAAGAGAGTCCTCGCAGACATTGAATATCGAAATAGTCTGATGGCCGCCCATGAAGATCTCGGCGTAGTATTCGTCCAGAGCGCGTTTGTTGTCGCCAACTGCAGGCATATATTTAATGACGACAGTGTGGTCAGGATGCTCCCCCTTCTTGTACAAGACACTGTTCGCCTCCACCATATCGTCTACAACGTTGGACTTTGAAATCTCCTTAGATCGGAACTGCTTGTGAGAGCTAAGGTTCTTGCCGTCGTTGTTACCAAGGTGGTTGTAGGAGGCGATAGAGGTCAGCTTGATGCCGGCGCTGATCAAAAAGTCGACTAGAGCAGACTTCATCTTCGTCTGACCAGACTTGAAGTCGTCGCCGCCAATGAAGGCACCATGCTTCTCTGCAAGTTCAATTGCACCAGGAACAAAGGTGTTTTGTGGCGATCCATTGATGAATGGGGCGTTCTCTAGGATACAGGCAATGGCAAAGACCGTGGAGGGGGAAATCTCTTCATGGCCATCATCGACAGCCTTGAGCAGGTTTTCGGCTGTATCATTGATACCGGGAATAATATCTGCATATCTCTCGGTGTTGGCTGTCCAGAGAACGACGACCTTGTCAAGAGAATTTTCGGTCTTGAAGTCTCGAATATCTTTGCGAATTTTCTCGATGTGGGCAGTGCAAGCCTTGCTTCCCTCGATCAAATTATCGGCTCTATCCTCTTGATTGGCAGCAATAAAATCAGGATAGTATATGGAAGGTAGAGGAACCATTTGGGCCATTTCCTTCTTGACTTGGGCTTTGAGGGTTGGTTCCAGAACCGCAGCCCGGTCCATGGAATCAGCCAAGTTCATGCTAGAGATATCCCTGCTATATGGTCAGCACATTGCCTCAAGACGCGTACAAAGTATAGAGCAACATGTTCTTAGTATGTCGTGAAATAAATTGTTAGCAGGTATGCTTGGGGGCTTCTGTCTTACTTACCAGCCACCGATCACAAGGTCATTTGGATGAACCATGGGAAGGACATCATTGAATGGGATGTTGACGTCCTTCATGGATTCGGCATCCGTTCCTAGCTTCATGGTAGAGCCCATAATGACAGATCCGTAATAGTTAGCGGCTCGCGGACCTTCCCGAGTCTCCCACGAAAGGCTTCGGCGATTAGCAATGATACCAGCAGTGACAGTTGTACCATTGTTACCACCCCAACCGACAAGCATCATACCGGTTTTGGGAACCTTGCGGTCCACCTTGAAGTCGTAGATGGTCTCCTTGGGAGTGGCAACATATTTGCCGTTGGCGTTCTTTGTCACACTGGTGGTTCGGTATGTGTACTTGGAGTGGATCTCGCAGTCGGTGTAAACAACATTGGGTGATTCCACCTTGAACAGGTCCTCCTTAGCGGGAGTCACGACCTGTTGGTGGTTACTGGCATGTCCATCCCCATCCGAGGAGGCCGAGTCGACCTCGGCATGCGGCGCCATGTTTATAGCTGGCGAGCGTGCAATAGAGTATCAATCGAGATAACAATAACCCTTTACGGAGAAAAGGGCGAGTCCGCTGCACTACCGGCGGCAGAGCAGCGACCTCCTCGGTGGGGATTGTGGACGCTACACCATGGTCAGTTACGAGCACGATTCAACAGTAATACGTCACAGGACTCACGAGTTGAGAAGGTTGGAAAACGTCTTGACGGTTGTGGCGATCGCAGCCCGGGGGTGCGACCAACTGGTTAGACGTGAATAAGGCCTCAAAGCCGAAAGAGTATGGGTTCACCAGTTCAAGGCTTGTCTGAAGACAAAATTTCACGATGGTAGAAGTAGAGAGAGGTTAGAGGTCCGATCAAGCACACCTGGATTTCACGTAGTATTTGAAGCAGCAACGGAAAGTCCGGAGTCTACTTGGTACCGTACCCACAGCTCGCTCGGCTTGCCGGCTAAGGTAGGACAATGAAGCCAACGCACACATGCAGATACGGCAAGCCTGTCAAACAAATCCACAAACCCAGATCAGGTCAAGTGGAATGCAAGGAAGATATAGTATCACCTAGTATCTCACGATGTTGTCTTGGTCGCGTGGATTGTGGTGGCAGAGTCCATGGCCCCTCCATGTGCTGGACCCCGAATTCCCAAATCCGGGAGGGGTGATCAGGGGTTTGATTGGCCAGACTTGGATTTGGCCGCCTAGACTCTAAAGGCGGTCAGGGAGCCGTCGTCTAGCACTATCGCTGAACTGAGCGGTCTCGGGCTCGGAATACTGTCTCGCACGCATCTTCCTCGGTTAGAAGCCCGGCTTCAACGGGAGAAATCGAAGGGACGGCTATCAATGCGAGCTCTTGTGCACGGGTTTTCGGAAGACCACCAAAAGCAGCCTAGTCGAGTATTTCAACAATGAAGATGAACTAGTCGAGATATATGTAATGATGTACGACAACAAACGCCACTCTTCTTTATCCCTAGGGCCAATGGTAGAATGCATTGCAGTTGTAAACCGAGTCTTCCTTTGCAGAAACACAATATAGAGTCTTGGGACCATCTGTCTGTATGCTGTAGCTACTCGGGGAGGTTGGCGCGCTCCCCTACAAGGTGGTCAAGCATCTTGGCATTTCAGCAGCTCCGACGATAAGATTCGCTTCGATGTGGGACAGTGATAGAGGAAAACCGAATATCAATGTATACTTGTCTACCTTGAGCTATTGAGGTCAAGTATCAGATTATGATGGACTATAGTACAGAGAGAGTTGGCTTAATCTAGTGCGTTGTGCATTGTACAAATTTGCGGGGACCCATAAGCAGAAATTCAAGACTCAGAACACCGCGTACGTATGTAAGCTGAGAAAACTGGTAGTTCTGTAACATGTAGCTACATGTAGGTATGCAATTAAAAAAAAATTAATTAAAAAAATAAAAATAAAAAATTTAAACCCACACACACACATACACGAATCACCCCATGACAATGGAAGCAGTCGCATGGAGCTTGGCAGACTCCGGGGTATGAGCATGGGTCATCTGTCTTGACTGTCGATCCTCATCGAACTGCTCTCACAACGGCCCGTGAACTGAGCCCGCGCTGATAAGGATGGCCAAGAAGCGATCTTGACATTTAACCCCAGATTACGTTATGAAGCTTTCCGCTAATGCCAATCGCAATGTTCCTAAGATCGTTCTGACGCGAAGATTCGAAAACTGGAAGACTCGAAGAGAACGGGCACGTGAGTTTCGAGATTCCGTCATGGAAGAAGTTCGGCGGCTAGTGTAAGCCTCTGCGGCGGTTGCGCCTCAAGGAAATAACCACGCGACCCAAGTCTGATGAAACGTTTCGGCTTCATCTGACTATCGCCAATGGATGCGCCACTTCTTGCCGTCACTCACAACCCAAGCGCCGCACCAAGCGCTACTCCTGTTCTCGAAGCCTGTCTAAGGGTGCCTAGTCTGTATGAATGGAAATTGGGAATCTTTAATGTATCATTGCCATGAGTGTGCCTGAGTCGACGCACGAGTCGTGGCAACGCCATTCATCAGGTCCATCAGATTCATTCAAGAAATTCGCCCTTGATCGCTCACTTAAGGGCGGCTGCTTGGTAAGGTAAAAAAAAAAAAAAAAAAAAATTCCGGGCACTATTTCCGGCATAGTGGAGGGCCGTCTAGGCGGGTCGCTGGAGTGCTTCAGGTTTGACAGGCCCTCTAAATGCAAGAAATCAGCCCTGGGGAGGTTGCGTCAGATAGACAGCAGTACGAATCAGAGGCGCAAGCTCCTCGTCTCGTGATAATAATAGACTCAAAGACGGCTTGGGAGGAGGTGATATTGCCATAGCTAGTAGACTGTAGCGACTTGCGATGCCTGCTGCTAGCAAACGAGGCGTCGGGTGATCTCTCGGCTAGCATCGCCCAAGAGACAAAATTAAACCTAGTCTGCCAGTCTGCCAGTCACAATGTTGGAATCTGCCGTGCCATAGTCCTGTAGGTTGGGACCCATCTCACTAGCAACGGTGACCCACGCTGTGCCCGAATGGTTCGCACTGACTTCAGCTCCAGAAATGACGTTCGATTTGGTTATCAAAGCGCCGACCAGTCAATTATCGCGCAGGAAACCCCTTCTCATCCTGAGCAGATCACGTTACTATTAACACCAGCTCGATCGGGAATATCTGGCCCAATTGGGCGCCCGGCAGAATCGGACCAAGCGGCATTCAGCCAGATTCGAGCAAAGAGCAAATGAGTGAGCGCCGCAAAAGGGACCGAGAGGAATCTCGGTACAACGTTGCTGGGTATGAAAGGGGTGCGTACATACGGATTACTGATAGCGGCGGAGGTAGCGCCAGAAGGCTGCAAGGTACCCGGAGCTGGCCCTAAGCCCAAATCAGCCGCTAGCGGTCCTTTAGTTGCTTAGGCTGGGGATCGCTGGAGATTCCTCGCAAGCCACTGGCCGCCTCTGCCCGTGACAACCATTCGCGTGTCTTTGTTCTGATTTACGTGGAGAGCAGCTCATTTATACCTCGGTGGGGCCCCCGAGATGGAGGCTCTCATGTTTATGGCCGCCTAAACAAAGCGAGCCTTGGTATTCATCTATCTGGAATCGTTCTGGAAGCGCCGTAGCATCTCGAAAGGGTCTCTCATCTACTTGAGTAACATTCAAGTCACCTTCAGGTAGCAGTCTGTCACCAAGCGATCAGCAGGCAAGAAGCAATTCTAGGGTCTGCATCACCGTTGAGATCTCGCTCAATCTTATCCTTCAAAACCCCCCTGCCGCACTACGGCTGTCCTCACAGACCAACAGTACCCTGATCGTCGGGAACCTGTCGAGCGTTCCCACCAGCACAAGCCGCCGTCGGTTCCCAGCTCGAAGCAGAAGGGATGCAGAGGCTCCGCATGAGGGCAAGCTGATTCGCAGAACCCATACCGCTTCAGGCCGTAGTCGTGCATCACGAAAGGGCAAGGACAGGGCTCCCTGGGGTTGGTTGTCCGTGCAATTTGCGACCAGGGGTGGGTGGACTGAAGTGACAGGGGCGCATCAACACCCTCCGCAACTTCGAGACAGATGCCGCAACAGCTCCAAACCTCCTCACCGATCTTTACACCATCTTGACTACTCGGCTTTCCCTTCAGACGTTGCTCACCTACCAGAACGGCGTTTGTCAAACATCTAACCCCGGACCGAGCAAAGCCCGCGCAGCACCTGTCCCTGTCATCGTCGACGGAAGACATACAGCAGCCAGATCTGAGGAATCGAGATTGAGACGAGCTTGTTTCTAAAACAAACCGTGCAGTGCAGGTCTCGTGCAAGTCATTGGCCTGTGACTTTGGTCTACCTAAACGTCAGGTGTGCTACAGTCTGGTGTTTCAAGGTCAATCCATTGCTGCAACACTCGCTCGTCATCGAGGTCTGTCAAGTGCAATTGAGCGACAGGCGACGAACGCGACAGTTTGACCAGCGCTCGGAACTTCCTATGAGCACAGCAAAGAAACCAAAACCCAACAGTCGACACAATCGCCTTGGATGCTTGCTTCGGTGGCTCTAACACTCGCCCGTGGATTGGAGTAGGAAAAGAAGAAAAATCCCAATCAGGATCCAAGATGGCGGCGTATCGAGAGTCGTCATTTATGCCGACGGTGAAATGCTCACAATGCGGCAACGAAGTTGAGATCTCAATGATGGGCGAGCATGTTTGCAAAGGCGCACCAGCAACAGACCGTTTGTTACCCGGACCTTGTCATCATACACGTCAACTAACCAAGTGACAGAGCCGCTACCCGCGGCAGCGCCGCCAGACCTATTGACAGGCGCCTTTGCCTCACTGAAGCAGACGGTCTGGGGATTTGGCAGCCGTGCCGCACCGCCAACCGTTGACACATCTGTAGCTAGTAAGACCTCTTCAACAACGTCACCTATTTGGGCGTGCTAACTCAGACATAGACGAGGCCTATGCGAGACCAGACCAATTGACGCCAGTGAGTGCCTCGACGGGATCGAGAACCATATCGCCAAAGACACCAAATGGACGTCTGGGGGCTGGTCCAACCAGTGATGATTACTTTTCGCCAGCCATCGCCGACACGATGTCGCCGGGGTCGACTGGACGACTAGGCGGTTATGGCGGTTTCGGCGATCCACAACCATACGAGCCTGAGCCCATGTACTACGGATCCAGTCCAAAGACGCAACCACCGCAGCCGCAAGCCGCACCAAGTCTGCTGCAGAGAATGAACACAATTGCACCTGGTCCTTTCGACGTGAACCGGAGACCCAAGGCCAAGAATGCGTTCGCACCTAAAAACGACTCAGCACCCCAGCCCGAGAGTTACACGGACGACATCGCCGGCAATGGATATGGCATTGAGCGCCCTTCCACTGCCGCCTCGTATGCTTCGAATAACAGCGGTGTCATGGCACCTCCGCCACCACGAGTACCGCGAAAGAACGGCTATGGAGGTTTTGGTCCAGCCGATCAAGAACAGGATGAAAACTTTGAACCTCGGCCTTTTGGAGTCACCCAACGCTCGGAAACATTCCCTAAGCAAAGTCAGGGCAGGTATGAGGATGTACCCGTGCGCCCACCTTCAGCTCCAGGCATGCGGCAAGAGCATACAAGACGGCCCACAAACGAGAGCATGAACAGGGACCGGGAACCACGGCCGTCGACCAGCATGCGAGATACTTCTCGTGCTCCGCCACCGCGGAAGAGCCTGGTCAGGCCGACGACATCAGGTCGTGCTGCTCCATCTGTCAATTTGGCAGACGAGTTCGGTGTCAGCAACCCGTATCACACCCCCACCGGTTCCCAATCATCAAGTAATTCTGGCTACAGTGCGTCGCAACCAAGCCAGGCGAGCTCGAACTCGAGCCCAGCACGCTCCATGGGATCAAGGAGACAACCATCTGACACGTCAAATATTGATGCTTTGATGAGTGACCTCCAGACCTCCATGAGTTCGTTGAAGCCCGACTTTTCTAATCCACGCGCACCGCCCACAGAGCGGAGTGCGCCGCCGCGGAGCGAGCGCCGAGCCCGTCCCGAGGATATGCGATTTGACCCAGCAGTCCAGGGCATGCGTGGTTCTCGTCCACGCTCGCCGCTAGCTTCACCACCGGAGTCCTACTCGGATCGGGTGGATCCTGCTATTCAAGGTGGCCGTAGCCGTTCACCAGCGCGTGCTCCTCACCTAAGACAACCTTCTATGGGCCGGTCACGAGGCAACTGTAAAGCTTGTAAACTCCCCATCACTGGCAAGTCAATCTCGTCAGCAGATGGACGATTAACTGGTCGCTACCATAAGGCCTGCTTCGTCTGCACAACATGTCAGAGCCCATTCACTTCCGCGGAGTTCTACGTACTTAACGACAAGCCCTATGATTCTGGCTGCTACCACCGCCTCAACGGTAGTTTATGCACAACTTGCGGTGTAGGCATAGAGGGCCAATACTTGGAGGACGACTCGGCACACAAGCACCACCCCGGTTGTTTCCGTTGTGGTGACTGCGGCATGGCCCTTCAGGATGGCTATTTTGAAGTTAATGGCAAGGCATACTGCGAGCGCGATGCCTGGAAACGTGTGCAGCAGCCTGTCATGGCACCGATTCCCTACGGACGCAGCGGAATGGCGCCTCAACCAAGCAGTCGCCTTGGACTACCAAACGGCAGTCGTCTTGCTCCTCCTGGGCTGAGACCGAGGATGGAGAAGAGAATGACGAGGCTGGGCATGATCTAAATTGGCCTCCCATCATATGACGACGAAACGACACTTCCCTTTTGTTCAACGAGCTCTTCGAGCACATACCTCAAACATACCCCACTTTTAATCACCATCATGAGCGATACCTCGATTTAGATGCTGATATTGCTGGTCTTTTGGAGTTTTTTGGTGGTTCTGCCTTGGGAGGATTCGCATTGTTTGCATATACCCAACGTTTTCTTTCGGCTATATACCCCCATTTGCAACGGGTTTCTTGCATTCTACTCTAGCATTCAAACCATTCCTATTCATGGAGGTTCTCTTGAGACATAGCATTTGATAAGGCGATTTGACTTGCAGGCATGGGGCAGTATCTTTGAGCTGGCCTGAGTGCGTGCTGTGCATCACCTAGCAGCTGGAATGACGGCGATTCCAAGCTAGGGAACAATGAGTTCTTAGAGTTGAAGTAAGTCAACGACATTTGCATCAAAACGGCATTGTGGAGACGTCGCAGTTTATTTGTGCTAGCGGTTGGGAAACCCCAAAAGATATTAATCACATCGTCGCATACACTTTATGATCCCTGTTTCTGTAGCTTGTGTTTAATCAACTGTGACACTAAAAGATGTCTATAGGAATGTTGGGCATTGTAGCTTACATGTGGATGACTACTAAAAGGTATGGTGCCTATTCTGTACCAAACCACCGTCGCAGCTAGATACAAGCCTGCTGCGTACAGACTGTGTGTCCAGCTTCGGTGTTCACCATTTTGACCCCCTCAACGCCGATTTTATAATCCGGCATATCCGTCCTGCATGTCAACCTAGGTCAGGCTTCTTTGTATCAAGCAAATCACTAGTCAAATACCAGCTTCGGAATTACATGTGGCTCTGTTTTCATTATTAGCTTCACTGTGAGATATCCTCACTTGCAAACTCGTCCAGCTGCAAGGAAAGCAACCCTATTTTCTTCCACTCGACATTCCATCTTATCCGTTGCACGTTTGCTATTTCGGGCAGCTCTCTCAAAAGAATCTCAAATGAACTTCATCAAGGCAGCTACTATATCGTCCTCAATAAGGATATTAATACCCACGTCCTACAGCATCGTCTATCTAAAAGAGTGAGACGACTGCAAGCATAGAAGAAGATGAGGGAAAAAGAAGCGGAGACAGCGAAAAGCACGAATCGGCACCGCTTTCATTTTGGTTATGACCACTAATCGTGCCCCGTTGTCTAGTTATAGGAGTGGAATTCACTAAAGATTTGGATCCCCGTGAAAAACTGAAGGGTTTTGAGATCACCGAGTTGTCATCTCATCACCAGCTTTACACAAAGTTTCTTAAACAAAGGTTTCAATGGTTCCGGTCCATATTTGGGAGGTTGACTGTTAAGGGGATGGCACGTGTACAACGGCAAGGATATTTGAATGGGAAGTTCCCAGACCTAGAAACGTTGAAAATCGATAAGACGCTGGAGAACTGTTGGAGAGGCCGCTGAGTTTCCGTCAGGATTGTGGATAGAGAGTTGCCGGAAACAAATAGAGCTAGTATGCATCGAAATTCTCAAACAAAGTCCTCGGAAAATTCACCAGGTAGCAATATTAGCAGCCGTATCTCATTTTGCTCATGACTGAGCGGCAGATACTGATAACTTGTCATGACGTCTATACCTGTCACCAACCAATATAAAGAAATATGAAACCACATTTTGAATCTTGTGGAGGCCAGATATATGGAAGCCTCGTTTTGTCCCCCACATGCCCCTCACATGCTGGGATTCATCCTCACTTTCAACACAAATTCATCGCATCCTAGGACATTTGTGTCTCAATTCGTCACAATTTCTTACCTGTTGATGCTGAGACCGGCGCAAGTAGTGCCTCTCTGATTTATGACCGTGTAAATACCCTGAATTCAGTGCCCGGAAATGGGACTCGGCGTGGAGCTGGAGATGCAATGCTGTCTGGCTCGGAAGGGGAGGCTCAAGACTCGGAAGAGGAAGACGACACTGATGGGGGAGATGAGGACGAGGATGATGAGGATTACGACGACGAAGAAATGGGCGAAGACGACGAGATGGGCGAGCTCATGGAAGAATATGGCGAGGATGTTTATGATGATGACTACTTGAATAGCTACGAGGCGCTTTCGTACGTATGGGGCTCTCCAGATGACCCTCAAACGATCTCCGTCATTTGAACACCAGAAAATAGTGGAGGGAGAGTTTTTTGTAACGCAAAATCTAGAGATAGCCTTGAAAATTTAAGGTCAAAATTAGAACGAAGAGTATTGTGGGTTGATGCTGTCTGCATCAACCCGGACGGCGTCTCTGAAAAGGGCCGACAGGTTTCCCTCATGGGCATGATCTACGGCCTTGCCAAAACTGTCACTGTCTGGCTTGGTCCTGGGGAAATGACAGTGATGCCACCTTTGCACTACTTGAAGATCTAGGCCGGAACGAGTGGGATTCCAACGACTTAGTCTTCGAACCGCTTGGATAGGGCGAGAGAAAACTACGAGCGATTTATTTTCTCTTTGCCCGACCCTGGTTCGAATGATTGTGGGTACGGCAAGAAATATACTTCGCCACAAGCACTAAAGTTCAATGCTGATCAGACACGATGTCCTGGTCTATATTCAAGGCCACAGCGAGGCATATCAAATTCAGGCCGTTCAGAGGGAGCCTTTTAGGGAAACCAAGATGGCACTTTAGGCGCTTGTAGGACTTGATACATGACTTGTATCATGCCAACGAAGCATCTGAAACCTACGAAGGTATGCGGAGTGGCACTCCGGGATTCAAAATGGACGAACCCCAAAGATACGGTATACGTAATGTTTAATCTGCTGTATGACGATGATCGAAAGCTAGGCATCGAGCCTGACTATACCGCGGGTCTTCACACTATGTCCAAGCCGTCGCTACTCGTGTTATCGAGCAGCATCAAAGCCTCAAGATACTGAGTCCCTGCGAGCTCCACCCAAAAGGTACTTGGTCTGCACCAAATTTGCCAAGTTGGGTATCAGATTGGGCCACCGATCTCACTATCGCCCATCATATTCAAGCCCAATGGAACCCAAAGGCCTGGCTTTCTACCCAAACCGAAATCAATCACGGTATACTTCGCGCCTCCGGCATCCTCATTCCAGCGATCGATGAGGTGTACCTTCTCACACTCGATGAGAATGCTCTGAGCTGAGGCACGGTGATTGATCATATACGAGCCGTTAAACCCAAGGTTCCAGGGGTGTGACCCTCTACTTCGGGGCTTATTTCACTAGAAGCATACGCATTTGCCCTCGCAGATTTCACCAACCTAACTGAAGATGCCGTAGGTTCCCGTTTTGACAACCCGAGGAACATCGACCGAGCGTGCACTGTATTATATACCACATGGTCATGGGACTACCTAGCCGGGAGATATTCTGTGCATCCTTCCTGGGGCGGAATATCCTTTTATTCTTCGGAAAATACAGCTACCGGGAACCGGTCTAGATTTTCCAGCCAAGTCGTCAACATCGGCAAAGTGGCAGGTCGTCGGTCCGTATAAAATGCCCAGATTCATGGACGGCGAAGCGATACACGGTCGTTTGCCACAGTACTACAAAACCTTGAGACGGGGGAAACATAACGCTGAGACTATTTGGGATGAAGATGTGGCCGTCTTGGACGATAGAGATGGTTCATTGAGAACAAACCCGGCTGATATACTCAACAAAATGGGCATTCGGCACGTCAATCACCAGAGGACACCCCATCGACTCGAGATTGCGCCGCAGACGATTCAGAAAGCCGGTGTGGACTTGCAGGATTTCTACATAGTCTGAGCCGAGAGAAGGTGAAGCATTTGTGGCAATTTTTCCGACCTGACCAAATATGAAAGGTCAAGTCTGAGCTTGTAGTTCCAATCGATGAGGACACTTTACCTTCTACTTAGCTAGACTTCAAGAATTCTTAGGATATTGGTACTTGACCTTGGAGAGCCCTGTTAATTTAACTGGCAGTTCTACGAAACAGAAAACCAGAATTAGAAGGGCTAACAGTAGGACTTAACGAGGGAGATATTACATATGAACTAGCCTACTTTATACCCGGTTGATTGAATGACTGGAAATAGGGAATTTACTACTTTCTGGTAAAGGGTCGTGTTCGATACCAAGAGGCATAGTCAGGATTAGGATATGAATATATCTTTAGTTGCTGATAGCTCGATTCCACAATGGTATGCACTCCCACAACATTAAAAATAGCATCGTTGCAATTCTTCACAAGAACCTTGCGGTGGCTGAATTGTGTTTATCGGTTCCTGCCAGCTCCCTATCAAGGTTTCGAAGCGATGTTGGGGTAGTCGAATATAGAGTGCTGCAAGCTCAGAAACGGCAGGAGTATTTGAAATAATTGTCGCAAGGCGTCATCAACACAATCCATGATGACGCCTCTTCAAAACATGGCGACAGCATTGGTGTGGGAACCGCGAATCCTTCCGATTTCAACGATACGTTTGTCCGTATTGGATCATTTCGTCCGTCTCCCACCCTACGTTGCAGACATACAGCAGACAAAACAGTTGGAGAACAACAGTACTAGAATATAAGAGGAGTATCCAGCGACGAGTATTTGGTTGAAATGAACAGATGGTAAGATAAGCGACTGGTGCCTGGGAAATGCCAGATCCTGTGGCACGGCATGGACGTCAGAAGGATTGAAGATGACGATGCGGAGCAGGCACAGAGAGGCTCAGCTCTGCTGTAGCTGTCAGGCGAGCGAAAAGTGCATACATTGTATGCAATCCCAGACAAGGAATCCCGAGTGCTGATAGGCGTTGCAGGGTACATGAGCTAAAAGAGTTAAGAAAGCAGGCTTAGTGTGTTGATTGGTCAAGGAGTGACCTGTCATTGTCGATCTATTGGGGTTTGTCCCTAGACTATCAGGGGTCAGGGGATTGATCTGACTGCCGGGGCTGTCACTGATCTAATTGAAGTGTTCTTGAGTGGATTGCGGGCTGCGAATCAAGGAGGGCATACTATCGGCCTGGGAGTAACTCGAGTCGAGCGAGAACGGGTACATAGTAGGTACACAGCAAATTTCGGGTTGTCGACGCCTTTGAAAAGCGTTCTCGTACCTAGTTTGCAGGGTGCACACAGGCGCTTCCGGGTATCGGCTGTGAAACAATCCAAGCCTTGTAAATGACGAAATAATGGACCAGGTCTGGGGCAACCAACGGGCGCCCGCAAATCGCAATATTTAGCTGACAGATGGGTCGTGCTCGTGAGCATCACTATATGATCGGCTCGACATAGATTGAGAGAGTCACAGCGATCACAGGCCATCAGGGTAGCATGGTGTCGGCAGAGGCTTGCAAAGCGGTCCGTCGTGGTGAAATTTCCCAAGGCTCCGGAGAAACCAGGGGTTCGCTGCTTGGCAACGTGGTGGAAGTCAACTAGCCTCACTTACGATCCAAGTCATGGTCGCTGCATGAGGTTCATCTGTTAAGAGCTGTTCAATAGTCAGTGCAGAGATTGCCTTATTGCGGACAAGGCCGCTTCTCGATCTGACAGGCCCCGCCCCCCTATGCTGCCATGACAATGACAGGATCCTAGTTCACTGGGAGACTGTGCTTACTATTATAGTTAGGGTCGTTATTTAACAGTCCAAAGCCCGCCCGTCAAGTCAGAGGCGGACCCGCTAGTTTTGCGCTTAATACATGTAGTTGCCCCTGCAAGTCCCCCGGTTTCGGGTTTCGAGCTGAGCACGGGGTCTGCGGCAGGAAAGAGACCGATGGATGCATTGGTGCGCGCGCTGCTCTTCCAGGGGCCAGTGTTCGCTGCTAATAAACTAGGTTTTAGTACCAATGAATAGCGGACCTGAGTGACCTTCCTCGAAGCACCATGTTCTCAACGCAAACAAAGACCAATGCAGCGCGATTGAACATAACAAACTCGGATGAGAGCTGTGGACATCTAACATAGACCAAATGCAGACGGACATGCATCCATACGATGAGCGACGAGCATTGGAACTTGCCAGCTCAATCCTTCGGATAATGTAGCGCTTGCTCTGATGGCCACCCGCCAGCTGCCGCATGTCCAGGACCCCTAGGCCGACTAAGGGGGGTCCAAATTTAATGTCGTCCAAAAGCCCACTCTTGTAGGTGATCACTTGTGGCCAAGGCGCCGGCAACATGAGTGCATCTTCTGCGCAATACACTTCAGTATCCACATTTCCCTCCCCTTTGGTACTGTCTTCACTTCTTCCATCCCGTCCCCGCCGCAATTCAGCATTTGACCCGCTCCTGACGGATCGATATGCTGGGTCGCGAGAATTAAATACCCATACTCGAATCCCCCCCCTGGACTTCTTTGAGAGAAGTCAGTTCACTCCTTTGACACCTACGATCGTATACCCTACACTCCTGCGATCCTGCGCCCACAGACCAAGCGCGGCGCAGCTGTTCACCATAACGACGCTCCGTTCTATTACAAGATGCTTGCATAACGACGCTCGATGCGACTTAAGAGAACAACGATCCGGCTGAGACATTAGACCATTGGGAAGGTTTGGATCAGATCTGGAACACGTTGCGGGGAATCATGTTGGCCGTCCAGCCACGCCGCCTGCTGTCGCGGCCCAAGAGCTTGTTCATACTGGTTGCGTTTGCCGTCACTTTCTACTGGCTTGTAGTGCGCGGGCGACCTACCTCATACTCTGCCGCCAGATCATCAGGTGGCGCTTCCGAACATGCGGCACCCTTCGTCCAAGTTGGCTCGTCTGTGAAAGATCCGGGATTGACACAAACTCCATTGAAGGGAGATTCGAGCCAGGAACTAGAGGATTCCGTAAAGAAGAAGGAGCAAGAAGAACACGACCGATATGAAGATGCAATGCGCAAGGAGTTCCAGGAAGAGAGCAAGAAGTTGGGAAAGTAAGTCTATGGCATGCCTTGACTCATTGCTTTTTCTTTGCTAACAGCGCCGCCCGCAGAGATCCCAAAGCCGGCGCCATATATGGGATGACATTGGCCACATTATCCAACAAGGATGCGCCTCGAAAGCTAAAGTACGAGGCGTCTCTGACACCTGCTGAGGAAAGCTTCGGATTCAGCGCCGACCGACCACATATCTACAACCCATATCCACACTATAATGGGAAAGAATGGAAAGCAATGAACAAAGCTGAGTTCGTTTCCTGCGACGGACCAGACGGTGTACCAGTCGAAGACATCATGGTCTTCAAGGGCACTCCTCATGAATTTCCTGCGCCCAGCTTCGGAAGCTACGATGTGCTTGACATGGACCAGAACCTATGTTTCGAGCGACAAACCCGACTCAGCCCGTACGGCTATTCGCACACCGGCAACCACACCAAGGCACCTGCCGATTGGAACGCGGTCAAGTGGGGTCAGCTACAAGAGTTATGCGTACAAAAGAACAAGGCAAGATTCAATGCCAAGGGTTCACCAAACCCCTACGTGGATGGTGTATACGGCAGAGGCAACCTCACCACAACGGAACCCCCAGCCAATAACCCGTCTGCTCCTCAGAAAACCAATAGCAATGATGAGCTCAAGAGAGCCGGCGAGTACGACACAGCTGGCAAGACTGCACCGAGCCGGAGAAGCTTGAAGTCACAGGCTGATTCGAGCAAGGACCTCGTCAAAGAGGCCCGGACCGCACTTCTTATTCGCACCTATACCGGCAAAGTGTACAGTGAGAACGACATGCAGATTATCCGCTCCTTGGTGACGGAGCTCTCTCTGCGCACTGGTGGTCAATACCAAGTCTTCCTGTTCGTTCAGGTCAAAGACGACACCATAGATATCTGGCGGAGCGAAGGGGCTTATGAATTTGTTCTACACAGCGCAGTGCCGCCCGAATTTGTCGATATGGCGATTCTCTGGAACGACGAGGCCACCCTGTCCACGTATCCGAAGCTTGACTCTAAGCAAGCCAACGTCCATATGGCCCAATGGCTCTCGGTGCAGAAATTCGCCCAAGAATTTACCGAATTTGACTACGTGTGGAATTGGGAGCTCGACTCGAGGGTTACTGGCCATCAGTACGAGTTCCTAGAGAAGCTAGTTGCATTTGCAAAGAAACAGCCTCGTCGCGGTTTGTGGGAGCGGAACGAGCGGTACTACATCCCCTCCTTCCACGGCGATTACGATACCGATTTCAGGGAAGAGGTTGAACGCCATGCCGTCAATGGATCTGTTTGGGGACCGCCAGACCTGCCCTTCATCAAGCCAATCGGACCAAAGCCTCCAGTTGCAAAGCCAGAGGATGACGACTTCGAGTGGGGCATCGGGGAGGAAGCTGACCTCATCACGCTTGCACCGATCTTCAATCCCATCAACAGCTCCTGGATTGAGAGTGATCATGTTTGGGGATACAACGACTCCACACATGCTTCCAAAGACTTACCACGGCGAACGACTATTATTACACAGTCTCGAGTCTCGAGACGTCTGCTCGATATCATGCATGTGGAAAATCTGCGAGGAAACCATGTCTTCTCGGAAATGACCACTCAAACCGTGGCGTTGCTGCACGGTCTCAAAGCCGTATATGCTCCGATGCCAGTATTCTTCGATCGCCCATGGACTGGCAAGCAGTTGGCGAAATGGTTCAATGGCGGCTGGAATGGCGAGAGTGGTGGCATCGGCAGCGCTATGGGTTGGGGACGAGAGGGTCGGTTCAGCGGAAGCACCTGGTACTACCGTGCCGATCCCCCGCAGCGCCTCTATACCAACTGGATGGGATGGGAAGACACGCACATTGGTGGTCCACAATGGGAAGAGATATATGGGCGTCCATGCCTGCCACCTATGATTCTTCATCCCATCAAGGATGTGGTCGAGACTGAGCCTGGTCACTCCAGCGAGTCAAAGTTACCATATTAAAGCAAGGCTGCTTGGCAGCTTGCTGTTCAACCCACGGTATATGATCTACAGGAGCCAAGGATCGATTCATGCTTGGGTACGTTCGCTCCGGACACCCGAAGCCTTTCGCCACATGTCGCTTTTATCTGTCAAAAGATTGAGCGAACATGGCCTAATGCTTACAGCCTTACTGGCGGAGATAGTCAAAATCTCCGGCTAGAGAGACCGTTTTCCAAATCATATCATCGGATGAGTATAGTATGGCAGCAATTGGACCGTCAGATGTACTGGGACCACACCGGACATAAGAGAGCATCGGTCGAAGTGACGACGGCAAAGAAATTGCCCTGGAACGGACGACGAAAATGATGACGTCTCATGTATAAACCTTCGTATTTGCATTGTATGGCGTTGTTGGTGTTTTTAGAAGGGTAAACTGTCATTAGAAGCATTCTTGGGGGGACTGAGAGTTTCAGACATTCACGATACGATCGTTGATGATATCCATTTGCTTAGACGCTATTTAGTCAACTGTTTGCTTTACCATGTCACATAAATGATATACATTCACATGAACTTGGCATTTGAAAGACCATTACTTATTGATAGTGCTTTATGTTGAGAATGCTCACAGCGTTATCACTTGCTCGACCATCCGAGATAATATCGGCGTTGCCGAGGTGAAAGACAGGCAAGTTGTGATTAGTGATAGTGAACTGGATAAATCAAACCGAAACTCCAAGCATGACGCTGGGCATTAGTTAGGTCGGATGTATACTCTTGATGCCAAGGCTTTCCATATACCCACCCATTACGTGATGAGGCCAAAAATAAACTGACCCGCGCCATTACATGCATAGTCCTTTATTGTTCGCATCCGGTCTAGCCTTCACCATTTTACGGCTGCGTCAGTAGGTCAATAGGTCAGCCATGGAAGGGATTTTGCGCGGACATAGCAACAGTGTGGTTAGTAATAGCCCACTTTCTGACGTGATTTTGCCATGGCTGTCATGTGTAAGCAATGTTGAGGGGATGTACACAAAGAAAGTGCTTACCGCTCTTGAGATTCTGAGGCGCAGCATCGTTGTTAGCTAGCTATTGGGTGAGGGTCTCGCAGGAGAAAAATTCTCAGTTTTACACCGACAGATGTCCGAAGACGGGGTCTATATGGATGTCATCAGCAAGACTTTGCGCCGGTTTGATACGGCTTCAAAGTCGCGTGAGTGCTCCTGTATTTCATGCCCTGGCACACCGTGGCGCCGGAGTCGACCGGTTGTGGGGAATACAGGTGTACGAATGCCAAAATGTCATGTAGGTAAGACGAGAATGACACCAAGTCCCAATCACGGTAGTGTTCATCGGCACTCGCTACCTACATTGAGCGATAAATATCGACTTGGTCGATGGAAAGACCGGAAGTGTCCAATAACGTTCATTGCGGCTAGAATATGACATAAGATGACTACGTGTAGAGAGACAAGGCGATATCTCCCGCGGCCAGACCATAGCGTTTTTAAACAGGGATAGGGGGCATTGACAGCAACCTCTTGGCTCACCAGTGGCAAGCGGCGGAGGGTTGCATTACTGATCCCGCAGCAAAGCACATAAAGTCCGCTACGGGGAATGCAGTCCAACTGCCCTGGTCGTGTCAACCCTCAGCTCATACATAAAAGCCTTGGGTGTTTGATTCATGATTGACCAATAGATCCCACCTGCTCAGCCTCCCTTGTGAGTAGAGCGACAGTATACCCCGGCGAGGCTATACTTAGCGATGGGCTGGACTGTATTGGTAATGCTCGCAAGGGGGCAATGATTGACCGCTTTGATGACTGCTTTTCCCATCGTTGCTCGTGTTGACTACCTTGATCGAAACATCAACGGGGGTCGACAACTTTAAGAATTACCTGGACGCCCATCAAACAAATTCGGCCGCAGTCCCAAGTCTCCTGTATCTCCTGTTCTGCAGCCAAGAACCCTATCTTAACCCGGCCAATCTCGCGTGCCCTCAGTAGAGCAATTTAGTCCGGTATGCCAGGTACGCAGGGATCCAGTCGACGCTCGTCTAGCCCGCCGCGTCGGCAGCGGGCTTGCCAACCTTGTTCCAAGGCCAAGGCCCGCTGTAGCTTTCCAGAGAATGAACTTGCGAGCGGCTGCGATAGGTGAGGAGCCAGTCATAATATATCATGTGCCGCGTAGAGGCAGGATAACGTGCAAGGTAAAAGATAGTAGTACTGACAGCTTTAGATGCCGCCGGATCGATATTGAATGCTCACCACAGACGTCGAAAGTCCTGCGACGACCAAGGCAGTTAAAATCAGCAACAAGGTGCGTTATAAAATCGTCCAAATTCACTTCAATCATGTGTTCGCAACAATACAACAACCGGGTGCGGACACTTTACTTTCCTGACTGTTTGGATCGACTAACTCTATATCTAGCCAGGCGGCATCGCGGGAGCGGAACGATATCTCGCTCACTGTAGGATCTCCCTGTGATTTCATCGTCTTGAACGACGACAACGGGTTCAGCGATCGATCCTCCCTTGGAACACCACCGCCGATCCCAAATCCAAACTACTACGATCAGAACTCCTTCCATCCTTACCAGATGAGCCAGTATAGTCCTGCCATGCAATCATATGGGCATCAAGCTTTCTCGATTCCCACATCACTTCCACCCTATACCCAGCAACCGAACGAACAAAGCAACAGTGACATAATTACCTCTCCAGGGTACGGCATGACTTGGAACCAGGCTGAACAGGCCACCGGTTCATTCAGTACCAAATTCGCGCCCGAGTTCTCTTTCGTAGACGTGAGTCAGGATATGCTCCCGGAGCAGCTTTACTGTGAGAAGACCCGACTCTTGTCCACCTGCCATCGTGCTGGCCGTAGCCCTTCTGGCGGTGGTATTTACGCAGAAAGTAACGAAATGGGGTTCAGGACTGACATCAGACAGCGTCAAATTATGCTCAAGGGGCCGAAATTGGGCTCGAATCGGGGGACCTCGACCTTCAATGCTCGGTAATTACTCTCCATCGCGATCAAACGTTTGAAATAGTAACTACTCTAACCTCCGAATTGTAACAGCAACTGCAGCTTCTATATGGACATGCGCATTATTCATCCGATCCACCGGGTCATGGATTTTGTCCATAAGCTAGAAATATCACGAATGACGCCTACTCCTTCCAAAAAAGTACCATCAAGATGTAAAACCTAGAAAAGCGACCCGAGGCGATAGTCGAACGCTATTCAACCACACCGCTTGATGCTTCCGAGTTCTCGAAGAGATGCACATTTTTGTCGGATACTTTCGTTTCTCTGAAGTATGAGTGAACTCAAATGGTGAAGAGAATTCGGTATCGTTGGACTGGCGGCACCTTGCCATTCTGCCACTGCATGATGCCCAGTTGTCACGGTGCACACAAGGCATTTGCTTGAGCTTGTGCCATCGAGGATACTGGATATCACTGAGATAAGTGTCTGTAGGAGTGTTAGGCCGCAACCACTCGTCGATCAGATGACGGAGAGATCGGGTTGAGCGTGTGATCAAGCGTCTCGGCATGGGATATTTGATGAGACAAAGAACGGAATTTGACGGATAACCATATGGACAATGTATATAAAATGCTTGACCACGACTAAGATCTGTCAGATCATACTGGTGAGCAATATTTGCTGTGCGTTGCTATTATCGTCATACTAACGGGATCGATAGGCTCATTAGGACTTCACCATAGAAGGTGCTCTCGTTAGTGACGACGAATGGTCGAAATCGGGGATCCAACTATCGACTTTCTATCTTCGCAACGACACACTTGCCCGATCTTGCACACATCCTATATCGTTGGATTCTTCAGATTCACCCCTCTCCCTCTCTCTACGACCGACCACCTATCACCACGCAGCAGCTCAGGAGCATTTCCAGCTAAACGATATTTGTTTCCGCTAGACGATATAAACTACTCGCCAATCGATCTGCGATTCAGGACCAGTCGTAATTTGAAGAAAAGAGCTTTTCTTCTTCTTCTTCTTATAAGTACATGTATAGATCATGTGTACTACACTAGACCTGGTGTCCCAGTGAATATAATGTTATAGGGCATCGCTGAGAGTCAAATCGTATACATGTAGATGATAAAACAGTACGCGGGTATGATGCAGTCAATCAATATGATTATGGAGTTTAGGCTCTAGGGATGCCATACTAATTTTCTAATCGCATGAAGTGCATTTTCTTTTCATCCTGATTTCTCATCCCCGTTTTAACCTCTTTTCTTTACTGTCATTAATTTCTTGTATTTCCCTTCACATCCCCATCATTCAAACCCGTCGTTAGACTGCCGGCGACTTCTCGCGAATCTATCACCTGCCCTTTCTGCCTCCTCTGTTGCCACCTTACGTGTACCGGACACGGCGTTTCTGAGTTCCTCGACCCTGAGCCCCTGCAAACCGGCCGGTTCCTCCAGTTCGATGCTCTCGCCCATGGCAACGTCGCTGGCCTGCTGTCCGTCTAACGACACACTGAGGGGCCTGGATGCCACACCACCTTCCCAATGCCTTGCCTCAACTGGCAAAGGGCACCACCAATCTCCGTCCCTGGCATGCCACCTTGCTCCGCAGAGCTCCCAAAGCCTACTTGCGGCACGCTTATAGGCGAACCTCTCGTCCTCGCCAGTGAATGCACCGGTGTTGGTGAAGTCGGGCTTGAGCCTTGGACTTTTCTGCTCGACTCCGAAATCCGAATCGACGTCCGGGTCATATGCTGTATTCGCAGGATCTGACGTAGGATCTGAATACGTTGAAATGTTGGGTCGGAAAGGCGAGGTCTGATCTTGGAAGACCTCGGCTATTGTTTCGGGCAGTATAGCGTCTGCATCGATGGTCTCTCCTGTTGCCCCTGACTTCGGGGGTCCTGAAATCCCCGAGGAGTCAGATGCGACAACTTTTGCCTCGGGAAAGAAGAGATCATCTGGTCCGGCTTCAGCCCGTACGACCAGTTTGCAGCGTGCCTCATACAGGGCATCGAGAAGGGTGATGAGACGGCGGGCTTCATTCTTTCTAAGGACGGTGAGCACTGGGATCTGGTCAATAATAAACGTGTGGAAGGTTGAGGCCATGGTTATGTAGTCCGCGGGACCATAGGCTGAGACCAAATCCGCGAAGTTCCAGTACACGATTCCGTTATGCTGTTGGGGTATGTTAACGCTGCGACCGTAAACGGTCAGGGTCAAAGGTTTCCAAGGAATGAGATCTGCAGTTTCCGAGATTGTCCTCATGATGCTCTCCCACGCTGTGTGATCATCTGGCTGATTGAGGACATAATGCCGTGGTGTCTTTGCGGTATTAATGTTTTCCGTTGTGATATCCGTTGCGATATCCGTTATGACATCTGTCGCACCTCCATTCAAATGGGACTGGGATAGTCCCGACACAGCTTGTTCTGGCACTTCATCCGCCTCCCTCCGACGCCAGTCCTTTCCTCCCTCCATCTGCCAGAATTCGCATCTGGCTTTCAAGACCTCCAAGAAATTTGCGAAATCACTGGATGATCCAAACAACTCGCCCTTGCCTTTCTTTGGACTCAGTCCCAGAGCCTTACTGAGAAGACCTCCAGCAGTGGGTGGAACATATTCGAAACCGGTTGCCTTTTCCAGTTCTTCGGGCATCCGATTCGAGGAAGCCACAAGGACTCCACCTAATTGGAAGAAAGCAGTGAATAGATTGCTCAGAATCTTGCTCGCTGCTCTATCAGGCAATTGAAACTCGTCCAAGAACAGAATAGGAGATCTTTCAATCATGTCTTTTGCCATCCACAACAGGGAGAACTGATCGTCACTGCCCAACTGCGAGTTCGCCTTCCTATGACGTTCCAGTTGAGATATAGTATATAGCATAAACGTATTGAAGTGCCATCTCTTCTTCCTCCTGGTGGGCAAACCATCGGCCAATAGATCCAACAACATTGATTTCCCGGTGCCAACTTCTCCAGACAAGAACAGGCCTTGGGGCGAGTTGATGTTGATAGCTGCCTCGTGACTATGCAGCACCCGCGTTAGAGCTAGACTGCTTCTAGGCTCATTTTTGGCAAAGAAACGGGCAAAGAAAGGGTTCCTTCTAATAGGATGACTTTCAACAGCGAGGTTGGTAGACTCGTCGCCTCTGCTGGATTTCGTTTCCTCTAGTGCATCCTGGATTGTCTGCAGTTTCGCACGATACTCAACAGAAGGCGAGTAGTCCTTGAGTCGAGTATATATCTTCTGGAGGTGTATAGCTAAGCGATGCTGTGCGGGATCCGGAGAGCATATCCCCGTTGCCAATAAGCTTTGATACTTAACCAAAGGATCCGTAATGGTGATGGATGATGTTGCGGCTCTTTTCATGATGACCCCGTTTAGTTATGACCTATAGTCAAGTCCAGCCAATTGAATAATAATAAAAACGGTGTCATGCGCATTCACAGCACTCGATCCCTGGCTGCAAGATGACTTGAGCAGTAAACGCAGAAGAGGGTACCTAAACATTACACAGGGAAGTTAGTCGAATCATATAGACCAGTTCAGAACTAATACAGCTAATTGTGTGACAACATAACATAGTAAAGCGGAATGCCTAGATGGAAGAACAATAGAGTTGTATGGGAAAAGTCAATTATTGTATGCACTTGTAGGGAGTTGCTAGGTACGACAGTGTAGGTAACGTGAGGCTGAAACTGTGCAAACTCCGATGTCCGGGTTGCATAAGTCGAAAGTATGTCTTGGTTTCTCACATGAGTATTGACTTACGATCATGGGGCTGGCCTCCACGAATGAGAAGGGCCATGTGGCTACGGAAAATGCGAATGACGGAATGAACGAGAAGATATGCACCCACCAAGAACGAGAGCACGAACAAAGAGCGTATGTGTGTTGGATGCGTGGATGGGCCGGATTGGAATGAGAAAGTTTGGGTTGTCCAAAGAGAGCTTCTTGAATATGCCCGGCACTATTCCGCCAGTTCACACGTTAACGAGTATTGAGGTCATCAAGGCCTGAGAGTTCCCCAAACCCCCTGTCAGCGCATTGTTCTACTGGAAGCTGCCCGAATTTCCCCACGTGGGGCTCGCCAATCCTCTTGCGGCTAGCTCCCTCAGCTCCGGCAGCCTTGAAAGAGCCCGAGAAGGGCCCCGCAAAAAAAAGCCCATTGCTGCGGTGGTCCAACAGCTGCAGTGTCAACAAGCCTCGACACCCAATCAATTGCAGCAGTCTGAGCTACAGAAGGGGCCTCGTCATTTTTTTGCGAGCCAAGGGCCCAAGGTGCAAGTGAGGTGAAGTGTACTGCATTCGTGCTCATCGCCATCCTTTCGACCCAATCGCCCTTGCGACCATCTCCATCATCCATCATCACGCCATGAACAGCCCCTTCATCGTGCTTCTATCCGCGCATCGATAAACGTCTCTATTGCTACGGTTACGGCACTCGCGACGACCCGACACATCGTCGCTCCAATCCCCATCTAAACTCCGTGCCTGGCCCGACATTCGCATCACCGCAACTCCAGCATCACAACATCCGCCATGTTTTCCTCCCTCAACAGCGGCATCGCAAATGGCGCAAGCACCCCCGCCAGTAGTACCCGTGGTCGTCGTCGCCAGCGACCCGCCAGCTCCGACGAATCTGTCCGCCAGCCCAAAGCAAAGCGCGCCAGGATACCGTTGAACGAGCAGACCTTCGCGAACCCCGATGCGAACCAGCAGACATTTGAGGTCAAGCCTGCGCGACCCTCCACAGCCAGCCTCAAGCAGGACGGCATCGATGGCATCGAAAACAATTCACCCCAAGCCAAGAAGGAGCTCAGCTTTCGCTCGAAAAAGGCCAAGACGGGCGAACGCCTGAACAAGGGCGACGGTAGCGTGGTACTGGTATGTCAACAACCACTTGGATACCCCATATCGGCAACCTCGACCTCCACGGCACGATCAGATTACTGATTCTTTTTCTCTAGACAAGTAACAATGCTTTCGTCGTGAGCAAGCTCCCGGCGCTGCCAGACAGGCTTCGAGCAGACGCACAGAGTGAGACAACGCACGTATCCCAAATGCTCCCTGCGTTTGCTGACCTTAACACAGGCCGACAGCATGGCATTCTCGACCCCTCGACTGGCTACGCCTTGAGCCTCACACACACACACGCCGTCGTGTGGCCCTATTCGGCATCTTCCCACTCGCCCGAAGCCTTTACCTTCACGTTGCCATATCCTTCAAAACACTCGAGCGACCCCTTACCGTTAGGATCACTTGTGCCTCCCTCGGCCTCTTCGTCAGAGCCAGGTTTGGTAGTCGTTATGCCTTCGAGCGGAAAGGTCACGTACTGGGAGTCAATTTCAAGCGCGACGACTTTGGACTTCATACGCCAACAACGGAACGGCGTGGAGGATTCAATCTCGGGAATGTGGTCCAGCGAAACCGTCATCCAGATCGTCAGCGCCGAGGCTGCTGCAGGTTACGTCTTAGCCTTCAGCAGTGGGCGCATGGCCTACTTGAGCGTCAGAGATGCTCATGGCAAACCTGCCATCGCTGTCCAATTCCTGCGCACAAGCTTAGGTCCATCCTCAGGAGGTATATTTGGCAGTATACGTCACCTGGTCTCAAACTCAGCTATCCAAGGCGATATAGCCGCTGTAAGGTCAGAGAGGTCTTCAAAACAAGGAGAACAGTCTGTGGTTACCGCCACCGTCAAAGGCCGACTACATGCCTGGAAGATACACCGTGGTGGCCACCACGATCTGCTTACCGAAGTTGACGCCAAAGACACGATAGTCAACGCCATTTCGGAGATCACCACTGACTACAAACTATCTCATGATTCACTAAAGATTCACGACATTGCTTTCGTGCCGAAGGATCTCGAGGCTAAGTATTTGGACATGACACAGCTACGACAGACCCCGGCCTCGGGCGAACATCAACACATACTTGTTCTTGCATCTTTGACCTCCAAACCGGCCAAGAATACAGTCCGCTATTACCTCGTGGAAATGATTGTTCCTCACGGGGCTTCCTTAGAGGTGCCTATCACGATCGGTACCGTCAGACCGATCAACAGTTACACAACACCTCCAGATGCTCATGCACTCACAAGACCGAGGCTGTACTTGCCTAGACCGGCCGTCGTCGCTTTCCTTGTGTTCGAACGGGCAACTGTGATTGCTTCAGTAGCCAAGGCCCCTGACTCGCCTGATTCACAATTACAGTTCGAGGATAACCATGTTTTACCTCCAACATATGAGGATGTGGTAGATCTCAGGACAGATCCGACGTTGGAGGTTGTTGCTTCCGGCGTTGAAGAACCGCAAGCTTTGGGATCTGAGGAGTCTCGCACCCATCGAGTCAGGGCCAAAAATCCTTCCGCCGTCCTTCTTGTTCGTGGGACAGGCACCCTCAGAGTTGCAACCACCGATATAGAGCGATTTGCAAGCGAGCGGCCCCCAACAATCACGGCCAAGAGCAAATTGGAACAAGCAGTTTTTTTTGGCATCAAAGAAGGCAATCCTCTAGTCTTCGACGTTCCCCGGGAACTGCCGTTCAGCGATAAGGAGCTTGCTGATGCCGCCCTTGAGCTCAGTCACGATATCTTGACTTCTAATAGTCCCCATCTCTCTACCTTGGCTGGGCACTTGGAGAACAACATGCACACTCGTGTGAAAGCCTTGGAAAAGCTGATCATTCACCTCAACAGCCTGAAAGTGAAGCTAGGCAGGGCTACCAAATGGGAGTTACTATGGAATGCTGAGAAATTGCAAGCCGCACGCTTCGTCTGGGCTAAGCATGAGAGATTCATACAAGACCGCCCAGAAGATGCCAAGAAAGATCTCGTTGCCGACATCGTTTACTACATACGAGACGAGGAAAAGAACCAACCAAATGTCGCCCGAGGAGAAGTAGATTCATTGCGACATTGGTTCGTCCACGACTCTTACAGGATGAACATCTTCCTAGCTTGGGCCTACGAAGTAATCAAGTACCAGTCCAAGGCCAAGGCTGAAAACACTGTCTTGACGCGGCTGATCTACGAAGCCGTCGAGGTCATGAATGGTGCATTACGGGACGCGATGGAATTTCGCAGGAGGCATTTGGCCTTGTACAGACTTTCTGGTGAGAGACTAGCCAACGGCATTCTTGCTGATAACTACGCCGACTTGCCAAACCCATGGACCTCGGACCAGTTCATCGCCAACAATCTTAAACGTCTGGTCGAACTGGCGTCTGAGTGGGTGAATTCGGAGAACCCTGCAAACCCATCAAAGGATTCTGAGAAGCCTTTACTTGAACGGATACGCACTCTCTTGCCCGACCTCACGGAGGTATATTTGACGTCTCTGCAGGAGCTGTCTCGATGGGCTCTGGCAAGTGACAATCCAAACTCAGTCAAATTAGGAGAGACCTTTGAGGCAACCTATAAGACCGATCGCAACGATAAGATCCTTCTGCTAGCTCAATCTGAAAACTGGACAGCAGCATACAGACTCGCTGAGGAACACAACGCCCTGTTGGCTCTAGGGTTGGTTCTCATTACCGAGGAACAGGAGTACAAGGAGAAACTCGAACGCGGTGCTCTATCTCCCGACGAGAGTCGACGCCTTGAAGATTTGCTAGACGCAAAAAGCAAGCAGTTGCACGGTTATTTTGAAAAATACGGGAGAGACTTCGCATTTCCGTACTACGAACATCTGATCGAGACTTGTGGCGTTGAATCTGTACTTGAGGACAACGGTGATAAGATCTACAAGACCAGTTTCCTGCGCACACAGAAGGACTTTGCAAAGCTGTCCTGGATCAACGACATTACACGGGAAGACGACATTGTGAGCGCAGGAGACACACTAGTAGAAATCGGCCTCCACCGGGAGGATCAGGTCTGGAACAAGAAGATTGAGCTCAGCTTGGGTAAGCTCGCTCGAATGGCTGAGGCGTCCCGACCCTCTAGCAAGGCCTCCTTCAGCATCCAGGAGGCCAATATAAATGCGGTTGTTCTGGACGCCGGCGTCGACGCGATAGACAAGGAGCTTGCCATCATTCGGATTCAAGATCGTTTGTTTGAACAAGTTCGTCCCGTTCTCAAGACGGCGCTTGATGAGTCGGCCCAGCTCACGGTTGTCATCGATGCGTTTGCCCCAAAAATACCCAAGAAGTACAAAATCCTGCTCGACATCTTCGAAGGCGGTCTTGACCGGCTTCTCAAGCATGAAGCTCTCGACCCGATGACCTTGATCGAGATTCTCACTTTGGCTCAATTCGATTCGGACACTAAGCAGGCTTCACCGGATCAGTTTTTTGAGGCTTTAGAAGTGGCCAACTACGGAATCAAGGACGCGGCGCAGCGTGAACAGGCAGAGAAACTCATCTGGAGGAGGTGCTTTCTCCGCGAGGAATGGACAAAGATCAACAACACGTCGCTGAAAGGTGACAATGACGTCTGGGATGTTCTGAGCAACACGGACCTGTTCCAGGTTTATTGTGTTCTGTACACGATTCGTAAGCATAAGAACCCAACAAGCACCATCTTTAATCAAGCTAACGATTATTCCAGAGCATGAAGCTGAACCACGGTCTTACCACCGTTGGCTTCCATCTGAGGTTGTCGGTGTCTACACAGAGAGCTTAGCTAAGCGTTACAGCAAGAGAGAAAAGAGCTTCCGCGAGAAGCTTATTGAAGCCATGCAATGGGAAGACAACAACCTCAGCAAACACATTGAAAAGCACCGTCTTGATCATTGGGCCGCAGAGACTCGAAGAATGGCCGAGGAGGCAGTTCAAGGCCATGTCGATCAACAGACGGCGGAAGGCGCTACCTCACCGGTAGTGCAAAATGGAAACGCACATTAAACCCCTGAGCATGCTAAATCGAAGAAGGGAAGAGCGTGCTACAGTTAATGTGTTCATCTGCTCGTGGGCACTCAACAATATCAGAACTCTCGGTTTTTCGATTCGTTCCGTGATTGAACGGAGGGAATGAACTGGAATCCGTCGTCGCGCAAATTCCAGCGCGGTCTGCCGCGACCAGCTAGAGGGGCCAATTGCGCCATCTCGAGATGTTCACAGAGGGCCATCCAAAGTGCTTGGCTCGTCTTGGCACGCAGAAAGAAGGTTTAGGTGCGACTGTGTCTTGCCGCAAATCATCTAGGAGATTGGTAGAGACACTGGAGTGTCGGGTTTATATATGTCGGACTCAGACGTGGTCAGACTTGGACGAGGGGCAAGAGGCTGACGACGACTTAATTACCACTCAAAATCAGATTGTGGTTGGCTGTGAATACTTTCGAGCGGCTCTGGGGAGTAGGCGTCAGGGAGATCAAAATCAGTGGACTGCATTTCGCTTAGGACAGGTGTTTTCATTAGGTTACATGACCAATTAGCTTTTCGCTGGTTCAGTTTGTTTTCGATTCCCTCAATTCAATTTACACCATGTGGGTGATCTACACCATGCTATTTCGTCTATCTTCTTTTGCATCATGACTCGTGACTTCGTATCCACCCTCCTATTTTTTGGGATCGGATCCTGCAATGGCCCATCGTATCCTCAACCCCTACTGTCTAAATGGATGCATGTTCGTCTCTTTCATGCTGGAAAAAGCAACCCCGAACTCAACTAGACTACCCCTCTCCCTTGCGCGACATCCTCGGCGTCCTCCTGAACTACCCTCTCACCTTCGCCCAGCCCGCCATCTTCTAACCGTCCCAACGCGCGCTTGACCTCGCTATCCCAGTTACAAAGGCCCACAATGACCCATTCTAGTATGCCTACCAGATAGAGCGCACCGCACTGCCCGATCCAGAGGCCTTGGAGACCCCAACCATTGAATGCCAACCAGATGCCCAACGGCAGCGCGGCGCCGTAATACGAAACCAGGTTCACCAATGCTCCAACCCACTGTCGGCCCATCCCTCTCAGACTCCCGCCGCAAGAGCCGTTCAGGCCGTCGGCGATCTGGAACAATGCCACGAATGGCATGACGTCGCTCACGAGCCGCACCACCCTCTCGTCGTCGTTGAAGATCCGGCCAAAGACGTCCTTGGTGCCCATGAGGATAGCGAGAATCAGGGCGCCAAGCACTGCCGATAGAATGGCTGCACAATGCGCGGCGCGCCTGGCGTCCCTCGGTCTGCGTGCTCCCAACAGATTTCCCAACCGCGCGCTCGCCGCAACGCCGAGCCCGAACGGGATGGTATTGATGATCTGGTCCGCGGTCATGATCACGCTCTGCGCCGCAAGTGGGATCTTGCCCAGACGCCCTGCGGCCAGGGCCACGATCTCGAAAGCCCACCACTCAGTGCCAACGTGGATGAAGCCGAGCAGGGCCAGCCGCACAAACGGCCATAGCTGCTTGGGGTTTGCAGCTTTGCGCAGGGCCAGGCCACCCCAGCACTCGTGGCCCTTGACCTTGACGGCATACAACACTAGCAGTAGGAATGAAACCCAATATGCGATGCCTGTAGCCAGTGGCGCACCATAGAGACCCATCTGGAAAGTATGGATAAAGAGGTAATTTAGGCCGGCACTCAGAGGGCTCGTGATCAGGAGCACGTATGTTCCCGGACGGTATATCTCCTGCGCTTGAAGATACTTCTTCATGCATTCAAACCAAACGTAGCCCAGGCCCCCGGGAATCAGTATGCGTAGAAATTGAGATGACTGCACGCAGATGAATTCCTCCTGGCCGAGGGCGCGGAAGATCGGTTCGGAGCATGCCCAGAGAACTGCTATCACGGCGTAGAAGACGCTGAGTACAAGGACACCGCGCTGCAGCAGGATTCCGAGGTCGTGCTTGTTATTAGATCCGGTGAAGCTGCTAGAGGCGAGGGTGTCAAGTGCGGTAGTACCACCCAACGCGATCAGCCAGCCCGTCGCCATGGCGAACATGTATGAGAAAGCCGCTGTTGCGAGGGCCTCCGGTGACAGGCGGCCGACAATGAGCACACTGACTGTCTGTAGACTATTCTGTAGGGTGTACGCTAGCATGACCGGTATGGAAGTCTTCGTGAGAAGCCATATTTCCGACAACCACTGCTTATACCAAGGGGATCCATCTTTGAGAGGCAAAGAAGCAGGCTTCGGCAGCAGAGGGGATGCCTCGTTTGGCGGACTTTGGGGCGACGACGGTGCCAACGTTGTGGAGGAAGAGTCCGCCATTTACCTACTCAAATAGATTCGGTAAAAGGACTGCGGTATGCTCTCATCTGAGCTCTGTGGGGTCTGTGCGTGCTTTTTTCTATACAGAGTACAATAATATCATTTGGCGCCGCTCTGCTCAGTCACAATTTATAGGCCAATCAACTAGTATAAATACGACAGTGACACAGCAAGTTGTTGTGAGACGATGTAAAGAATTCAACGCAGAGAACTTGGAATAAAAAGAAATCCGAACTTGTACATTCACCTTCAACTTGCCCGAGATGACCTGGCAGCCGTTGAAGCAAGACAGACCCCACCTCAGGGTTGCTCCATTCATTTCTTGGGATAGTGGGAGATAAGAAGTCTATTTCGTCAACGTCAAGGAAACAGTCAGCTCTAGACCAAAGAAGAGGAGCCAGCATGATTTTTGAGGCAGCTGAGTGGCTGGGACATAGTGATGCGGAAACTGAAATGCCCACGATCGTTGAGACCAAGGTTAGCCGAGTTGATTCGTCAATTTGGCTGCCAACACCAACGCACTTCTCCAAGCGAGGTAAGCGTGAGTTTAGAGTGTCTACTGCATACGGACATATGCCGGCAGTATGCGGCGCCGCAATCAGAGGGCGTGAAGCAATCTTCTCTCATTCTTCGCTCGCCAGCGGTCTGTGGCATTGATTATCGAAAAACATGTCCTGGCGGTTATTGACGTTCTTGCGGCCTTTTTGGTGACGCCGGTTTGGTTCTCGTCGAGCGGTCGGCGTTGCCATCTTGGAGATAAAAAGCCTTTTGAGACTCCCCAACAGGAGTTCCCGTCGGGACGGCTCCTATGGAACTGCAATCAGAGGCCGCGGGCGATAACTCCGACGATTCGAGGTGTTGCCGATTCTTCTTACGCCGCACGTTTTGTCATTAGCTTGCCCGCGTGCTGGGAACCGGCCTACCGTTGATCGTCGGCTGCAGATGGTCCGCCCGTGCAGTATCTAAGGCCAATCGCATTCGCCTGGCCTTGCAAGTGGACGTATTGATACAATCAGCACGGAGCACAATGCCATTCAGTCGATCGTGACGATTTCGTTCCTAGAACGTCGCAAAAAATATGTTGTAGGGCAGAAGGAAACAGAGTGCGGAATAGTTTGGATAGGCATGTCCAAGCCCCACGTCTGGCATTGACGTCATTGGCTGATCAATACTACGGGGGACTTACTGGCCCCGACGTCTTGTTACACTTGCCAATTTAATTTGGGAACACAAACAAATAAGTTATACTACCAGCAGAAATTTATTGAATGGTTCCTTCCGCATATTCTCCTATCCTAGCTGATAGAAGTAGGCCTTGGTATATCCTCATTCCCTGTGTGAGGAAACCACTTCAAGATCCTTTGAGGATACCCGTCTAGAAAAGCTGTGTAAGCGTAACTGGCATAGAAAATAGACACCCTCCTGACGTCAATATGTGCAACTGCAACACACTCGCCGGTGATTATACGCTGAGAGATTCGAATGCTCGCAAAGATGGTGGTTGAGTAAGGGGTCTTTTGGTTAGACGGATGAGTAAAGCCAGGCAGGGATGTTACACGGTAGATTCGGTCGCGGTTGCCCATTCTATACTCAGAATTTCCTCCTCCAAACTACTCCTTGCAATGATCCTTACACTAGATGAACAAAATATTCATACCAAATCACTTTTCGACACCGCCCAGTCTGGCAACTTGCATCCGATGCTACTCTGCGCACTCCAGTTCGGGTCTGCCCGCCACTGATCCATATGAGTTTTCAGTCTTGGTATCAATGCCTGCGCATCCGGTCTCTTTGCCGGATCCGCATGGCCCGCCGACTTGATGCAGAACTCAAGCCGATCTGAGTAGAAGGCGCGGTTCTGTATTTGCAAAACCTGCTTCCGAGCTGCCCGTCCACGCCATCGCAGTTCGGGAAAGGGCGGCATCCAGCAACTCCGGTCCATGTGCGCGAGAGCATCCCGCTCACATAGTGCGTGTATGATGGCTGCTATTGCCCATATATCCGACTTCAGTGTGTGAGGGCCTGCGAGTTCGTTGAGCTCGTGCTGTGTTCCGGGATATGGGTCGAAGCAGAGCTCCGGTGCGTGGTACTCAGGAGTTCCGAACACCGGCCACGGCGGGCCAGAGTTTATACTCTCGTCTTCATACTCAGCCATGCCGAAGTCACTTAGGACGACATATAGTGGCTTAGTCGAGCCTGGAGTTGAGCGAGACTTCAGCATGATGTTGTCGGGCTTGATATCGCGGTGCACAACCGGCTTCCAGGTTGCAGCATCATTTTGGCAGAGATCGAGAGCCAGGTAGGAGGACCCAGTCGCGAGGAAGTGGAGCCCGTCTATCAGTGCAAGGAAGGTGTGCCAGATGAACGATTCCGGGATGTGATCCGTGGGCGAGTTGAGATGGGATTTCTTTCTTGTCTTGAAAACGGTGAGAAGTTCTCCGAGGTCGCCACAGTCGCAAAATTCCACTAAGAACAAATCAGGTCAGCGATGGGTGTTTTTGAGTGCCGACCGCAAAATCGAAGGCCAGAATTTGCCATATCGGGACCTTACTGTAGACGGTTGCTTGGAAGGGGCTCTCTTGCAGAAAGCCATCGACATATTGCACCTGCCGCACAGATACTCAGTCATGGATGCTTAGAATTTCCCACCGTCGGTTCAAATGGGCTTCCTGCTCACCAGCGAGTTGCATTTCAGCATCCTCAAAATGCTGATCTCCTTGCGGATCAGCCCGATCAAGAAGTCATCATTGGCTTTGAAGTTCTTTTGGATGAAGAGCTCTTTCGTGGACTTCTTCCGGACGACAAAAACCCCAGCATTCATGCTACCCTTCGTGCCATCGCCTGCATCCATGATTCTCACCACACTGTACTTGTGAACCAGAGGTATATCCGTGATGGCGTTCCGCTCGAGTGTCATTCCTGGCCTGACTTGTACAAAACCAGGCGGGATCCTGGTAGGAGGCGAGGGACAAGTTGGCACCACCAACGTTTTCAGGGGTGCCGGGGCAGCTACTCTCACATATGGAATCAGGGGCGATATAAATGCATCCACAGCTAGTGGAGCAGTCATTACCGAATCTGACTGACTTTGTTGGAGCGGACTTGACCTGTTCGGCCGAGATTCGCCGTGCACTTCAGGTCTACGGGTTGTCGATTTTCCTGTTGCGGTGCTATAATAGAAGTAACCGGTCGCAGTTTTGTGCATCTGCCACCCTTCTGGCAGTTCCCCAAGTGTGGGATGCGCATAAGTACCGGCGGGTGCAAGTTGAGGATGTGTATAATGCACTCGCCCGCTCCTGATCGTTTTCCTAACCTTCCAGCTCGGTGGTACTCGCCTGATTTCTTCATTGGCAGTCATATGTTCTGACATTTTCGCGCAAATGTTCGAGCATTTTGAGGACTGTTTTAAGTTTGATGGTACGATACGTCCAGGTGGGGTTCCCTCAGTTCTGGTTCGAGGACGAGCGACAATTTGGAAAGACTGGACATTGAGCGTGAGTACCTGTCTGATCCTTCATCATGGTTCCCCTGAACGACTTCCCGCTGATATGGATACCTTTTAGCAGCTTTCTCTCACTCAACGTTTAAGTGAATCAGAGAGGGGGAAATACCTGGTACCAAGCCACCGTCGTTTAGGTTATCGAAAACGTCGTTATGGTAAGTGTATTGATTCATTGACTCCCTGAAAGTCGTTATGGCGGCTGACTGTGAGAACAGCCGAGGCGAGCTCCCCAGGGCGTGTGACTTGGCAGACTATATATATTGTCGACACATACAATGCCATATCCTGCCTTGCGGGCTTAGTATTCCAGATTGTCGACATGGCTATGATCCCATCCTGTGTGAACTTGCTACCTCGTGGCGACAGAGCCCTCTCTACAAAGGACTCGAGTCTCGAATATGTTCTGGCCACGGCTTATATTCTGACAGCGACAGCTCCAAATCGTCGGCGATCCAACTCGTAGGAATCAGCGTCTTCATACTACCAATCAAATGATTTACAACTCAGGATATAGCTGACCCTCTTCTCCAATATAGGTGCATTGCCGATACTGATTATCGAACAGACCTTATAAGTCTTTGGATCTTATCAGTGATGGCCTACTTCTTATGAGCTTGGTCGAATTTACACGCTTGTAATGCTCAGGTAAGATACCACAAATCCTCAGTTCTTTCAAGAAGCATTGTTCAAGTGACCTCATTTGCTGCAAGTGACAATCAATGTGATTAAATGAAGCATGTGACTACAATCGACGAAAGACCTAGAACTTCAGCTGACAATTGCTTAGACCAACGTCATTGAATACTTTTCAATGAGTCGATTGTTTACGATTGTGCAGATATGTGAGCAAAGCATGAAGCCAAGTGAATCGAAACTGCCTGTTCGATTGTCGCCGTTGTGTTCAAAAACCAAAGTTGAGGAATGGTCATCGCATCACATTAGTTGAATAACAGCTCAACATTACAAGCCTCAGCTCCCCCAAAGATTGGCTATCTTTGATTGCGGCATTGCTCCTGGTTTAGAGTTGTCGGTCTATTCTCTCTATTCTCCCTGCCTGTCTGTTTGGCCAAGATTGTATCTCTGCTGAAGAAGCTTCGGCCACCTCCCGAGCCATGAGGCATCGTGACCCATGCTGTCGCTGTGGTTGCTCTGGACAGCGCTGTGCACAATGACATCGTGTTGTTTGGAAGCGACATCATTGATTGTATCGGATTGTCTACCTCACGCTCCCTCAATTCTTTTCCAACCGCTCTTGTCCAGGCGAAGATACTCTTCATGCAACACACGACTCGGTTTCATCTCGCAACCACGAGCAACCATGTCATCGAACTACTCCAATGAGAACTCCAACTCGGAGGGTACCTCTGATCGCGATCCCTTCTACCTTGAGAGATACCGCCCTTACTTCATTACTCAAGAGCAACCCCTCCAGCAAAGCCACCAGCAACAGCAACCCAGTCAGCAACAGCAGACACAGGACGCCATGCAGGGCGAGCACGACAACCCCGGTTTGCCAGAGGCTGCCTCGACCGACGCTATGGGAATTTTTGCTACCAATCCCTCGGGCGAAACCATTGCAAATCTGGCCCAAACTACCTCGAACGCCGATAAGGAGTCTCCTGCCAACGAGTCTGGTGAGGCCAGTGCAACTCCGGCCCGAGCTACCTCGAACGACGAAAAGGGTAGTCCTGCCAACAATGAGCATGATGAGACCAATGGAGCTCCCGCCGCCGCCACCTCGAACAATGACAACAATCACGGACATGGCGCTGCTCATCCCACCACTCATCAGGCAGCACATTCGGTCCACAGCAGTGATGACTTTGCAGTCTACAGTGATGAGAGCGGCAGCGACGAGCACGCTCCCGGTGCTGGCAATGAGCGAGGTGGTGACCATGCGCACCGCCGCGGAGCAACTGAGGGAGGCCACATGAACGCATCATACAGACGCCACGTACTGCAAGGCCCTCTGAGCGTTCCTCAAGCCAACCATGCCAGCACTTCGGTGCTTGACAGACTTCCTCCTGATCCAACTCTCGCAAGTAAGTAATTCCACATTTCTGCATATTCCACCTGCATATTCTTCGACGAATTTCTTCGTCGGGTCTGGACTTTATATTAACTATAAAGCACTTGCTGACTTTATATGTTCTAGTGGTCCTGCATCGTGTCGGAAACTGGGTGATGTCCATCCCTGACTTTGTAGATGCAGACATGGAGTCGCTGGATGCGTGGTTTGCTGCTTCTTCCGGCGAGCCCGAATTCTCGGAGGACTTGGGTGAGGAGGGTGCCCGCATGGCTGTAAGCATGCCAGAAATGCTTCACGACGATGATGCCACCTTGGTTGCCCGCGCTGCAACTATTTAGAATAGTGCCCTGAATACATCCAGTCGAATCGATAGAAGTTCTCAGTGATACCATGTGAAGAAGGGAACTCCCCATTTGTTTATGCTCCCCGTTTTTACCTATTCCACACGACATACCAGAACAATTGCAAAGATAGTATTCCTTAATCGTTATAAGGGAAACTCGCTCCAAAAAATCTCACAAGGGTTCTCTTGTAGAGAAAAGTGTCATCATCCCGAAACATAAAAATCCCTTGTTCCACACATAATGTTCATTCTGGCAATCAAAAGCAAGAATAGCTTTCATGGATCAAAAGGACCGTATCACATACAATATGAAAATGGAACTCAAGTTACCAGTTTGAAGAGTTGGACTGTGCACAGGTTTGCTTTGTGGCAGGATGCTGCATCCAATAAAGGACAAGCTTAGCGTCTCCTTACTGCCACCTGGCGGCTTGTTCCGCTTTGGACAACAACCACGAGCCACGAAGCGGTTCTGTAGCTTTGGAATAAGACACTCCCTCCAACACATAGACCCATTCGACCTCGACATCGCAAAAATGGACCCCTATAGCGCCGAGGGCGAGCTCGTGAACATCCACAACCACTTCCACCAGGCCCAATACCAAGAGGTCGTCGATTTCGATACCTCCGCTTTCAGCCCCGAGAACGAGCTGCCAGCCAAAGTACTGGTCCTGCGCGCACAGATTGCCCAAGGGCAGGCCGAGGACGTGATCGCAGAAGTCAAGGGCGCATCGGAACCCGAGCTCCAGGCCATCGGCGCACTCGCACAGCAGCAGCTGGGCTCGACAGACGAGGCGGTCAAGACGATCGAGAGTCTCACCAGCACCCATGGGGACAATGCCATAGTCCAGGTTGTGGGAGGCGCGGTGCTGCAAACCGCCGGCAAGAGCGAGGAGGCGCTGGCGCTACTTTCGCAGCACTCGGGGAACCTCGAGGCCGTGGCCCTGATTGTGCAAATACACCTTCAGCAGAACAGGCTAGATCTGGCTCAGAAGGAGGTCAAGGCAGCCCGAAGCTGGGCCCAGGACAGTCTGCTCGTCAACTTGGCCGAGTCGTGGGTCGGACTCAGGGAGGTTCGTATCTCATTCCCCTCTGCAGCAAAGTACTAGGAGTTCTAATCAAAGGCATAGGGCGGTGATAAGTACCAGCAATCATTTTACGTCTTCGAGGAATTGGCACAGACACCGGCTTCGTCATCAACGACATCTCTTATCTCCCAAGCAGTTGCTGAAATCCACCTACAGCGGTACGAGGAGGCGCAATCTGCGTTGGAGCAGGCCCTGGCAAAAGACCCGAAGAACAGCGACGCACTGGCAAACTTGGTGGTATTGAAGACGATCACCGGGCAAGATCGTCAAGACGCTTTGTCGTAAGTTATCATTTGCCCCAGAAGCTATACGCATATGGGCCAGCATTAGCTGTTTTAGCTGCTCTGGTTGTTCGAAGCTAACGAGTTTTATAGGGCCCTCGGAAAAGTTGCACCATCACATCCCTTGTTGCTCGACTGGCAAGAGAAGAAGGGAGAGTTCGAGAAAGCGGCGGCAAAGTTTAAGCCGAAGGTCGCCGCGGCATAAAGCTGACGGCACGGACCAAAAACCATGGCATGACTGCGATGACGGCGTAGGTGTTTTTCTCGCATAGAGATAGATATGCGTTCGGCTAGGAACAGCAACTATACCAAAAGTTTAACCATGGCGCGCCCGGACGAAACAGGACGTGGCACAATACGAAGCCTAGAAAAATGCACATATCCGCGACCTCGTATTCTTCGATGTTTGGCTGATGTCAGTATGCAAGCTTCCATGGTGTCTTCGATAGTAAACCATCCTTGATATCACAAGCACTCACAAATAACCTTTGCAATGAGGTGGATGGATCACCATAACACTCTATATTAAGATCTTGTCTTGGCCTTTATTGTTGTGCTTGTACATATACGCCGTGGTACCCTGGATCTTGGACTGCCACACCGGGCTGATACAAACCAGCATCGCTTAACAACCCCCGGAACTCGCCGACTCATGCTAGAGAGCGATACCAAGGCCTCTCACATTGAGTCGCTATTTCGATGGTAATCCAGGCCGGACTACGATATATCGTGGCATCACGTAGACGACGCAGAGCCAATTAGCCGTACGACAGGAAGTACTCACCCAGGAGAATAGATAATCACGGCTATCCAGTCATGAAAGATTGCAACTGCAATGAACTTCCAACTGTATATGTTGCTGATATCATGGGATGTACGACACTGATCATGATCTACAGCCATTGATTGCTTGGGAGCTCGAGGTCATCCCTTGGCCAAACCGTGGAACGATATCGACATCATTCCACGTAATTACATATTACCCTACGCAGATCTTAAGAGGTGACGATGTTTTCTCGGTGTGTAATACGATCTTGCGTATGTGGCTGCACCGGGAGATGATGAAACATGAGCGGTCTAGGCTGATGCTCTGCAGTAAGAGGCAGCCGTATGACTAGCCGACATGCTCAAACACGGTCAGGCGCCGCAAGGTGTCGTCAAGGTGAAGAAGTAAGGTCAGCAATACACACACCGCACCGTTGCTGCAGGGACTTCGTTAGGGTCCTTGGCGTTGTTGTTGTTCTCCCTGTCAGCAGGCCAACGTCATTGCATCTCGAAGGGAACCTGGGGCTTAGCATCGTGAACTGCATGCCGAAGTGTTTCGAGGGAAAAGCCCGCAATGCAGTTGACGCGCAATGACGAAATAGCTGCAGGTGAAGATATGCAAATTCCGGGCGCTATTCTGCAAAATCCCATTCCAGATAGGCTCGGTGGGGCGGCTGTACACACAAAATACCCGACACAATATTGAGCGAGAAGCGATATTGAGGATAGCGCTGATTCATGGAGCTGCGCTCCCACTTGACTAGGTATTGTTTGTTGACCGGGAAGAAGTAGGTATGCTGAATAGATACATGTATAATTCCTGCCCGAAATATACGATCTCGATCGCTGCCATTTGTGGAGCGTGTATTCAGAGGAAAAAAAGTCTTGGATACCAGGCCAGAGGTAAACCACAGGACAATTTTCACGATGCCCCTCCATGTCCTCGATTGCCCCTCATTCTTGCAATGGGCCACTTTGCTGCGAGCCGGCCCCTCACCGCTCCCAACAAAGCCCATGGGGGAAGATCCATCCACTGCATAACCCCAGGCTCAGTCGGGAATGGTCGCGGCTATGGGCCTTCGTCAGATATCTGCCCTGCATTGCAACCAGTCGCGGCCCATGGCGCGATCACAGCAGCCCCCGTCCTGATAAACCGGCCCCGTATGAATGGACGGATCACTGCATCTGGACAGAGATTTCGCAAGCGGCCTGATGACATCATGTCACAGAATCCGGGGCACTCGGCCCTTTTGCGATTCTCGAGCGGACGCTGCTCCTGGCGAACCAACTCAAGCACATGCCAGACCCGCAGCATCGTGACTCGGTCATGGTGTTTGATGACAAGGACACCGTCAACGGCTGCAGAATTAAGTTCTGCCGTCCTTATCTCGTCCGCCATGCACGGAAAAATGCAGGCGAGGGGCTTAGGTAAACTTAATTCGCGCCAGACGCGCTGCTTCAGGCCTCGCCTAGGCACACTCTCATCGTATCAGAGCACAGCGACTTTCCGTTAACGGAAATTGCCCTCTGGGGAGCCGCACGGCGAGTGAAGATCCTGCACGTTTGGGTGCTCTGATCTTCAGGTCTATAGGCATCCAGGCGCCGGAGCAGACGCTGAGGATGGTCTGGAACGCAAAGAGACTGGTTGGGCCCCATCAGGGGGGCGATTCCCAGCAAGCGGTGGCACGCCTCCGACGTGAGAGCCGCAAGCCCTGGCTTCGCAGTAGCCGAGCCGATGAACGTCGCAGGCCGGTGTACGGATATCTGCGAGCAGCCATCCAATCCTTTCCCTTCTCACAGTACACGGACGCGCTAGTATGTAGTGCTAAGTTTCCTGATACTGTAATACGGATAGCCTAGGATCCTCCGAGTGGAGCCCTATCTTTGCAAAATAGAGTATCATCATGTGGGATTGGGTCACTCTAGACGGACTGAGAGCACTGAGGCCTTTTGCCGAACCCATGCCCGTGCATCTGTATGGCTGTCGTCGAGTTTCGGCGGACCCTGGCTCGTTTGCATATGCAGGCAGGTAGGCAGGATTACATCTCCACTACCCGTGAGTTTCTCGACTTGACGAGAACATCGTGGACTATCTGCCGGGAACTACGGACGAGGCGTCATGGTGGCAGAAAACCTCACTCCACCCCCCTGCTTTACTTGCCAAGAAGTTCTGGTCTAGCATGCAACCATCGTGGACATACTCTATATAAGTCTGTGTTGTTCGCCATCTGAACGTCGATGTCTCACCTTCATACATCACAGCAACACCAATTCAAGCACATATAATCTATTATTTGTGGCCTTTGTCTACTACATAGACATATCCACTTGATACTCATATACTAGAGGTTTCTCATCCACATATCCAACACAACTTCAAAATGCCTATCGCCCTTACTCCCCCCGTTCCCCAGATCAAGGCTATTGCCCCTGAAGGCTCCAAGAAGAGAAAGATCATCTGCTTCTCAGGTACGAAACCCCATATTCCTCGATACCCATGGCAAATATATACACCACTACCCCACCTGAACTATTGAGGCTCAAGCGAGCCTCAAATAGTCGGCTATAATTAGTATGAGTCGAGGCACTAACATTTTTTCAGACTTCGATGGTACCATCTTCATGCAAGACACTGGCCACATCCTATTCGACAACCATGGCTGTGGCTCGAACAGACGCGAGATCCTCGACGAACAAATTAAGACGGGCGAGCGATCCTTCAGAGATGTTTCAGAAGAGATGTGGGGTTCCTTGAATGTTCCCTTCGACGACGGCTTTGAGGTCATGGAGAAGAACCTCGAGATCGACCGCGACTTCCAGACTTTCCACAAGTGGTGCCTGGCCAACAACGTTCCTTTCAACGTCATCTCAGCTGGCCTGAAGCCAATTCTGCGCAAGGTCCTCGACACTTTCCTAGGCGCGGAGGCCTCATCACACATCGAGATCATTGCCAACGATGCCGAGATCAAGGAGGATGGTTCGCAATGGAAGCCTATCTGGAGACACGACACTGAGCTCGGCCACGACAAGGCCCTGTCCGTCAATGAGGCCCGCCAAGAAGCTGAGATGCAGTGCGAGGACGGCTCCATCCCCTTGATCGTCTTCATCGGTGACGGTGTCTCCGACTTGCCTGCCGCCCGCGAGGCCGACGTGCTGTTTGCCCGCCGAGGTCTCCGTCTTGAGGAGTACTGTGTCGAGAACAACATCAAGTACATCCCCTTCGATACCTTCGCCGATATCCAAGCCAAGCTTGAGGAGATCCGCAAGGAGGACGAGGAGAAGACCGCCGGTTTGGGCCTGCCAGCCATCTTCAACCCGCGTGCCAACCTCTGGAGACGTGTGTCCAGCAAGCAAGCCGTTCCGCGCTTCGCCATCATGTCTCCAACCAAGGAGGAGAAGATGTTCCTGTGGCCCGAGGCCTATACGGAGCTCAAGACCCCAGCAGTCGAACTCACAGAGATTGCGGCGACTACCGTTCCTGCCATTCAGGCATAGAGGCCTGCACCTTGCTTTTCACACTGCATATATCGGTGTTCATTGATTTTGTTTCCAGAGATTGGATATACAGGCATTAGCATGGCGTATTCGGAAGTATACGATATAACGTACGGGGCGTTCCACTACACATTGCTTTTTAGGGATTATCATGAAGATACGATAGAGGCGTACTGAAGAAAGCTAGAACGCTACAACAATAAACATTTCACAATTTAACCAACTAATCAGCGATGGTCTACCTCTTGGATTTAAGTGAATTTTTTTCTTTGATGGTTCTATGAGACAATGTTGATTTTCCTGGTAGTCAATGTTGGTTCGTGGGTTTGGTCAAATAGGGGGATGAGGCCCGTATTGGTGTCCCAAACTCTAGATAGGATGCCAACGTTGTTTCAGCCCGCTCGTGCATCGCTTAGGAGAGTGTTATCAAACCACCCAGAAATAACAGCGCCCCAGAGACCCCGGGAGATCGCACCAATGGGGATTCATCAAATCGCGCTTTTGATTGCTTGTTCCCCGCGATCAGCCGCAATGCACCCCTCCTCCATGGTTCTAGTGCAACCGTAAGCAGTAACACGAGCAGCCAGCTGTCATTGGGTCTTCAATGCTAATAGGGAGATGCGCGAGGCACAACTGAGGCCGTTTGACACCACTGCTGCCACTGCTTCGTCAGGCGGCTAGTACAAGCGTGTCTCTTTCAAAGTTTCCACGAGGGCGTCCAACGTGCGGGATCGAAATGCTAGGCGGGAGCTTGCAAGGCCTGAAGCACCGAGGCAGTGGTACTGGGTAATCTGTGCCGGTCGACGTCCCGTGCATTGAGCGTACAGATACATACATTACATAGATGGGCCGCAGACTTCCCTGCCGACGATCCTTGGGATGGGCGATGGTGGGAGGATTCACATCATCAGCCTCCAGATTGCCAGCTGTGCTTCCTGTGCTTCCTATGCTTCCTGTACTTTCTGTACTTTCTGTACTTTGAGGGCAAGCCTGGCTCACACAGCCCGGCCGCAGTGCCCGCGTTCTCGTTTCCGATCTGGTCTTTCCCTATGACCACATATCATGTTATTCCTGCAACGAGCATGTCATGCCGTGTGGCTTAATAGGGGCTGTCTAACTTGCATCATGTATGCACCTCGCTCGGCCTTGCCTTCCAAGCCCATCCCGATTCCCCTTGGATGCCGTTTGTAGCCTTCTTATGAGACAATACGGCGTGAAGTCTTCTAAACTTAACGAACGTGTCATCCATTCAATTCAATCGCATTCTCAATTCTCGATCCTATCTATTGAACCCCCTATGGTGGACGCCATCAGCACTATGATGTACTAAATGCGCCCGACGTACCCGAATCCATGGTCTCCAGAATTACTAACTACCTAGCACTACAGTAGGTGCCCGTGTTGATTGACGGAAGTCTGCCCCTCAACGCGCGATTTCTTGGCATGACGGAGCACTGGGGCCTTGACGGCTTTAAGGTACAGCCGTAGCATAAACTCAGGATACCAGCTCACTTGCGGAAACACTTCAGGAGCTGCTGAATGTCCCTCAGACCTCAGCTTCATTTTCCCAGCTCTACCATTCGCACCGGCTGCCCAGCCCGTCCAGCCAGGCAACACTGTTTCCAACCACTGTGTGATCGATAACCTGTATTCAGCTGGGTCTTGCAGCCCGAGGCCACGCCTTGACATCATTAGGCGCTAGGTGTCGGCATAACTGCACAAGGCATTGGCATAGCACCTCCAGCGGCGCTCTTTCGGGAAACGCCCAGGCCCAATAGGACAGGAGATCCGACTCACCCACGTCACTCACTGTGCAGCCAGTCCGCATCCCTCCTTGTCCACCACCACAACCACCGCAAGAACTTGGCAGCTGCCGCCTAGCAGCAGCAAGCAGCCCTTGATTCAAAATGGTATCCCTTATCCCTTCTCGCCTCAAACGGAGCACCTCCAAGTCCACCGTCAACTCCACCACCAACAGTCGCAGTGCCAGTCCAATGCGATCTGCCAAACCAGACACTTCGAGCCCAGAGGGGCGGAGGGACACGGGCTTGGTCCTGAAGGCCGTTGTCATTCGTGTAAGAGCTACCACGACGCCCCAGACAGGACTAGGCTGCCGGCGAGTCGAAAAACTAACGTGACCCTTTAGGCGAGAGACCTGGCTGCCAAGGACCGTGGAGGAACATCAGATCCCGTATGGCCCCTCTTCGATACCAATGCACACTCGACCCTCTACTGACTCTCGAGCTCTGTAGTACCTTCAATTGGCCTGCGGCGAATCCAAATTCGTTACACACTGCGTCCCCAAGACATTGAACCCAGAATGGAACGTGGTCGCTACAATGCCCATCGTGGGCGTCGAGAATCTCCTTCTCGAGGCTATTTGCTGGGACAAGGACAGATTCGGCAAGGATTACTTGGGCGAGTTCGATTTGGCCCTCGAGGAGATATTTTCCAACTACAGCACCGAACAAGAGCCTAGATGGTACCCATTGAAGAGCAAGAGGTCCGGCAAGAAAGCGAGCGTGGTGTCTGGAGAAGTCCTCCTTCAATTCACCATCTTTGACTCAACCGACGCGCGTGCCTCCCCAGCCCAGGTACTAGAGAAGCTCCGCACGCTAGCCAGCTCTCTTCCAGAGGCACCTTCTCGCAATGTCACCCCGACAAGGACGCCTGTCCTCGGGCCCAGGTCGTCTTCGAAGGGAGATACTTCTTCCCCGTCACCCGAGCTACTGCGAAGTGGGACAGACAACTCCCAAGATGACGACGAGGACTACGACGACGATGCGCTGGACGAGGACGAAACTCCCGAAGATGAAGATCCCAACAAGCCCGAAGCAATTGAAAAGCGAAAGAGGAGAATGAGAATCAAGGGCCTGAAGCGCAAGAAGAGACAGAACCCATATGAGTTCGTGAACGGTGGAAGCGACGTCGTTGGACTTGTCTTCTTAGAAATTAGCAATATCACGGATCTGCCGCCCGAATCCAACTTCACCAAAACGAGTTTCGACATGGACCCCTTTGTGGTAGCATCCCTCGGCAAAAAGACGTACAGGACCAAGGTTGTCCGTCACAATTTGAACCCCGTCTTTCACGAGAAGATGCTGTTCCAGGTCTTGAACCACGAGCAGACATACTCATTCGCTTTCACGGTCATTGACCGCGACAAGTACTCAGGGAACGACTTTATCGCGTCCACTTCATTTCCCCTTAAGGAGATTGTCGAGCAGTCACCAAAGGCAGACCCGGAGACTGGACTCTATGATCTAAAGGACCCTCCCGAATACACACCTATCAAGAAGTCGCGATTGGCTAAGCTAGGCATGTCACGCTCGCCATCCTCGCAGAGCTTGACAAAGGGTCGACCCCCTATCACCAAAAACCCATCAACACTTTCCAGCCTGTCCCAGACAGATGGAGCAGCAGCGGTCGCGGCTAATCCCGATCCGAACCTAGTCACGGCTGATCAACTACCGATCTTAAATGCAGGTGGTGCTGAAACGGGTGAAGCTGCCTCTGATGACCCCGACTTTGTCCCCTTCACCGTACCGCTGAAGATGAAGAACCTGGACAAGTGGGAAGCCAAGCACAACCCACAACTGTTCATTCGCGCCAAATACATGCCGTATCCTGCTTTGCGACAGCAATTCTGGCGGGCCATGTTGAGACAGTATGACACGGATGAGAGTGGAGAAATTAGCAAAGTCGAACTGACCACAATGCTCGACACCCTTGGCTCGACCCTACGTGAATCAACTATCGACAGCTTCTTCCAGAGATTCCCGCACAAGGCAGCCAATGGCGAGGAGACTAGTAATCTCACCATCAACGAGGCCGTCATTTGCTTGGAGGACCAATTGCAGCAGAAGAGCAAACCACAGACTTTGGGTGACAAAGTAAGGGGCGCTCTTCCCGACGGAAAGATCAAGGACATGTTGACCGTTCCTGGTCACGTTTCGGGCAGCGGTGCCTCGACCCCATCCGAGACTCCTGGCGAAGAAGGTAGCTTCACGCTAAGCTCCCAGGATTCAACCGTTCAGGGCGAGCACCCTTCGACGTCCACCATTGTGGTGCCGGATCTTAGTACGCCCGGTGAGGAAGGGGACAGTTTGGAGAAGGACGATCTCAACGTCAACAAGAGCGAAGAGCACGTCGTTGAAATCCGCGAATGCCCCATTTGTCACCAACCACGCCTCAACAAGCGCAAAGACACAGATATCATTACTCACATTGCCACTTGCGCCAGTCAGGATTGGCGTCAAGTTAACTCCATCATGATGGGTGGCTTTGTTACTGCCAGTCAAGCGCAGAGGAAATGGTACTCCAAGGTCATTACCAAGATCTCTTACGGTGGTTACAAACTAGGTGCCAACTCCGCGAACATCTTGGTTCAGGATCGTCTCACCGGCCAGATCAACGAGGAGAAGATGAGTGTCTACGTCAGACTTGGCATCAGGCTGCTATACAAGGGACTCAAATCGAAAGACATGGAGAAGAAGAGAAGTGAGTGACCTGGAACTGCAAGACTTTGACATGACTAACTTATGACAGTCCGTAAAATGTTGAAGAGTCTGAGTGTCAAGCAGGGTAAGAAGTACGATGATCCCGCCTCGCGAGAGGACATCCCTGGCTTCATCAAATTCCACAACCTCAACATGGATGAAGTGCTCTTGCCGATGGAAGAGTTCAAGAGCTTCAACGAGTTCTTCTACCGTGCCTTGAAGCCAAGTGCTCGGCCTTGCTCCGCACCGGATAATCCAAATATTTTCGTGTCGCCGGCCGACTGCCGCTCTGTCGTCTTCAACACTATCGATTCAGCCACCAACATTTGGGTCAAGGGCCGTGAATTCTCTATCAAGCGACTGCTCGGTGATGCATACCCCGAAGATGCCCAGCGATACGAAAGGGGCGCCCTCGGTATCTTCCGTCTGGCTCCTCAAGACTACCATCGCTTCCACATTCCTGTTGATGGAATTTTGCGAAAGCCGAAGCTCATCGAGGGCGAGTACTACACTGTCAATCCGATGGCCATTCGATCAGCTCTTGATGTATACGGCGAGAATGTTCGTGTTATTTGCCCGATCGACACTCCCAATCACGGCCGCGTCATGGTCATCTGTGTCGGCGCCATGATGGTTGGTAGCACTGTCATCACTCGCAAAGAGGGTGAGGAGGTCAGGCGAGCTGAGGAGCTCGGATATTTCAAGTTTGGCGGTAGCACAATTGTACTGCTATTCGAAGAAGGCACAATGCTCTTTGACGATGATTTGGTGGACAACTCGAACAGCGCGCTCGAGACCCTGGTGAGTATTTGATTTTTATATCCCCTCCATGAGAATGCAATCTAACAAGAAGATAGATCTCTGCAGGCATGTCCATTGGCCACAGTCCCAATCAAGCTCAGTTCGCACCTGACATGCGCAAGGATCCCAATGATGTCACCGAAGCGGACAAACAGGAGGCAAATCGTCGCATTCGTGGTGGAGGCGAAGGTACCGAGGCGCTCTCTTAGGAGGATACAAAAGTGTCCAGAGACGAAAGACAGCAGGAAAATATGCATTCAGAAGGCGTTGAAGCAGCTGGGCGGAGACTGCGCTTGCTAGCATTACCACGCAGGGTTATCCATCTCAGATATGGATCATAGGCCAGGCCGGTGAAGGAATAGGTAAAAAGACAAAACTCATGTATGTTTGGATGGATGAGAAACATGTCGCAGTGAGGTGTACGAAAAGAGAGTATACATACAGCACAGCAACAATGAGTAGTGGAAGTTTAATACTCTTCATAATCGTATGCTACCTGATTTCATGTCTACCGGGTAGAAGTCAAAGTTTACGACCACTAATTATGGTTTCATTATTTTCGTGTTACCAAGAATAAGTAATCAAGAGCGCGGGTTAGTATAAAAGGGGTAGTATTTGTCATTGAAACTAATTTGTTGTGTCTAGCACTTCTACGGCCACCTCTATGCTACTGTCATTCTTTCCGCCTTGAAGCTTGTCGAAGCAACTCGCCAACGGTTGAACCAGACTCAACGGCCCGTGTGATTTCACCAAAAAGGTTTTCAAAACTTGCCAATAATTCATCAACTACCGGAGCAGAGATGAATCTCTCGTCGTAATAGATAGCCCACTCGATCTTGTCATGATACAAGTCCACGTTGATGCCGAACGGATCATCGCAGCTAGCGTAGGAACCCTGATACTGAAGCCCGAGGCGGCCGTACGAGGACAGGGCATTGGGGTTGATGTTCATGTTGACGGCGTGTCGGTAGAAGGGCCGGAAGGGCGCCATCTCCCTCAGCTCCAGCCAGCCGAGGTGCTCGTGCGGCAGCATGTCTCGCTGCGCGTGCTGTGCTCGATGCAGGAGATCGGGGACCGTCTGGTCTGCGTCGAGGCGCACGCGCACCGGCAGGAACAGCGTTGTCGGGCCCATGAGGTCCTGGATCCCTTCTACGGGTAGATTGCGTCCCGAGCGGTCCGAGTAGAGGATCATGTCTGCACAGTCTAGCTTCTGGGCGAGCACGAGTCCGGCTACCACCTCGATGATTGTCGGCAGCGTGGCGTCGGTGCCGCTCACCTTGGGCACGGCCGTGGTGATGGTTCTTTCCTTGGTGTCCATCTCGAAGCAGTGCTCGGGCACGTCGAGCAGTGGTTTTGTCTGCACGTCTGACAGGTATTTCGTCCAGTACTGGAGTGCGGCCTCCTTGTCTGCACCCACGAGGTATTTGATGAACTGGTTCATCTTCGGCGGCTTCGTGTCCGGGAAGCCGCCAAAGTATGCAGTCTCGAGCTCTTTGAACAGCATGTGCCGCGCGAATCCGTCGTAGATGAAGTGCTGCATGGTGATCACGAAGTACCGCCCCGTAGGACTTGAGGCGTCGTCCACGACGGCAAGCCGGAGCAGTTCCTGGCCGAAGGACATTCTTCTGCGTCGATCGGACTGCACGTATTCCTCTAGATTGTCGCTGTGCTGCCAGCTCAGCCAGTGGAAGAGCGGGCTTAGGACGGCTTGGTATACTGTATCACCAAGCAGAACGGCTCTTGTTCGCAGAGCTTGATGTCTTGTGACTGCCTCAGCCCACAAATTTCGGAACCGGTCGAGGTCCACTGTTCGTGGAAGTGTATATACTGCTTGCGATTGCCAGTCCCAGGGCCCATTGATGTCTCTCTTGGCCTCGGGATAGCCGGTGATGTAGTGTAGCTGCATCGCGTGCACCGGAAGGAGATCCTCAATATCGGTGGCGTCGATGTGGCATTGCGCGGCAGCTTGACATCTCTGGTGGTCACAAAAGATATGAGTGCCTTGCTCGTTCAATACAATAATATCGTTGAAAATAAATGAATTCTACTTACCATCATGTGGGCCTCTTTGGATTTGGGAAGCAACGAAAAGGGAGCCACCGTGGTGGTGTTCACATTCTCTTTAGCTACCAGAGCCATCTCGGACAGAACTGGCCATTTGAAGATTTCGCTCACTGTCAAGATGAGTCCCTCTCTCCTCGCCATGGAGACAAGACGCATGGCGGACACGCTCCCGCCTCCCATGTGGAAGAAGTGGTCGTGGGCACCGATTTGCTCGGCCTGAAGGAGAGTCTTCCATATGGAAGCAAGCTTCATCTCTCTTGGAGACGAAGGCGGTCGGTTTGACTTATCTGTTATCCCCTCTTCCTCGCGTGACTGATGCGCGATCTGCTCCGCAACCCGCCCATGCCAGTAGGAAATCTCCGAGGTGTCTTTCTCTGATAGTTCCAGGAGGTCTCCAACTTTAGTAGTCTCCGGATTGTGGCTTGAGATTCTTTGCAGAATAGCCTCCATCATTTGGAACATATGTCGCACTTGGTCCTCGTTCAAGATCTGGTGATCGAATGTCGCACGGAATTCAACATTGCCCTCGACGACTTCGCATTCCATCACCAGCGCAAAATCCATGACGGGGAAAGAATAGCTCCGGCCCAACAAGAGCTTTCTATGGCTTTGGGGACGATTGGCGGATTGTACTACTAACAATGTCCTGAACTTGCATGCCGCAACAGCATCATCGCCCAAGGCCCGGATGTTCTGCAGTCCAAACTGGACATGCGGCAAGATATTCAGGTATTGGGTTTGAATGCCCTCCAGGAACTCTGACACGGGCTGCTCATATGTGAATCGCGTCCTGAACGGGATGGTTGTCACGGTTGGCCCCGGAATCTGATCGATGCCGGGAAGCGGTGCTGCTCTTCCGTTCAGTGTGACCCCTGTAATGACATCTTCCGTGTTCGAATAAAGGCCCATCAAGATGAACCAAGCTGCTTGGATCATGGTAGCTGGAGTGGCAGATCCACGCTTGAATAACTTGACTTTATGCTCGATCTCCGCATCCGCGTGGGAATCGAAATGGTGCAGGATCCGACTCGATCGCTGCACTTTTGGTACATAGCTGGCATCCGGCAAGGGCGGGAATGCAGGTACAGGAGCACCGACGAGGTCCTCTTTCCAGAACTTCTCGCTTGCCGTGATGTCTTGATTCCCCAGGTATCTGATGAAACGATTGAACTTTGGGATCTCGGATAGTGAAGACTGGTCTCCAGAGTAGGCCTTTTCCACCAAGGTCACGATATCCGATTCAGACCATCCATCCACCAGTGCATGCTGGACGTTCCAAACGAGAAACTTTTGTTGCGAATGCGGTTGGCGTACCACTGCATGCCGCGACATCGATTCGCCAACACTCATCTTGAGCCCCTTTTCAGCAACCAGGAACTCGGCCAAATCCTCTTCGACGACTTTCCACCTCAGAGGCTCTTTCACGATAGCTTGCAGCAGATTGGAGTTGTAGTCGAAGAACCTAGTCCTCATGACTTGTGTTTGTACCGCAACCACCTCCCACGCCGCTCTCAGCCTCTCTAAATCTACCGATTCCGGCATTTGGTAGACGAACTGCAGGATGTAGGTCCCGGGGTCCTTCATTGAGAGTGCCATAAGGCCTTCTTGCATAGGGGAGCACGGGTAGATATCTTCGATGGCGTCTACTGAGATTGCACACTGTTCGCTTCCTTCATTTCGAACAAGGTCCAAGTCCCAAGACTGATCGAGAAGGGAAAATGGAGGCGGCGTCGTTAGGTTATGGTCTTCGCCTTCTAGGATATCGGTGTTGAATGCCATATTTCGGAGCTTAGGGTGCTTGAAGACAAGCTGGAGACTCAAGTCCAAGCTTTGAGATCTCGCAGCGGCAATCATCTTGATTGCCAGAACCGAGTCGCCTCCAAGAGAGAAGAAGTCATCCTGTGGTTCGATCTTGTTTATGGGTACACCGAAGACGGCTGCCCATAATTTTTGAAGCTTCGACTCTTTCTCGGAAATCACTACAGCTGTATCATTACTTGATTCTTCCGAGGGAGGACTTGCGAAAGTTCCGAGTTCTTTGACTGTGAGCGAGGCGGCAATGCTACGCAGTCTTTTCCGGTCGATCTTCCGTGATATTGTGTAAGGCACGCTTTTGACTGGGACCCAGATAGATGGAACGGCGTAGGCCGGTAAAACCTTTGACATTTCCTCTTTGACTTGTGATACGACCTCGGCGAAGTTCCTTCTTTCTTGAGGAGATGCGCTTGTTATAGGACCGTCGTGTTCCCATATAAGCGAGCCGAAGGAACTACTATCCTTCATATCTACGCACAGGAAAGTAATCAGCTTGCTGGTTTCATTATTGGGAATATAAGAGAATGAAAGAATAATGTATTTCAGAACAAATAACGAATTTGATTTGAGGCTGTTTGACGGCCTGTAATTGTGAAATCCCACATGCTGCAACGGCTGGAGAAACGAAATTGCAACATATTGTATTGACTTACTCAGAAAAGCAATCAGGTGTTTCGTGCTTAAGCCCTGAAAGGTAACAGCCTCGACAACAACGAGGCTATGGTCCAAGCCCCCGGCTATCAGGCTTTTATGTAGGGTCTTCTCGACCTCTTCGAGCTCGAGCCTTTGTCCACGAATCTTGACCTGATTGTCTACTCGGCCAACGTAGCAGACACGTCCATCTTCCAAGTATTTTGCCAAATCGCCCGTACGGTACAGGCGCGTTTCTCTACTCCCAACGAACGAATCCGGCATCCATGCGGGGTTACGGATGAACTGCCTGTCGGTTTTCTCGGGATCGTTGAGGTAACCTCTTCCGACGAGCGGGCCCTCGATCAAAAGCTCTCCAACCTCGCCGATAGTTGCGAGTTCTTGTTGGTTTTCTTGTTTGGCAATCCAGCCGCGAGACGCCACGGGTGTGCCAATCTCCCCCAGAGCTATCTGGTGTGCGCTGGCATCTGTCGTGAAACATATCACACAGCATTCCGTCGGACCGTAAACCAAGATCAGTTTCAGTCTCGACGACCACTTCTCGACTAGCGAAGCTGGAGGGCTTTCACCCCCGAACATCAACGTCCTCAGGCTAGGGACTTTCTCAATGGCGAGATTTCCGGCCAATGAAGGAGTGAACTTGGCGTGCGTGACCTTCATCCGATTCATAGCTTCTATGATTCCGTTGTTACGGTCCCACTCGGACGGTATGCAAACTGTGCCTCCATGGACCAGAGTAGCAAAGATATCAGTAATGCAGGCGTCAAATGCATACGACGCAAATTGGAAGACTCGTGACTCAGTATCGTAACCTAGCCGCTTGCCCACGTACGTAGACGTGCTGGATAGCTGGGCATGCTCGATGAGAACGCCTTTCGGAGTCCCCGTACTCCCCGATGTGAATATGGTATATGCAGTGCTGCTCGGCTCAACCTGGGGTAGTTTCGATACGCTCGTCAATGCGGTCAGACTCGCATCATCCACCACGACCGTACGATCAACCAATGACTGGCATATCCCCGCACAATCCGACGAAGCCATGGCGAGTCTGGCCCCCGTCTGGTCCACGATAGTTCTCAATCTCCCTACCGGCTGGGACGGGTCGAGCATGAGAAACGTGCCCCCTGCCTTCAGCACTGCCAACAAGCTCACGAGCATCCATTTCGACTTCTCAAAGACCAAGGGTACGATGTCTTTGGCGGTGACTCCATGAGCAAGAATGTGGCTCGCTAACCGCGATGAGAGATCTTCTAGTTCGCCGTATGATAAGTCGCCGTCCCACGAACATACCGCCGATGCTCCAGCTCGTCTCCTGGATTGCGCTTGGATGAGTTCATGTATAGGCTGCTCGATCGCCTTTGGGAGATCGGGATACCAATCTAAGACTTGCTGAAAGCTTCCATCGCCCGTGTGACCATCAATAAGAGGCATGGCTAGATGGATCTGAATGACTAGAGTTTCGATTGCAATACAAGCGTTCGAAATCTAGGTCTTTGGGTGCACAGACTTTGGCGCCTATACTACTTTCAGGAGCTACATATACAGTTTGTCCCTTGTCACTTGGCGGCTAATCTTGTATAATCAGTGGTTAGCGGAACTGGCCCCAGCCATGGTCCTTTGCAACATCGAGGCTGCCTATGAGCCCCCCTTGTCCTCGTAGTGGAGACTACTAATGCAACTATATGGCAACCTGATAGGCGTAGACTCGGCCATGAATCCCGCACTGTGATATGTATCCACACCTCGCGGCCTAGGAGCGGGTTGACAGACTTGGCATTCCTGTATATGCAAGCTAGCAATGGAGGGCATTGACTTTTTAGTGGCAACAATTCCTATACAGGCTGACAGTAGCAGATTAGCGGTATTGGGCGATAGAACCCCTGGCGCAGGCGATTTCCTCATGATGATTGTTTGACTCATCCTTACCGCTGCAGATGTGACCACTATTAAGTTTTCAATCGCTGACTATGAGTTAAGAACTATGGTACAATGAACGTATGTACCTAAATGTCAGGTTGGTCAGCACACAGCTCAAGGATGAATTGAAGCGGAACATCGCAAACGCTGAAATGGATGTTGCTTGGGACGTTGGAGGATGTGCGTGGGGTTGACCATTACTCCGCGAGTTCTACCACAACTAAGTGTGGGCTATACGCAGAGTACGATATTTCTCTCCCGAACGACGAATGAGCGCATGCCTATCCCTTGTTTCCCGCCAACCAAAGCTCTCTGAAGCGACCGCCGTTTGTCTCAACCAAACTTTTCGGTGAGCCGGACTCAACTATGCTGCCCTTATCCATAACAACCACGGTATCGAATTCCATAACCATTTCCAGCCTGTGACTAACCATGACGACTGTATAGTTCTTGAATTCCTCCGTAATGATTTTTTGCATGGAACGGTCCGTATCCTGGTCCACACTTGAGCTCATCTCGTCTAGCAGTAGAATACCACGGACCGTTTTCTCAGACGCAGGTCCCAACTTTTCCACGAGGGACCGCAACCGGATTCTGTGGCGGAGCACAGCGCGGGCAAGGCTGAATAGCTGTTTCTGTCCTTGTGATAGTTCATGGTGCAACAAACCCTCCGCCAGGCCGCCACGCTGGCTAAATAGTGGCCATAGACCAACGAGCTCAAGTACGTCTTGACACTCGCTTTCGCCGGATGCATTGAAGGGATCCATGTTTTCCAGTACGGACGTTCCATCTGGTAGGAAGACAGGTTCCTGTGGAATTGCGATGATTCGTTCTCGAAGGGTAGGTCGGTCGATTTTGTGGAGGGGGATCCCGTCGATGAGGACTGTCCCAGGGCACGACGAGATGGGATCCAGCAACTTGAGCAGCAACAGAATAGTGGAAGACTTGCCACTGGAAGTAGTTAGCTTAGGGGGCATCTTTTGGGGACAAGAAAATCTCACCTTCCGCTCCGTCCGCATATTGCGACTTTCTCCCCGCTCTGAATGGATAGACTCATTTGTTTGATAGCTAAATTGTTTTCTTGAAGTCCAAGTTCGCCAGAGCTTGCGCTATCTCAATTGTGAGTAGGACTGATGGTGACACTGTATTCAGGGATTAGAAGACCTACGCGTATGAAGCAGATACGTCCTTGATCTCTATACAGCCGCGCAGCGGCCAATCCTCTGGAAGAGTCTGGTTTTCGTCTTCTGTGGTTTCTGGCTTGACCCTTTCGCTAAAGTTCTTTATACGACCGACAGCGCCAATAGATGTCTCTATCTGTGTGAACCAGCGGATAATGTAGTTCAGGATATCGCCAAACGTCATAAGAGTGACCAAGCTAGCACCGGCCAGTGCAGTGCTTGAACGCAATTGTGTTGCCATTGCAACCACCGCGACAGCAAGAATAGCCACAACTATCTGTAGCGCGAATAGTAGCCACCGCTGAACGACAGCTAGAAGGTACGTAGGTCGTTGCGAGGTGTCCAGGAACTGGTTGTTCATTCGAATCGCTTCGTGTGTCCATCCGAAAGCCCGAAATGTTGCCAACCCTTTGATTGTGTCGAGGAAATGGGTGCTAGAGTTGTGTCAGCAGAAGGAGAGTTTAGTCATCCGGGGATTGAATAACTGACTAGAGTGGGCTCTTAGCCTCGAGGTCCAAAAGCCGCAACTGACGCGAAGTTCGAAGATAAAATTTCTGGATCCCGTAGAGTACAGCGAACAAGAACGGATATGTGATTGCGAGGTAGGGCGACGAAGATGCTATAACGGCTGCCATACCGAGTGCATTGCAGATGTCGAGAGCTAGATTCGTTACCGCAATTGGCAGCTCATGATCGATCAACGTCATGTCTTGTGAGAACATGTTTGTGACGACTCCAGTATCAGTTGTGCCGAAAAAGCTCAATGGGGCTCTGATCAAGGTACGCAGCGCCGCCTGGTGGAGCTTTGAGCCTGACAGTTGAATCATGGACGTAAAGCAGATCAGGAAAACGAAAAACATGGACAGAACATAAGTCATCTGGAACAGGGCGTATAGTCCAATGTAGAACGAGTTTGATCGTTTGGGACTCGACGAGGACACGTCCTCTGACCAAAACTTGAGCCACACATTGCCCCAGTTGTAGAAGAAGCCCCAGCCAAGACCACATACCACAAAGGCAATAAAGGACCTCATACCGAGAGTCGACAAGTAATACCGGTATACTGTTGGGTCGCCCTTCATGCGATTATCGTCGCCCATGGCAGTTGATGGCAACCCGATTGCGGCATCCGACACAGCTAATGTTTGACGACTCTCCTCCAAATCGGTGGATTCAAGCTGGGGGCCACTGGAGGTCTGTTGCACACCAAAATCGTGGTTCTCGGCCACATTGTTGATAAGCTGTTGGAAGCTACCTTGCTCGACAACAAAACCACCTGCGCCTAAAGTGACAATGTGGTCGGCGTAAGGAAGATGCGTGGAGTTGTGTGTACATAGAACTGTCGTCGCACCTCTGCCTCTTAAGTAGCCGCCAGGGCCGAAAACCTTGAAGAAGACCTGATCTCCCGTATCTGCATCCAGTCCGCTTAGTATATCATCAAATATGAAAACGTCTGTGCCAGCATATAGTGCTCTTGCAATCGAGACTCGCTGTTTTTGGCCGCCACTCAAAGCAACACCATCGCTGCCGGCCTTGGTCTGATCCGCCAGTGGGAGTGTAGAAAAGTCAACATCTAGTGCAGCAGCACGCACGACCTCGTTATAAGTTGCTGGATCATATTTCGAGAATCCAACGATATTCTCGCGTATAGTGGCGTTGGTCAGATATGGGGACTGATCGCAGTATGCTATTCTTTTTGATAACAGCCCAGGAGCAGTAATTACTTGGCCACTGAGAATAGGCAGTTCTCCCAATAGTGCTTTACAGAGTGATGTCTTTCCCGAGCCTACGGCTCCTACAATCATGGTGAAACCAGCTGTAGGAATATCTAGGTCAATATCTGACAAAATGGTCTTGTCAGGTTGCCAGCCGAAGTTGGCCTGCCGGATGCTGATTTCCGTCCCCGGCCCCATCTTTGACTCATCTATGTCTGAGCTGTCTTCCACTTCCAACCCTTTCGGCTGCATTGGCGCCTGCACGCGGTAGTCGGACCTTGGTTCGAGTTCCAGAAAGGTTTGAATTCTATCTAGACAGGCAAATGCAGCTAAGAGGTTGGGCGTGTTCTGGAAAAGGTAACCCAGAGGATCGGCAAGAAGTAAGAGGTACGACATGGAGGTAAAGATAGTTGAGACGTCCAGGGTCCGTGAAGTAAAGGCAAAAGTCATGACAGGGCAGAGCGCTGTAGGGATGTACCCGAAGGTGATGACGAGAACATAGATGATGCGGAACTTCGATGCCGTTTTCAATTCGTCGACCCGCATGTCCTGAATGAGCTTTTCAACTGGGCCTGCAAGACCCGAGATCTTCAGATGTTTCATGTGTGATATAACACTAGCTGTCAGGCCGACTCTCTTCTGGATCCTACTCATCCATTGCCGTTGTCTCCGGCCGGTAAACCTGTTGGTATATGCTCCTGCTGCGATACAGCAAATAACGACAACCAAGGGTGCGGCAAAGGCTGCACCTAGTTGGCGATGCAGCAGCCAACTAGCCAACGCCACCTCAATAGTGTTGGCCCAAAACTCGTGCAGGTTGAGAAAACCGAGTCGTATGCGCTCAACATCCGAGCTCATTAATGTGATTGTAGCAGCGTCGTTGGCTGACGATAGCTTGGTTTCGGTGGTCTTCTTGTAAATAGCACCAACCAGACAACCGCGAGACATACAGAGAGTGCGCTCGTGGAAATACCAGTAGAATGAAGTCGAGAGTGCTATGCCGCAATAAATAAGGATTGTTGCGCCTATCAACCCGAAACCAACATTATTCGATGTCGCATCAACTGGTTGCTGTAAATAGTCCAACAAAGTGCGCATAAGGAACGGCTGGCAGAACTTGAAAGCAAGCAGAGCGCATCTAGGAGCCACAGGAAGTAAAAGTGGTATAGCCAATGTTCGTACTAGAGCCTTGGAGAGCCCAAAGCCATGCTTAAGCCTTTTGGACTCGGCGGTTTTAAGATGGTCGAGCAAGCGGTGTTGCAATCCAGTCGTTGCCATGGTCTGGTCTAGAGGATAGAGGTCATCCACATAGAGAATTTTCCTATAACCCGACAAGAATAACTTGTTCAACCAAAAGAAAGCTCCGAGGCCGAAAAGGCCGTTCCACTCTTCTGGGCTATGACTCTTGGCGTCCCATTTGATCCATCGTGATTTATTCTGGGATTCAAGCAGAAGAAGAACCCCTTTCAGAACAGTAGAAGCAGTCCATGCCCGTGGAAGAGAAGCCTCCCCAGAGCCGATAGTTGCAAGCCATACTGTTCTTGTTTGAGAAACATCACAAAGAACCGTCAACAGCAAGTAGGCGCTCAAAAGAACTGATGGTCGTGGGGCTCGACTTTGTTCGAGGACCGAGATAAAAACCACACAGAGTGCGGCAACGAGTGTCAAGGAGGCGGAGGCAACAGGCAGTGATTGTAACCCTATAGCACTAGTGTTCAATACCACTAGGTAGATTTGAAGCGCGGCGTATGCTATCGTATATATCTATGCAGAGGATTAGCATTTATGACATAGAAGAGCAGATCGCATACCAATTTTGCGCTCTCCAGCAGTGCATTTTTCACTATGACAGGCCTGCGAACCAAGTATATTGCTCGAAGGAGCGAGAGAGCAATGAAGGCTGAGGAAGGCAGTATAGAGAATATGATGTTTTCGAATGTGATAGTGAAATCAAAATCATCCCGACAGCCCTGCACTGATGGACCGAACGTGGTATCGCTATCGCACCTTGAGAGCTCCATGAGAGATGATGGAGGAGTTGGTCTCAAAGTGCCCACATTGAACACACTACATGAATCGAGTGCATGTCGATTCGCAATAGGTAGCCTCAATACCATATCACCAATGACCTCAAGGTACTTTTAGACATTGAGGCGCTCCGTTGCCGACAGACCGCATGCCGCCCTGAACATGTTGCTCCACTCCGGTATGGGAATCTCCACACCAACCAGAAATCCTACTGCAACGAGCCCTTGCCTGGAGCAAGGTATTCGAACCAATGGTGCACAATTGAGATGGCATTGGTCTGTCGAAGCTGCATCACCTCTGTTGCTCACCGTACTGGCGGCCAACAAAACTGTTGATCAAGCCGCGCCCCGAATCCTCCGGTTCCAGCCTCGACAGAATACATGAGCGGAGCGAGCGCATCGAGGCGGGCGACTAGCCGTCGGCTCCCCCTGCTGAGTGTGGTATCGTGAGTTTCAACCCCTGCAGACGAGCGTCCATCTTAGATGCGGGGAGCAGTGTCCCGCACTGTGTGCTGCTTTATTCACGATGAATTGGTGAGCGCGATCACCATGGCAAGCTGACGAGAGGTCAGCAGAACGTACACAGACAGCTATTATGAAGCAATGCAGACGCTAAGAATGATGCGATATCCGAGGCTGATGCTGGATATTTGCTGTGCCACTAACTTGCAGAAGACCTAGGTTCCAGCGGATAGTACCATAGTAGCTGCTGACACAAGGTTGTCACCGATAGTTTAATTCGACTGCCACCAGTGTAAATCGACAACACCCGCAAGCCAAGAGTTGCGTTCTTAAGTGACGTAGCCGAACCATGCACGATCGCGGGGGAAATACGGATGGTAGGTTACAGGTATGCGCACAGCTTCTTCCAAGAGGAAGTTGTCTCAATAGATTAGCTTCCAATGTGTGGTAGAGGTAGTTCATACCCACGAAGGATGAACTAGCTTTCCAAGATTGACATGCCTACAGTAGTGCAGAACAGCTAGTTTGAGCCTTGGCACCATGATCGGAAACTTTACGTGTCAGCAATCTCTTCTTAGTAAAATGACTATAGACATCGCCGCTCCCAAGATCGCGATCCAGTATTCAGCCCTGGTCGTCGACTGTAAGCTCTTGTGGTGTTTTTACTGACCTGTTCACTGTTTGAAGCGAATGCCCACGCGTTTGCAATGCCCCCGCGCACTGACTACACCACTCAAACTATTTTCTCACGTCCTGCGCCTGCAGCAGTGACATATGATCTTTCGATCCCGAACCAGGCAACCATCACGCTCCCGCCAAAATCCACTTGGACATCTGGCCCACATTGGCATGAAACCCACACGGAATTTCTACGAGTTCTCTCTGGAGCTGCTGAAATCACCCTCTCGGGCGCCGTGTTGCCATCCGTGACAAGAGACGATGGCATTGTCACGGTGCCCCGGGGTGCGGTGCACGAATGGCGACGGAGTCGGGCTGCAAATGGAGGAGAAGATCTGGTGGTGAGAGAGTGGACACAGCCGGGCGATGGGGCAAAGGAAATTTTCTTTAGGAACCTGAATGGGCTGGTTCTTGATTTCGTGAAGCAACAGGAGGCGGCAACCAAGGGCGAGCAGCAGATGGCATGGCTAAGTAAGTACTGGCAGGAGTGCCTGCTTCAGGTGGAATTAATGTCTCTATTCTGGAGATGTGATAATTGGCCCGTGTTCTTGGATCAGTACCGGTGGCCGATGTGGGCTCAGACGATTGTAACCAAGGGCTGGTTAAGGCTGAATGTTTTCGCTGGTTTCTGCGCCGGCAGGAAGGGCATCTATCAAGAGTATAGTCGTTGAAGGGGCAACATCTCCACAATCATGTTTGGCAAGGTGGCCAACTTGCCAATATTTTCCACCTTCCAAGAGGAAACTCTTGCAGCTCTGGTGAAGAACAAAAAGTAGGAACCATTGTTATACCAGTATCACTGTTAGTCAAACCTCTACCAAGAGAGACATACTGTAGAAACATTGTTCGATACCAAAATAGGCCTTCAAGTCCCCAGTCCTCCTAACAAGAGCAATGTCCGGTGTGACCCGAGACTGGTCATAGATGACCATCTTTATATCCACACTGGAGGCGCCATACTGGCCGATAACACGTTCGCCTAGGACTGGGGGAGTTTCAGCCGTTCTACACAAGTGCTGGTGATCTAGTGGCCATGCCACTCACTATTGAATGGCTAGATGAATTGTTCGCGGCTCATTATTGTTAATCGATAGTAGAATGACCCGATTTCGGATTGTCACTCCAGCCACAAATCTGCAAGTGTTGCCTGGAATTGACTAGATTTCCCTGTGAAGTCGTATAATAATTCTTTTCCGCCGCGCAACGACGACTAAATTCACTCATCTCACCGCCGAGCAAAGATTCTTTAGGTCGACGATTCAAATTTTCTGCCGGGCAACGGCGACTACTTTACGCATCCCACTCAGAGGATTCTCTGGACCGACGATCCGGCTTTTTTGCGACTTCTTTACACATCTTGCCTCCCAAACAAAAATTCCTTGGGTCGGAAATCTTCGCACCATATCGACCATTCACCACAACGGCCAACAGACCCATTACTTGTGTCAGGCACTGCAGCTGCCATTTTTCACTCGGCAACCAACACGCGCGCCTCAGTTTCGACGGTCTTCTACTTGGTTAAGGTCGGTTTGGAACAGGTACATATACAAACGAGCGCCTCGGTAAGAAAAGCGCGCTTCTTAGTTTCAATGATCCTTTACTCTAACCTTGAGGCAGCAATTCTCACGCGACGACCCGGTCACCATCACAATAATACCAACTGGAGAGCATCGACGAGACATTCCGCAAACATGGGCAAGTGGGACGACAAGTCCGACAGAGACTTGATCTTCGCGATCCTGCTCACCGTCAAGGGCGACGGTCCCCTCAAGGTCTCGTGGGAGCTCATCAAGCAGCGTAAGTACCACATTGTGTCCCTTCCTATCTAATCGGACAAGGATTTCGGTCGAAATCAGTGTCTTTGGAATCAAGACATTTTTCAAATTTCTTCCCAAGGTTTCTGGTAATCATTCGTTTAGGCAATTGCTAACTCTTTGATGCAGAGATGGATTCGTGGGGTCACGACTTCAGCAAAGATGCTATGAAGTGAGTAAAATTTACAGTTCTTTTTTTCTCTTCATTTTAGCTATGCAAGACATCGACAGAGCTACTTGGTGTTTCTCTTTCCAAAACTACAAGACTCAATACAATTCATGTGCCCACGTTGACGACACCACATCGAGAAATTTGCTGACTTGTTTAACTTGCAGTCAGCGATGGTCCAAGACCATCTTCAAGGAGTTCAAGAACTCGAAGAACGGTGAAACCGGAACTGCCCAAGCCGACAAGGCTGCCAAGGCCACTGTCGCTCGCAAGCGCAAGGCTCCCAAGGCCCAGACTGCAGCTTCTCCTCCCAGCACAACCGCCGAGGCTGACGACGAGGAGTTGGCTCCTGTTGTTTCGAAGAAGATCAAAGCAGCTGGCAAGCTCGCCACGGCCAACTTGTCTGACCAGGATGATGAGTTAGAGATCGACGAGCACTAGGCTGCTTCCCAGACCGACGATCGAGGAACATTTGGTTTTCTTCGGCTTGCCATCGCACCTGGTGTTCAAACACAGATTCAGATGACGAAACTGAAAATACGCCAAAGATCAGTTGTTGGGTCACAGACCCGATCCTTTGGCGACCCTCATGGCCTTCATTGTCCGAGGAACATGCGATAGGAATCAGTGAGCCACGTCTACTGATATTCTTGTATCGGGGTATCTTCTCCTCTCATCTCCAGAGCGAAAAGGGTCTACATAATGGTACCGTCTCGGGACCACAGCAGGTTTGACCTGTGAGTAGATAGTCAATCACACCGTGAAGCACAAACTCTGTCCCCGCCGAGAAGATTCTTGACCCGGAATCATCCAAGGTGATTTGTTCCATGTTAAAATAACCGACCGTTAACAGAAAGTTCTTGCGTAGGAGCAAGGGATTGCAAGACTAGGTAGATGGACGGAATCGTTCATCATGCGTCGATCCTGGCCATAACCTGCATGCAATAACACCATGCCTCTTGATCTTCCACTCAGAGTAATATTTATTAATATGACAGATTAGCGATCCTAAAGACTACCTGAGCATTGTTAGAGATTCCAACTTTGATCCCGAAATGCTCCAAACGTTATTCATCCCAGACCCCCAATTTGTCCTTGGTTATTATCATTTTTAGTGGTGACATGGGAACGAGTCTTGAATAGATAATCACACAGACTGACAATAAGTACCTCGTAGATGTCCCTTGGAAGATTTGGTGCTGGCGTCATCTCCATTCGTCAATTCGCTTGTCCACATTGCCTTCACCATGGTTGTTGAACCGATCTACCGGCCAATGCGGGGAATACTATAACCATCTCGGCAATAGGCGCCTTGCCGTTGTGCTCAGCCCGGCAACTTTCACACCAAAATAGCATTGTCGTCCTCTAACTCAAGCTAATCTATGTAGACAAACCAAATTATTATTCCAAAATTTCAGTAGCGACTACTATGGAATCTATCGAAGGAGTAATAGGCAAGGCAATAGGGAATGGCACCATTCTTGGAGTCGTACTCCTAGCCAAGGACAAGTCAGGTAATCTTCATTTGCCCGATTTAAATCTTCAAAGAACAGCTGGGCTAACAGTGATCAGGTAGTTTGGACTATGTCCGCGCCTTTGGAAATCGACAAATATCGCCCGAGGTAAAGCCCATGTCACCGGACACCGTCTTCACAATAGCCTCCATGACCAAGCTCATGACCACCATTGCCGCGCTCCAACTCGTAGAGCGCAAGATCGTGGCTCTCGACGATGATGTCACTCCATTGCTCCCTGTCCTAGCAAAGCAGGAAGTCGTGACAGGATTCCGGCAGGACGGAAGTCCCGTCACCGAGACTCGTAGATACCCCATTACGCTCCGGCAGCTACTTACTCACAGTTCCGGAATCGGGTACGACTTTCTGCATCCCGAGATAAACCAGTACAAGGAATACCACAAACTACCGATGGCAGGAATCACCACCATCAACGGGCGTTTCGGCACGCCACTTCTGCACCAGCCAGGTGAAGGTTGGTCATACGGCGGCAGTCTGGACTGGGCGGGCCAGCTCGTCGAGAAGCTAAGCGGGTTGACGCTCGAGGAATACATGAAGAAGCACATCTGGGACCCCCTTGGACTCAAGGACATCACCTTCTGGCCAGACTCACGCTCGAAGGATTTCAGGGCCAGGCGCGCCGCCATGAGTATCCGGGATCCGCAGACGGCGAAAGCCGTACAGTCACGCAAGCCGATCGACCTAGGCGCGGGTCTGGTTGAGGCGGCGGGAGGCCAGGGCGCATTCGCGACCATGACCGATTATATGGAGATTGTGCATTCCTTACTGATGGATGACGAGCGACTGCTCGGGAAAGAGACCACAGAGATGATGTTCAAGCCCCAGCTATCGCCCTCGTCGAAAGCGGCTCTTCTAGCGAACTTCGAGCATCCCGAGTGGGCTGTGGGAAACTACCCCAATACTAGAGAGTATGACTGGGGTTTTGGGGGGATCCTGATTGATGGCGATAGCCACTCATATCGGAAAAGAAGCGCGTTGTTTTGGAGCGGAGCTCCCAATCTTGTGTGGGTGAGTATTGATGGCTTGCCTGCAATCATATCGGAACTTCACAGCTGACAAACGTCTGAACAGTTCGTCGATCGCGTTGCGGGAGTATGTGGCGTCTTTGGCAGTCAATTGCTACCATCGGCAGATCCGGAGATCGAAATTTTGATGAAAGCCTTTGAAGAAGCGGTATATAGTCATAGTAGCGTGAAGACGAAACTCTAGACTAAAATCCTAATTCTACTATCCCGCCTCGTCCGTATTCTTCCAAGATCGGATCGGCGTTCTGGCATCAAGTTATAGACTGTGGTACCATGATACTCGCTGGCTGGACTCTCTGTCTGATGAAAGCTCATTCCAATATTGTACAGAGCCGTCGGCTGCTAGCGATGTGGTTATCGTCGTTCCAGCCATCTCGTTCTTCTATCAGGCAAGCGGGATATCAAGATCGAACTTTACTGCACTCACCTCCCGCAGGCGATAGCCCTTGTTGTACCATTAGAAAGTACTTCCCAACATTGTGGTGGTCTGACAATAACTCAACCACGTCGCTTTGGATACGAGACCATGAGCCTCGATCTGAGAGAGCTCGTGCTTCAATGGACCACAAGTCGGAAAAGCAAGCGAGACCGCCATCCAACGATATACAACTCACTCCACTTATCGGTCTACCATATACATCGTCTCGTGACCTCATGCGAATCTCTTGCCATATGCCACTGTCCCGCCAACAAGCTTTCCCAGGACGTAGCCTCCATAGACACCCACAAGTATTGTAACAGGCCACTTTTGCCATTCCCGATCCCAATCAAGCGGGATAGGAACGGCGCCGAGCCACGCCCCTAAGCAGCCGCCCAATAGCCCTCCAAACCCTTCGTCGAAGGGCGCCCGGGCACCCAGAATCTCGAGCCACTCATTAGCATCAACACCGCGGCTGTAGAAGATTGGGTACAATCCCAGAAGCGAGAGGTGCAACGAGCAGAGCAGAGTGTTGGATAGATGGGTCAGGAACGGCGCGCCGAAAAGGACGAAGACAAGGTGAAGGGGTAGGGCGGAGAATATGGTCAGGAGAAGGGCGACTGTCGTCGTCTATGGTGTAAAGTGGTTAGCTAGGCCTTTGGACGTAGTAAACTCAAGTAGGACAAAGAGACTTACCACCGCGATATTGGGACCGGCGCCGTCAGCACCGGACTTCTTCTTCTCGCCAGGTCGCAGCTTCTTCGCCGGCTTGGTGGTGTCGGCGCCTGCCGGTGGGAGGCACAGAATCGTGTATGCAATCTGGATTGCTAGAATGACAGGAGCTGAGCTCCACATCGTGGCCACAGGATCTTGCACGAGAGCATTGAACCTGGCGTAGAAGAAGCCGCCGAGAAGTACGGGATGGGCATGTCGGACAATCTGAGCTTGAGAGGTCGGTAGGATGGAAACGGGTTTCGTGGCCGCTTCGGTGTCGGCGGCTTTCGAGGGTTGCGATGCCCCAGCTTTGCCTGAGGGCGCCGACATGGTGACTGGATCTAACAGAGGCATTGGATATTACAGATCTACCCAATTGGGCGAGGTTGTGAGTTGAAGACCGTGTCGAAGGTTAAGGATGAAGCGGGACAACTTTTGCCAGGGGTTGACGCGGGTAGCGATAGTGCACCGCGTCGCTGTCGGCAGCGCTAAACTCCGATCTTTAGCAAGTTGATATCTGAACGCAGGCAGAGCACAGCGGCGCTTGTCAACGACGAATTCAGAGTGACAGCAATACATAATGACCGGATAGAGAAGCTCGTAAATGTCTTATTCTTATTCTATTTCTCTCTGAAGTAGTTATATCTGCCACGACAGTGACTACCTTGATCGCTGGCAAGCCTCAAGGAAAAGCTGTCGAGACTCAATATGTAAACTCCGTGGTTAACATGGTGACATGGTAAATTGGCACCCATATAGCTTCACGGCCATATATCAGTAACAACTTCCAGTGTCGGCCAACCCGTCCAGCTTAAATCTCCGTCTTGGGAATAAGGTTTCTCAGGGATAAGTCGTAGATGACATCCTCCACCTTCTTGACGTGATACTTTACTGCATCGATCTTGCGACGTACGACGTCGTTCTTGAGGTTGAGAAGCTGGAAGCCCGCAAACAAATCCTTGATGAAAGCGCTGATGCGGACGGTCAGGTCGATGTTGCCCATGGTGACTGAGTTCATGGCGAGGCGGCTGAGCTCGTCCGTGAGATCAGTCAGAGACAGGATGTACTCCTCGATAGTGATATGGAAGGCATCACGATTCTCAAGGTTGACGGGGACTGCCTGGAGCGTCAGTATCGGGTTTTTTTTTTTTTTTTTAAATTTGGGGCGGAGTAGGATACATACCAGCAAGGATCTCACCGACCTCTTCGATTCGGAGCAGGCGACCGAGCTCGCCAGGCTTCGAATCAGTACCAAGTCCACCGAGCCATGTTGTCAGAAGCATCGAATAGATGAGATTCTGAACAGAGCGGGTCCATCTTTGGTTGTACCTGCCAGATGTAAGGACCAGTATCCGGGATGTGTAATCGTGAAATCTCACTTGTAATAAGGATATTTGGAGGCGAACTCTGAGAGCTCGCCAATGCTCTCGATGGCAGGCTTGATACCTTCTTTCTCGACCTGCTCGAGCAGCGGGCCAACTGTAACATCGGGTCAGCTTCTGATTCTGGTTGCCGGCTGACGAACGTACGCTTCGAGGTCGGCGTCGCGTGAATGCGACTGAGATGACCTTGCGCAGCCGAGATGTGGCGGTTGAGGATCGTCGTTATCTGATTCAACTTGTCGCTGACCTCGGTTTGCTCCTCGGCATGGGCCTGGAGGTATTGGAAAATCTCTGGGTCAATCATGGCACCTGTATTGCTGTCCGCCATTTTCGTTGTCGATTTTGCTGGGTTTGATGATGTTGAAAGTGGGCGATGCAGCACCGCTACGCATCAAGCAAAGTTTTCACCACATATTTTTGGAAGCATCACAAATCGTTCATCCAAGGAAAGTGTGGTCACGTTTGGAACGAATTAAATTATCACGACCAAGCGATATCATCGGCATAGAGCAGTTTTCCTCGTATCTGAAATGCTCGTTTGCGAGATAGCGCAGTCTCAGAGTCTTAGGGCCAAGTGAATGAACTTATCATAAGATGAAGCAGCTTCCGGAATGGTCGACGAGTGAAGCAAAGGAATCTAATCAACTAGGCACCTAACAGTACTATACTATTGCCTTCCAATCCTTGAGCTCATTACAATCGAGGTGCTAGCTGTATGGACGGGTGGTAACAAGGACTGGCTTCAGTGTTTGCATTAGGAATGCGGCGCGAGCTCCTCTCTACCTTGTGCGTCAAGAACGGATTGAATAAATAGCTTCTGACCTGTCACTACGTACCACGTAGTTGAGCAAGTCGCGACCTACCCAAGAAGCACGGGATTTCTGCAGGATAGCATTGGTCCATGCTCAAACGTTCGGGCGTGGATTAATCTTCCCACAAGACAAGCTAGAGATTTTACACATCTTCGATTTTCAAAATTCGACAGAAGTCAATGTCTAAGTATCTCTTCTTCATCTTCTTCACATCCGCAGTCAAGCTGAGGTTGCAATGAAAAAAAAAAGGTTCGCGTCAGCCCTATGGTAGTGTGAGACAGGGGACACTGTGGTAATAATCGTAGGCAAGCCTAGAGGACTATTACCAGGGTACAAAAATAGGAATAATCTTTGATGAGTTCCATAGAACTCTTCCAGAGATTAAACTGAAAAGAACAGATACTACACTTGATCTAAGCCAACTGTAGGGTAATGGTTAGTATTGCATGATCAAAAGCCCTTTTGGGTGGTTTGGGCGAAGTATGGGGGTAGGCTTACAAGGCAAAGAAGAGCTAATCTTTTCAACAGTCCTGGGGAAGCCGGGCAGGTTTATATAGCTCAAGATTTCGAAAAGCCGGCAGAATTTGTGACCGCCCTAGTGGGGTTCAATTCCCTCGGGCGGTCTGGAAAGTTGGGTCGTCCCGCCCAAAGTGAGTGGATGCCAGCCAGCGTTTTGGTTGCTGGTGGGTCTGAGCGTGCTTGTTGGGCCAATCGTCAGCGTTAGGCACTTTACCACTGGGCAACCACTAGAATCTCATGGTTTTGACAAACGAAGATAGTACTACGTAGACTGCCGTGGCTGCCAAAACTCTACGTCCTAAGGTAACCAAGGACATTCTTTATAGCCATAGGTTTCAACCATGCAATCCTTACTGTCTCAAGATCGGACAACCTTTTGATATGGACCAAAGACCGTGGGCAGTAAACGAATACAAAGTTTTTGGAATGTGGATTGCAGTTATAGATGATGGACTGGGTGGACGATACGATGTAATTGAGGTACCTAAGCCAAGTGAGCATATCTCAAAAATCATATCACCAAACAAGGTGCTTCCTTCCTAGAACAGGTTATTTAGCGGTCTGTCAGTAGGACAACATATCCTCTGTCTGTCCTATTCATAGGCGTATGACAGCTTCTGTCGTCAAATTCTCGGCGCTTAGGCACGGACTGAAACTTAGAGTCGAGAATAATACACACTGCTATGGCATTTCATTCAGATTTACTATTTACCCGTGTTGTCTACGAGGCATGCTTACTGTGGAACCTCCAACAGCAACTTGCCAGTCGACTTCCTGCTCTCGAGATCATCGTGAGCCGCCTTGGCGTTCTCCAGCTTGTAGTCCGTAGTGTTCTCCAGCTTCACAACGCCATCCTTGAGCATGTCCACCAGCTCTCCAGCGTACTTATGGAACTCTTCGGGCTCTGCAAGGTACGCAAACAGCGTCGGGCGCATAAGCTTCAAGTTCTTCGATCCAGCCAACCTCATGACATCAACGGGCGGAACGGCCCCGCTGGCGTTGCCGTAGGTGCAGACGGTGGCTTTGCGTGCCGCGACCTCGAGGTCCATGTCAAATGTTGCCTTGCCGATTCCGTCGAAGACGGCATCTACACCATGACCGCCCGTGATCTTCTTGATTTCCTCCGCAATCTTTTCAGGTGACTCGCGGGAGCTGATCACGTAATTTGCGCCGTTCTTCTTCGCCTGCTCCAACTTCTCTGGGGTGCCTGCAGTGCCGATGATCTTGGCGCCGATCGACGAGATCATCTCGCAGAGGATCGTTCCGACTCCTCCCGCGGCGGCAGTGACAAGGACCCAATCTGTAGGCTTGACGTAGTGCGCCTCACGGATTAGGGTGAGAGCAGTAAGTCCCTGGAGCAACGAAGCAGCTGCGATATGCGTGGTCACGCCCTCCGGCAGAGCGATGGTCTTTTCGGCCAAAACGGCGCTGTACTGAGCATAGGCGCCGCGGGTTTGGCTGAGATACCCCACCTTGTCGCCGACCTTGAAGCCGGACACGGAATCGTGGACCGCGGCGACGACACCAGCTGCCTCACCGCCTGTGACAAAAGGTAGCGGTGCCTTATAGAGACCTGTACGGAAGTAGCTGTGACCAGGGTTAGCCAAGTTCATGAGCTCTGGGGATGCTATAGATGCACGTACGTATCAATGTAGTTGACGCCAACCCACTCGTTCTTGACAAGAATCTGGCCCGACTTCAGCTCGGGGACAGGAATATCCGTTTTCCATTTTAGAACGTCAGAGCTTCCCGTCTCCTCGATGAGAATACCTCCCATGGACTTTGGTACTGACGCCATCTTCAGAGTGTTGTGGAATGTTCTCACTTGAGGTGGAGAAGTCCGAAATCCGGTATTAAGCTGTCCAGATACTGGGTGAGACAAGTTTCGTGGGAATAGATGTGCAGATGTTAACAGATCTGAGGAACGTCTTGCAATTTGGCTTGTGAGGATAGATGAGGAGGCTCGCAACAATGATTTCATTCCGAGGTTTGTGGTCTTCGCCGTCGGCTGCACTGCAGATGCCTACTGAGGTCACTACTACCTACCTACTTATGGAACCCAGGCGCCCTTTCCCGCTCGACGGATAGCCGACTATTGGAGACTTTGATTTCAACTGCTGACCAATGTGGAGAATTGTTTTCACGCGGGACAAAAATGTGTTATGTTCGGAACACACGATAGGTATAAGAGTATACTGCTGCTTATACCCTTGGCATTGGCCCCTAGATTGATTGTTTATTGCTGGTATTACTTATTACACGAAGATGTGTGACGTCACTTGGCTTACACGATGCCGGTGTACTTCTCATGCATTAACTCCATATGGTATCTCTTCCCTACCTGGTACATGCTGCCTACATGGACTACGTACTGTGGCATTTGACCTGCAGTCACCACCTCGGCTGGCAGAAGTGCCCTTGCTTCTGCGAACAAATGTTTGCAGTGAAAAATCGAGAACGCTTATTGAATTTATCTTCAGTGCGCACTAGCGACCATAGACGCAGGCTGCGCCTCGACGAGAAGCGAGAAGGATTGGTAGGACCCTTGAGGCCGCTCACTTGCATGCCTGCAGTGAAACATCGATGCCGGTATTGGGAAAAGGATTCACCGTTTCGGTAGTTGAGTCCTACGATCATTGCGCAATATTGCATTCTAGGCCCCTTCATCCATGGTCGTTTTCGTGCGCATCTGCAGATACTCTGGCCTTGCCGTCGGTACCACTTGTGTAGAGTTTACTGAACCTCGCAATCTCCATGTTGTGCGCTGCCCAACGTCGCATCGGGTGTTCTAAATTTACACCCGGCTTACAAATGATCGGCAATTTGCTGCCCCTCACTACATTACTCAAATGTTAGGGGTCCAATAGCTCTTTTTGTGCTCACTGTGGACGGCGACGAGGGGCGCGGGGTCTACCACCAACATCAACACGGCCGCCTCCGATCGCTGGCGTGGAGGAAAAACCTCAGCTGGACCTGCCCGTCGTCCTTGACCCGTGGGACTGGTACCCAAGTGAATTTTTTCCCCTATGTTCTCTGATCTGTCAAGTGACAGAGTGGCTGAGCAACTTGCATCTCCCCTCCGACTCTGAAAGTTGCAAGTACAAAAAACGCAACGATTCCTTCCAGCTTGTCATCGTGCCGATCTGCTGATCTTATAGTCAACACTTCCTCTCCACAGCCGTTGACTTGTTATCTGGCCAGGCAGTGGATCATTCAGGCAAGGCAAGCTCGAGACCCTACTTGACTCGTGCCTACTCTGCGTTTTGTCTACTGCTGCATCCTCTTCTCAATCCCACGGAAACCTACCACAGAACGAGAATCTACGATCGCAATGGCTGCCAAAGATCCCATCACCTGCCACATCCTCGACACCACGGCCGGCCAACCAGCCAGGGGCGTCCGAGTCAAGCTGGAAGGCGGACATGCACCCCTCAAGACATTCGAGTCGCAGACTGACGATGACGGCCGGGTCAAGGCGTGGCTTCCCTATAGCAGCGAGCACGAGGCAGGCGATGTCCCTATCTACACGCTGGAGGAGGTCTTGAGTGAGGTCGAGAGCACATCAACTTGGACCTTGAGGTTCTACACTGAAGACTACTTTGGAGAAGGCAACACCTTCTTTCCCGAGGTCGTCGTCACATTCAAGGTGTTGAAGGGCCAGCATTACCATGTCCCGTTGCTGCTCTCACCATACAGTTACTCGACATACAGAGGAAGCTAGACGCATGGAGTGCATGGTTTGATGGTTCGATGGTAGGCAGACTGGTTTGAAAGAGCTGCAGACGAAGTCGCCGACTCTACACATACTTTATCGACATGATACCCGGATTGGATGCAAAACACCCGGTACGGATATGAGCACTAGGAGAACGAGAACATAATGGCAGTAGATACGCATAGGCTTTAGAGCTCCAGCCCCTCGGGTACTCTAATGGAAGTATTCTTGGCACCCGTATCACTTTCATGCTCAGACTCATGTAATCGCCAATCATGCTCCTCTGGACGTCATAACGACGGAGCAGCATGCTGGTCCCCAGGTTGACTGGATTAGGGAACCAAGCTACACAAGCTCAAATTACTGCCGAAACTGCCCTTACTCCGCCTCCACTGAAACCTGCGAAAGTCATGAGCCACGTCAAGGAATTTTTGAGACAATTGGCAAAGAAATGATAAGGCTAAGCCATACATCTAACAAGCAGGGGGGATGCGAGACGACTTGACAATGGATTCGGTATCAGGATGGGCCAACAGAGCTTCAGGATCCTATAGACCTGAAATGTTACTTGCCATAATGTGTGAGGTCTTGAGTTGAGTTGTGAGTCATCCTTTCTCCCGTTACGAAAAGTTTCACCAGGTAGTTCATGGACACGTACCATTCTGCATAGTTCAATGTCCTTCAACTCTCGCAACAGACATTATCAAGTACATCAATCCCATCAAAACAAATCAAGAACATCAATCCCCTCAAAGCAAGTTCATCACGATAACAATGCTTGAGCTTACCACCATACACGAATCAGGAGCATCAGGCCCTTCGAAGTCTCCCTCGTCTCCTGGTACGTGTACTGCAGACCATCCTCATGAGAAAGATGGTTCATCTCTACTGCAGCAGCCAAAAATGGACAAATCAACTGGAATACATGAATGTTCTCAACTTTGACCTTGGTCCGGCTGCTAGTAGACGCCGCACAAGTGGCAATCAGCCCACCAAGCCTTATGGCGCCCCTCGTGCAGTCCTTCAAGCATCCGCCAGCACCAAAGATCCCCCCCCCTGCCAAGCAAACAAGTGGTAAGGAGGCAGAAGCTGAGCACCTGGACATAGTGGTACTGCGTAGAAGCCTACACTCGGCTCTCACGAAACTGGGATTCGCAAGCAGCCTCCTCGCAGAAGCCAACATTGGCTGTGTCAGCGACCAATTCTTCGAATTGTCCAGGGAAACAGACCAGGTCCTGCACGATGACAATCTTTTTTTCAAGCACATTTTACGGGTCCTCGACCGAATTACTGAGCTATGCCGCGCCGACGTATACAAAGAAATGTACTCAGTGCAACGACAGATATATGGAGGCGAACAAGGGGCCGGCGAGCTGCAAATGGTCCATGAACAACCATCGTGGTGAGCCCAACCTCCAGGTTAAAATGCGGACATTTTGAAGGGTTACTGATCCAATTGTATGGGCGGCAAGGGTCGCCTTGTAATCAACCCCTTGACATCTTGCTGGGTTCAGGACAAGGAGCGAGCTGATCGGCTGAGAGGAATGGATTTGTCACTTGTACAGAGTGAAATTGCGAAGATCAACCCGGATGGCTTCCACTGGAACTGTTGTGGCAAGAACGCCTTGGCCTCAGCTTGTGGAATGACCTGGCATGTTTCGATTTAACGGAGCCTCGCGTGAGGTCATGGGACCTTCGTTGCCCTTCGATTGCTAGATCGAATGGTGTCGAGAAGAGTGAATCGGTCCATGATGAAATGAAAATAAAGTCCATGGGCAAAGAGTATGAATTTAGACGGGGGCGAACGTGTACATGTGTACATTTCCTATCATTTCTTAAATGCAGAGATTGAATTGACTGTGTTATCAAATATTTAGGCTCTCGAAACACACGGTTCTTGAAATAGCCCTGACCATCTCACTTACCTTGCTTTATATCGAGATGAGCCCTTCCTAGTATATGAACTTGAGTTTCAGATTCGCTATCAGCCATGCTGAGGTAATTCCAATCGGAAAAATCTCCCGTTTGTGACCGCCAATAGAACGAAACCATAGGCCAAGACTTCTTCCTATTTGGTTTTGCGTCGCTGATTGCTGAAGTCGTGACCCTTTTAGAAGGGTCTGGTCGTCATTCTGCATATATATCCCAGGTCCTCCCGCTATGAGAAAACTGTTCAGAACAAATTAATATGACACCTCACTGACTTGAGCATGACAATTAGTGTTCCGAGAAAGAACTCCGTCATGGCAATCTCGTCATTGAGGGAAACAACCATCCTCTTGAGATCCTTAAGACCTATCCTCTTCGCGGCGGTTCGTACAGTGTCTTGAGTTGAAGGTTCTGACCGGGACGGAACATTTTGTTCAGTAACCAAATTGCCAAGTCGAGCAATGTCTGTCATCTTGAACGAAACTAATGACAAGACACGGAAGTGCATGTTGTCCAATGACTACAGACCTACATTGTGTGCAGGCCTCGACTTCGCATATCTGGGAATCGTGGTTCCACCTAAAGCTAAGACAGTTATGAGTCTAGGCGCAACTATATCAAACTTGCCTTCCCTGCGTGGTGAAGCGTTGAGTAACAGCCGCGAGGACTGCAGACTTACTACATCCTGTCGATGCAGCGATGAAGACAATGTTGCCTTCTAGGACACGCTGAACGACGTTGGCCTGCTCTAGGCACAGTAAAGAGTCAGGTACTGACTTTTCGGCTGATGATCGCAGAGCTACATTAGTGTAGAAGCAGTCACACCTGCGGTGCCTGTTTCGTGCTGGTCAAGAAGCTGATGAACCGCGCTTCCCGCGACTTCTGGTGCTCCCTGGCTATCAGGCGCATCGTCGTTATGCTGTATAACTGACTTCTTGCAGTACATCAATTTTCGTTGTCGTTTGCACTTGAAGCTTCAAGCTTGGCCAGACGAGACAGAAGAGATAGGATCCTGGGGTAGATCCTGGGGTAGATCCTGGGGCCCGGGAGGCGTGTCCAATAGGGTGGGTTCCATCGGTGCAGGGGATGAAGGCGCTGCAGCTTGTCGATCCTCTCTGGGGAAGCAGGGAATGGAGCTTGCATGGAGCCGACGACTGTCTCCGATCACCGTCAGGCTCCAACGCAATCACGGAAGAGGGAGCACGATTCAGAGCAAAAGAATTTAATCTTCGCTCTTCAGTATCCAATACGCAGAAATTAGTAAAGAAATGTTGAGTCGGGTCGCGCAGTTGCGAATAGTGACGTCGGGTTGACTCTTAGAGCTTCCGCAAGGTGTACTATGGAAGTCTCCCCGCATCGGGGCTGATTCGCGTGCGATTGCCAGAAAGCCAATTCCCTTTGTCCTTGAGCAAATCGAGAGGGCAACGTGCCTTCGCAATTCCAGAACCCAGCGTAGCAGCATCAGGGCAAATGCAGGATTGCCTCATTGGCCGGGGTGGTCAGTGTCTGAATCACCTCATGGCATAGAGTTCACATCAACGGCGGGGCTCGTGGGTGACAACGGTTAAGCTGTCACTTCGCCTAAACTTCAACATTTAGGGTCTAGCGGTGCGTCTCGTGCTTACGTACGTCAACATCCTTCGGTCCCAACCACAGGGATTTTCTAGCCTCGATTCAGGAGAGAGCTAGAATAATGTTCGATACATTACCGTGTCGGGGATACAATCGCGACTCACCGCCATTTCACTATCCTGAAGAGATTGTTAGTGTCTGCAAGTATAAAGCCTATTCATAGCACATTTCCGGCGACTTTTGTTAATATTTCGCGACAACATGGCTTGATGACGGTTTTGCCGAGTCATTGGACTAAGTCGGCCTGGCCTCAAACGAAGATGTGTCCGCTCCTGGCCATAACCGCTGGGCGTCAGAGAATTCGACGCCCTCCGAGCACACGGGCTTGAGGAGCTCTGACTTTGGGTTAGAAGAGCCGGCCTGCTGTACTTCCCCTGAGATTACAGTCAGCCAGCCACTCGCCGCGTCAGCAACATTTGACAGGTGTATGAGGTACGGGTAAGGAAAGGTGCAGTAGCCGGGGAACTGGGCAGAGACATGCGTCGTCGTGGTTGCCACGCTCCAGACCATTGGTCTGATCACAAATGCCTCATGTGTTCGGGCACCTAAATCACGGTCCCTCAACCGATCATGGCATGGCCAGTGGACTGCGGCTCCGAGTACCGGCGCATGGCCACTCGGCACAAACTTTCGCGGCGGCTCAACGTCTTCCGGTGGTTCTAGAGCGGCGTCTCCCGCAACGTGAGGCACAAGGTTTGCATGCCAAGTGGGCCTATACTCTGACTCGTCGTCTTTCCCCTGACTTGCCGGATCCTGCCCTGACTAGAACACAGACGCCGCGAAACGCTTGGTCCGGGCCCCCCCCCTCCATCCCGATGCGCCAGTTCCTGCGTGGTTTAGTCTTGCCATGCGGCGGTAGTGGCTGCAGTGCTAGTGATATCTGCGAGTAGCCATGATGAATGGGCATGTCATTGCGCTGGCAGCTATACCCGAGTCTCGGCAATGTGTCTAGAAAATGTTGTGCAGCATCGGACAATTACCCCATATCTCCCACGCAACCGGTGTTATAGTGAACCTCGTTGACCCAATCACTATCGCCGGGATAAGATAGATACATGACGCCACGACGGCGTATAGTCCGCATTGCAGTCTAGAGGGACTCGAGAGACGAGTCTGGATCCAGATGCTAGAAGAGTTTGCGAAGATTATGGCTTTCTCCGCGTCCATCTCGGTGAATCACTGCCGTGGGTCAGTCATGGCTCCCCACAATCCGGGGAATCTATGTACAATCCAGATGCAGGACGACTGTTAAACACTCGACGAAAATATCTATATAAGACGCCCGGACATCCGCCATTCTAGGGTTTTTGTTTCAACCATCCACTCAATCTCATTCTTTTCACGACAAAGGTGTTGAACATCGACATTAGACATTACAAAGAGACATTCTTTCTCTGCTTACCATATAAACCTTCTCAGACCACTCTTGAAGAGCCAGTCTATACCTCATTTCTCTCTCCTTATTCAGGAAAGTCAACATCAACTACATCCAAGAATACACATTCCATTCCACTTTATCAAACAACCAAAAAAAAAAAAAAAAAACAATGGCTCGTTTCACCAGCATCGCTCTCGCCATGGCCTCTGCCATCGGCTACGCCTTCGCCAGCTCTGGTGACATGACCTACTACGCCCCTGGTCTGGGCGCTTGCGGCATTGTCAACAACGAGTCTGACGCTGTCGTCGCTCTGTCCTACCTTCAATACTCTGGGGCAGACCCCTGCGGCAGAACCATCGACATCACATTGAACGGCAAGACTGTCTCTGCTACGGTTGTAGACAAGTGCATGGGCTGCGTCGAAGACGCCATCGATGTGTCTCCAAGTGTGTTTGAGCTCCTGGCGAGCTTGGACGTTGGACGAACCGTCGTTGAATGGGACTTCACTTCATAAATCAATCATACCACGATGGATCGACGACGACGACCACCACAGTGTGAATGAATCTTACGACTATGGATGAGAGGCGCCCAAGGGGCCGAAGCCCTACGCCTGGGGTGTGCTGGTCATACGAATTTACGAATACCGCTCAAAGCCCGGTGGCTTGTGTATAGATTACGAGGCACGAGGCACTATCCTTATGACGAAGAATAGAATCATGCACTATCATTTACTTGTGTCTGTCCATTGTGTGATGTTAGAATTATGAATGACATAAGTTACAAGTGACATGCGTGCTTTCCCTGCGAGCAGGAACCTAGTTTCATGTCGAATGCGTGGTCGGTGTTTTCGAATAACCTTAATGTTTGTATAGACCCCAGCCTTCCTATGATGTTAAAACTGCTTTAGTCATGAAAATGAGTCGTGCCATTTACCTCAGCACATAAACCATCCTGAGGTGCTACGTGGATATCACGTCAGATTCTCTCAAAGAAAACTTTGACTACCTTCTATACATCCTAGATAGGTTGGAGATTCCGACACCCTGACCAGAGTTACACATATTTAAGCAACATTGGCGGTTGAATGAATGCGTATACTCAAATTAGTAGTGTCTATCGGTCAGCCCCCGTTCCAAATGAATTTCAAACAGCAATACCGCTTCGGCCAGTGGGGTAGGTAATTGACGATGAGGATTCCGAACATCGCACACTTTCCGCGATCTGCAACGGTCTTCCAAAAGCACGTACTTCCAGATAATACCAATCAACTTCTAGGAGTGACTCGGCAGCCTCAGTTGAGAAAGTGAATCGCCTTTAATATGAAGTCTTCTCTCGACAATGGTGTTTCTATGAGCAAATTAGCAGCTTGTGGTTCATGTGTCAGGTGTAGGGTTCTGAGCAGACCTCTATATTGGGTATATCTGAACCTGATATAATGACTGGGTCAGTATGAGGATATTCAATAGAGGAAACTCCGAGTAGAATGGACTGGATACGCCTTGTAAGTGGCCGTGCCGAACACCAACAGTGGAAGAAAAGCGAGGAGTAAAACTCCAATACTTCACACCCTTGAATGGGCACAGGAAAATTGGTTGGAGGGATACATCTTATGTCTGTGATTGCCCTGCCAAGGTAGAGGAAATTTTCTTTGCCCAATTCTGCTACGAAATTGCTAGCAACTCCAGGAGACATCACACCACTTCAAATAATCACCGTCGTTTTGATAGGCCGTTCACGGACCAGAACTCACATCGCCGCTGCACTTGATAAGCAGAGTTTGGGGAAGGTAGGCTTGACTATAAGCCAACTCGAAAAAAAAAAACCCCCCACTAACGGAATGTTAGTACCACACCAATTATTCAACGCGCGTAAGTACATAAAGGCTAAGAGAAGCTAGACCGCTGTAGATACTATTCGCAGCAAGAAAGAAAAGAGTTAATGGATGAGACAAAAGGCTTTGAAACAAAACGGTCGATCGAATCTGAGACAGCTTTGGATTTAAGTTAGCTCAGAGAGCAGTATCATGTACTTGCTCTTTCTTGGCAAGATAGCCAATAGCCCTCCTAGCGTCTGAATGTGGACCTTTAATAATAGGGGGAATTGCAATGTACGACCTCTGATAAAATCCTTGAAAGAAATTAAAAAATTAAAAAATTGCCTTCTGTAGTTACATGGTATAAGATTCTATCCAACCCTGGTATAGCTCGTACTGTCGTTATCGTGTTTGGTTGGGAATGGTAGATATATCGTTTCAGAATTGTCTCAGTTTCTCAGATTCTATCGAGTCGAGGAATGGAGCTCTTTCCAGTAGTCTGGGTTCAGCTGAATGTACTATCACTGCAGAAAAAAAAAGAAAGCTAAGACCAGGCGAGATAATTATGCAACTGAAAACAAATGATCCAGCAACTACATTGTAGGAGTTGTTGACGTTGATCACTGGTCCGCGTGTAATTGAGATCACTTTGCCCTTCTATGCTTGGACTGAGGTTATGCAGCTACCAAGATGACATGGAGGGGCATCGTCGATACTCTCCTACCAGAGCCATCGAGCGCATTCCATGGGAACTAGATTCACGAATTCCCGGGTTGCTCGCCACATGACTTGTCCCTTGCATGTTTCTGGCCGACTTTAGTCCTTCGCAACCAACCCTCTCCGTTCCTTGTCCACATCCTCCCTCAAACCCTCCACTACGACCAATAGAACCCTACGTCATCGCCCATCAATCATGTCGACCGCAGTCCTCGATGCCGACAGCCTAGACCCTACGCTCCAGTCGATATTGGACCAGAAGACGCTGCGATGGATTTTTGTCGGTGGTAAGGGTGGTGTGGGAAAGACCACGACCTCGTGCTCCCTCGCCATCCAGCTCGCCAAGGTCCGCCGCTCAGTGCTGCTCATCTCGACGGACCCCGCGCACAACCTGAGCGATGCCTTCAACCAGAAGTTCGGCAAGGAGGCGCGGTTGGTCGAGGGCTTCGACAACTTGAGTGCCATGGAGATCGACCCCAACGGAAGCATTCAAGATCTGCTGGCTGGCCAGGGCGGTGAGAACGGAGGGGGCGACCTGAACGATATCGCGGGCGGCATGGGCGGTATGATGCAGGATTTGGCTTTCGCCGTGAGTTCCCCCCGTACATCTTGAGTCGGTTTATGAATCTGCGATAGGTTGCTGACAAGACATGTGAACAGATTCCTGGTATTGACGAAGCCATGTCCTTTGCCGAGGTCCTCAAGCAAGTCAAGTCTCTCTCCTACGAGACCATCATCTTCGACACGGCTCCGACGGGTCACACGCTCCGCTTTCTGCAATTCCCCTCGGTGCTCGAGAAGGCCCTCGCAAAAATCAGTCAGCTGTCGTCGCAGTACGGCCCGCTACTCAACGGCTTCCTGGGCTCCAACGGCGCCCTGCCCAACGGCCAGAACCTCAACGAGATGATGGAGAAGCTCGAGGGTCTGCGCCAGACCATCTCCGAGGTGAACACGCAGTTCAAGGACGAGAACCTGACGACGTTTGTCTGCGTCTGCATCGCCGAGTTCCTGTCCCTCTACGAGACGGAGCGCATGATCCAGGAATTGGCCAGCTACGGCATCGATACACACAGCATCGTGGTGAACCAGCTGCTGTTCCCCAAGCAGAGTAGCAATTGCGACCAGTGCAATGCTCGGAGGAAAATGCAGAAGAAGTACTTGGATCAGATCGAAGAGCTGTACGACGAGTTCAACGTCGTACGCATGCCGTTGTTGGTCGAGGAGGTACGAGGAAAGGAGAAACTCGAAAAGTTCAGTGACATGCTCGTACATCCTTACGTGCCGCCGGAGTAAAGAATATCTTAAGGCATTATGGGGCAATGGGCGTGGCTGGATAATGAGGCAAATGAAAGCATTGGCGTTGTTGGTACATGATCACGTAGAGGGATCGGCACACATCGCCGGACGGCACGACACGTAGGTTCTAGATAGTCATCTGCACCAGAGCATCAATAAACGAAATCACGTTAAATGACATGTCAAAATCAGCTTCATTTCAATGCTTTCTGTTGATATTGGTTCCTGTTTGGCCGAACCAGGCCAAACCCATGAATGGGTTCTATGTACAACTGTACCAATCAAGAAATCTCATTCCCTGCCGCTTCTTCCACATTTTCGTGGAGAATCCGCAAACAAAACAAAAAAGCCCATGGCCACTTTGCGCCTAAAACCTTGCGTCCATGCAATTGCAATGCCGAGATTTGTCATAAGTGACATCCATCCGGATGCCATGTCCTGAAAAAAATCAAAGTCCCCTCCAACGCCTAAACAGGAGACCTGGTACCGTCCGAGGTCCCAGTGGGCAAATGATACCTATACAAGCTGAATGTCCAGCAGGCTGTGTTGGCGACAACCTACGGTGGCAAGCGCTACCACTATATGTCATGATACCATACCAAAAGACCAGAAGTAAAATGCCGTGTGTTATACGCGGCACAAGGAAGAGAAGCTCTTTTCACTGTGAATGAGTATCATGCCGAGTGCTTTGACCCAACACTCCATTATAGCTCTCTGTAGTCGGATGGCCTGTTCCTCACGCGTCTGTTCTGGTGTCGATTGGGGTTGACGGGTTGACGGAAGTAGGCGTCGTTCTCGCTATTTGGCTGCGAGAAGTTGGGTCGATTTGGACCTTGCTGAAAGCCTCCTCGGTTGCTGTTCATATTGCCACCCATACCGTTCATGCCGCCACCATTGAAGTTGTTGAACCCATTCATGTTTGGGAAACCACCATTCTGGTTGAACCCTCCCATGCCCATCATCGGGTTCATCATTCCCATGGGCATCATGGGCATGTTCGGCATATTAGGCATAGTTGACATATTGGGCATGCCCATACCCATGTTCATGTTCATGCCACCCATGTTGGGAAAGTTGGGGAACATCATTGGGTTCATGGGCATCTGTCCCATTCCCATCATCTGCTGCATCATGACTTGTTGCTGGCGTTGCTGTTCTTCTTGCTGGCGCATAGCCTTAGGGCCCTTGGGGATCTTGGGCTCGCTCTCAAGGGGTTCCTCTGCGGACCGCTTCTTTGAGCCCAGCTCCTGGGACTTATTGGGCCCTTCCCCATTAGTGGCAGGTTGCGGTGTGGCGGTAGGGGATGCCGATTTCTTAGTCGTGGCTATCGAAGGCGACCGAGCTTGTTCAGGAACTGGCGTCGGGGATTTCTTGTTGTCTGCTGTCTCTGCCTGTTCTGTCTCTTGCGCATGTTTTCCAGGCGAAGAACCCGCCTGTTCAAGGTTTGTTGTTGCGTCACCATTGTCTTTCTGCTCAGCGACAGGAGATTGTGCGGTTACGGGACTCTTCGATCTCTCCTTCTTCACCTGGTCCTTCTCCTTGAGGTAATCCTGAACCTTAGTGGTGGTCTGATCATCCGGTTTGAGATCATCTATGAGGACTCCCTCCGTCTGGCACGAGGGACAGACGAAGTCACTTTCAATGAGCGCGTTCGTGATGCATTCATTGCAGAATGTCTTCTCACAACAGGGAGTAGTCACTGGATCTATGAATAATTTCCTGTCGAGGGTGCACAGCAATCCCTTTTCCTCAAGCTCCTTATCTCCATCTGACGCGGCCTTCTGCGCGGATGCGCTTGTCTTGGACTTGGCCTGGAACTGTTCCCATGATGCCTTGTCTGGCTCTGCAATGACATAATCTCCATCCGCATTCACCATCACACCAGCCGGAGGCTTGACACCATCCTCGCCCTCACCCTGCTGAAGCGTTGCCTTGTCCACCGTCTTCAAGAAAGAGCGAGGAATGCCAGTGGTCCGCTTGACTCTTGGCCGGTTATCGAACTCGGGATTGTCGTTGGTGGGACACACTTGTATCCAATGTCCTACTTGACCACATCGATAGCAGACATAACCCTTCGGAGGTTCATGGTCGGGAACGTTTACGGGCTTCTTGGATCCAGGTTTGTATACAGGCGCCTGGTTGGCCATTTCTTCCTGCTGCGCTGTCCACTGGTCTGACTGAACCTGGAACATGGCCGCTAGCTTCTCTTCTTCCGTGAGGGCACTGCTCATTTGGGCCAACCCTTGAGTAGACGGCTTTGTTATCTTTGCTGTGGCCTCGCGCCTAGACGAGTTCTTCGCACTATGCGGCATCTTTCCTGAAACATATCTTGCAGCGCGGCCGGCGCCTGGTTTTGCAGGCGGAAGACGGCGAGCGATGACCGTAGTCGATCGAGGAATAATCGCAAGGTCATCTTCGTACTCTACCATAGTGTTAGTAAAGTAGTCGCAGCGAGAGTCTAATACTGCACTTGGCTTACCTTCGGCGCCGTCTTCGGTATAGATGGCAAAGTCAAAGTCGGTACCATCACCCAAGCCGCTTAGTTTGATAATGTCGCGCTTAAGCTCGAACACAGAGATACCTGTTCCGTCGAACTCGACGCGCGATGGCTCCTTCTGCGACTTAAACTTGTAAAACACTGAAGAAGTCATTGTGACAGATGGGGACTCAGTTTTGAGAGGGGTACGGGTTGTGAGATGTCAAAGCAGTGCAGTCGTCAGGGACGATATACCAGAGTCAAGGCTTCATGCAAGAGCCGACGGTTGCTACTGTTTATAAGTTATGTAAGATGACTGGGGGAGGGGTGAGTTGCCAAGTCCTGCAGTCGATTTTCGTGGTCTTGCACTGAAGCAAATATGGATGTAGGTATTTGCGAGTCCAAGTTTGTGACAGCTGGATTTTTGTTTCTATTGTGATGATGATTCTGCTGCGTTGTCTTTCCCAATTTCTTTCATATGACCAACTGGCAAAGTAGATGGACGGGGAATCAATTTTGATTGTAACTGGAAGAACAATGGAGGCCCTCAGCCTTCAGAAGCGAAGAATGAAACGCAAAACCGCGATGTGTACACAAAGCCAAAGGCAGACTTGACAACCAGATCACCTCTCAGTGACCAGGCAGCGCAATCTTGTCCTGATCCCAGCAAACCACACCTGGTATCCGATCTCGAATACTTGTTAGCCTATCCTCTCCAGTCTACCCTACCAGGAAAGTAGATGTCACGGCCAGGATGTGATTACGATCGCGTGGTCTAGATGGTCAGCGCTATTTGGTGATTGGCGTTGTCCGAGCGTTGGAGTTGAGGGGCGACGGGCGCGAGATCTGCGTGAAAGGCAGTCGTAGAGATAGTTCCCAGCAATCACAATAGCAGAGCAGGGTTCTGACCGATATCTGCGAATCGTGTGCAACGGTGATGGTCGCGACGGCGGTATGTGAGGTCGTCTGTACGAAAGGAAGGATGATGGAGCAAGTGAGAATTTGGCTGGATGGAGAGCGGGCAGAAGGCAAGGAAATCCGCAGAACGCTGAATGAAGGTGGCATTAGTCAAGGAAATGCACTAAGCCCAATCCGTATGTGAGTCACGTGAGGCACTTTCCGCCGCTGATTACAAACTCAAGCAGGCATCCAAACTTCTGAATGGCAGCTGTCAGACAATTGCCAGGAGATTGCTGTATTTGTTTATCTTCTTGTGCTTTTTTATTCGACAACGGCATTATGCGTGCTGTTCTTGAGGACGAACAGAAGTGAATTAGTTCTAATTATTCTCTATTCAATGCTGATTTCCCTATGCTATTCCAAGTCTACCTGAACACCTGTACGGAAAAGCAAAGTTCCAGCCAAATCGCTTATGCCGACGCACATGATTCCAAGCCCAATTAAGTGCAGTATATGCGATACAATTACCTTCCGTGCCAATATTTGTATAACAAGTATTTACATGACTAGCAGCGCCACAGCGACTGCAGCCATTGACAAAAGGGTTTGGGTCGACAGGCCGTCGAAACCGAGCCTCGAAGCTGCACTGGTCGTTCCACAGCAACTCCTGCTGTAGGTTACGTTGTTGAATTGTGCAGCTGCCTCGAACACGGATCCGGCGTAGCTTCCACGATTGTAGTAGTCGACGTTCAAGAAATTCGGCGCTCGTCCCCATTGATTCAGGCAGTTCTCGCCTGCCAGCCCGACGCTACCAGTCCCGTTGACGGCATTTGTCACATTGAGCTCGTCGCGGGCAGGTACAAGTAGACTGGTTCCTAGTAGCGATAACTCGATGTTTAGGTTGTGATTTATTAGGTAGAGGCGGTTTTGAGCATCCGCGTCCGCCAGATCCGGTGGTCGTTGCACGTCACAGGGGAAGTTGTTGTCCGTTGGGTCGAAGGGTGTCTCCCACATCTGCGAGAATTCGTCCAGCAACCAAGGGTACTCGGTCTGGTTTGCCATGTAGTCTAGGAACATAACGACCCTCTTTCCAGTCAAGATCATTTCGGCTAGTGTTGGCCAGTCATTCAGAGTCATGGGCACCAAAGGTGGTGTGTAGACATAGTCGAGAATGCCCGTCGACTCAATGTATGGATAGTAGAGGGATGGAACGGAGCTGAGAGTTTGTTAGCACGCGGTTCGGCGTCAAACTTGCACAACACAAAGTACGGCTGGACTGGGACAGGACATGTTAAACTTACTAGTTACCGTTCCCCAAAAGTATCGTCACGACATCATAAGGATGAGATGCCACCCAGTCCTTCACGGTGCCCAACCAATCGGTGATAGGACCAGCATCAAGAATATCGCAGCTTGTGTGACAAAAGTGGGGTTCTGTGGCATTGGTAGGCCACTGAATTTGCGCCTGTACAAACCGCACACCATCATTGAGTTGATAAGTGACATCGTATTGCTGGTTTGCTGCCAGGTTGTTGGCGGTGATGAATGGAGAGTTGTGGCAAGAAACTTCGGTGATATTGCTGTACTTGCGGTTGCAGAACTCTGGATAATTGTTGCAGGGCCTCGTGTTTGTCACAGTAGCAGTGGCAGATGTTACGGTCGTGGAAGAAAAGTTGCCCGAAGCTGTGGATGTTGATCCTCCGGTCAGGTACGTCCTGGTATCGGTTGTAGATACCTTGGACTGCGACACAGTGGAATTACTGCTGATAGTGGTAGAGTCTGTATCTGACAGCGTTCCCAGATTTGTCATCTGCGATGTGTAGGTCAGGTATGTTCCCGTCGGTGTTCCTTCTGTGGTGGTTGCCGATTCCGATACTGTAGTTCTCGTGTCCGTGATCTGACCGAGTGCTCCACTGCACATGAGCAGCAAGCCCAGTGCCCGGGACGCCATTGTGTTGAGATTCTGCGAGTTGACAGCAGACAAAGTGTAGCAACTCAGAAGAAGCTTAGATGGGCCAGATTATCACCAAGCAGAAGAGTCCGGGTACGGTTGTATCGGCACCGGCATGGGTAACGGAACAAAAACGTCAGGCGAGGTTGCCGGCGTTCGCGAATACAAGAAAACCAAGACAATGCGCGGACCCCTAAGTCCAGGATGACCTCATGTATTAGAAGTTTATTTCAATTAGAACGGGTAGCTGGTAGCTAAAGAAGAATCAAGGAGGTCTAGGCCTTTTGACAAGAAAAATCCCGTCAAACAATAACTGGGAAATGTGCTGGCATGGATACTTAAAGGTACTTGCCAAGGCCAGCAAAAACGGGTCGTCGATCAACATCGCCGCACTAAGTGCCGTGGACAGGGGAGCAACGCGTCCCAGCATTAGGGGCTGACGGCGCTGAAACGCTCTGGGCTGCTGGTTGCCAATTGATGGGCATGTTTTGTTGTCTGGTGAATGGAGATTCTCCAGTCCGTCATGACGTCTTAGCTCTCAGCTTCATCTTTAGCACCCTTCTTTGTGGGCCAATATTCAGACACCGATCTCTTACTTTTATGCGTAGTCGCTGGTCACCATCTGACTCAATCTACCTGGGAAGATCACCAGCGATCCTGTTTCACGATCAAATTGAGCCGCAAAACTTTCAATTCGGTCAACTAGAGGTCCCTGGGATTGTAGCAGCAGGGGGGGGGGGGGGATAGAGTTGGCTCCAGGCATCATTTGGGTCCTGCAAAATCCATTGGTTTCAGTTTAGCAATATCTCGAACACAGCCCCAGTAGTTCAACTCTAAAACCTGAAATTAATTCGATACCTGTGACAGCGGCAACAATAACCGCTTAGGTCGCAGCCTAGGTAGTTGAGACTTAATACGACCTACTCGCTCCCTCTCGTTGCCGCTCAACCCGCTCAGGGGGTATGCGCAATCAGGCTGTCAGGTTGCAATGGGGGCCTCTATTGATGCTCCGCCACTGCACGGAGCGATTCGCCGGTGCAATCCCAGAGTTTAGGCCACAAGCTAATAGAGAAATGCGGGACTGCGGAGCGGAGGATGGTACATTAGGGTACTTTCCAGCGTATCCCACGTCACTGCCACATTCTGTTCGATCAGACCCTGGGGATTTTGTTTCCAGGATGGGCTTATTGTAGATCCTGGGACTGGCGAGCCTCACTTTATTTCTCTCCATTGTCCAAAACTAATTCTGCGTTACCCCAACCCACCAACTTCCGGCTCCCAGCTTCGCGAAACCACGAACTTCGTGACTGCGACCGCCTGTATCGATTGTCGTGCCATGGCTCTTCCAGGGTTCCGCAAGCGGCGTGCTGCAGCAAACCCAGAAGCAGGTGTCAAAGATGGGCCTTTACCAGACGACCAAGCTATCGCCAAGAGGGCGACAAAAACGAGACGAAATGCGATCATATTCACTTCTTTTTGCTACCTGGTAGCAGTCGTTTTCCTGATTCTGGTGAGTAGGCCGAGATGATTTCGAATCTGCAGGGCGTTCTCTGATTGGTCGAACAGGTTGAAATTGGAAATACCAGCTCGGCGAAAGTTCCGGGAGAGCTCTACTTCTTCAAGCTCGACTTGTCTGATATCATGGCATCTTCCGTCTCGTCAAGCTTGGGCACCTTGTCTTTGACCAACTCCATCGCACGTACACTCGGACTGCACGACTTCTATCAGGTCGGCCTCTGGAGCTTCTGCGAGGGCTACGCGGATGAGTATGACATTCTGATGCAAGCTTCTTTGATTATGAGGACTAACCTAGCGACAGGGGCATCACTAAATGCTCGACACCTACCAGCTTGTATTGGTTTAATCCCGTTGAGATCTTGCAGGGTGAACTACTTTCAGGAGCTAGTATTGCTTTACCGTCCGAGGTCAACACAATTCTTACCATCCTCCGCATAACGTCACAAGTTATGTTTGGGTTCTTCCTCGCGGGACTGGTGCTGGATTTTGTACTCATGCTCCTCGCACCCATTGTACTCTACTCACGATGGTGGAGTTTTCCCTTCTCGGTATTCGCCTTCCTCGCAGCGATAATGGTTATCGCTGCTGCAGCAGTCGCCACTGCTATGGCACTGGTCTTCCAGTACGCATTGACGTCTCAAGTAGACCTCAACATCAAGGTGGACATTGGCACTAAGATGTGGGCATTCATGTGGATCGGTGCCGGGTTCACATTTCTTGCCTTTCTGATCCACGCTGGTCTCGGATGCTGCTGCACATCCAGACGTGACCTGCGAACCGGAAGGAAAAAGGGCAGGAATCTCGCAACAGTCCCAGGCACTGGTTCTGAGAAGCCGCAGAAAGGCTACAACTTGCCGAAATTCGGCAGGAAATCGGCTGGATCGGAGTAAATGTTAAAGTCTGGGTTCGTCCATGACTTGATGCATGTTGAAGAGGCTGGTCCCAGCGAAAATAAGGGAGACATGTTAGAGGTTTTATGCCATATAAGGGACGAACCAGCGGGGAAGCATTCCCTCCACAAGAGGTTAATATTGTATCATCGGGCATAGAGGTCTTTTCCCAGCCGGCGTTTCGGAACTAGAGCGTTACGATCATACAGAGAATGCATATATACTTGAAATTTATTTAGCTATAATCATACTGAAAATTTATTCATCTACTGTAGGTCTTGTTTGCGCATGTAAAGTTAGCCTCTAAAGTCACCTCCCCTGCTCTTCGAGTATCGTCAGTCTTATTAGCTCGCATTACTCGTGTCTCTATATCCGGGGCCGTTGGTCGTGTGCCTCTCAGTAACAGTCACTACACTGACAGTCCTACCCTGATCCTCTAGGTTACACCATCTCTGAAGCATCCGTCGTCGAAGTTGCAAGCAGCGAACAGAATGCTTGATTGATGAAAAACTCGTGGGATCTACGATAAGTCACATGGAATTTCCACATTCTGCTTGTCAAGTGATGGCCTCGCTGCGCCTAGCCCTTTTAGTATAACAGGGCAATGATTCCCGAGGCACCAAGTGTGGATCACCTATAGTCGAGCTGCATTGCAATGCCAACAGAGCTGAAAGTGGCTCAACGGGCCAAGGACGTGAATCACAATCTGGATTATCAAGCTTTCGAGCGCTACCAGTTTCGCTGGATAATACCTCAGCCGCATCCCACTCTTCGTCTATCGCGGGACATAATTGCCTTGAACGGCCAGCCAGTGGTCACCCCCTGCGATACTATACCTCGCTTGACTCTTACCCGATACCGGGCCAGCATCTCCGAAGCTCCCCCGCGTGACAACCCCAAACTGGATATAAACGACAGGGTAAGCGACGACAGTTTCGTGACCCGGGTAGCAAAAGACGTCATTTCCGTTTTACAATCTTATCCTGACAATAGTCACGATAACTTTAATCCAACCCATCTGAAAAATTTTCAAGCACATCTCCATTTCGTTGTTCTTCGCAATATAAACAAAATGACAACCGACTCCTCGTCTCCGTCCGAGCCCCTGATCACGGGCATCGCACACGTGAACCTCTCCATCCCACCTGGCTCACTCGAGCACGCCAAAGCCTTCTACGGAGAAACGCTAGGGCTGACGGCGCGCGCTGTGCCCGTGGCTCAGATTGACTCCCTGGCTTGGTTCGACGTGGGCAGCTCGGGACAGCAGGTCCACATCTCGTACCAAAAGCACGATCAGGATACCACGTTGCCGAACTCGAGTAGGCACCCGTGCTTCAAGCTGGGATCGCCAGATGCGTTGAACGCTCTGCAAAGGCGGATCTTGAAGCATTTGGAGCAAGGAGGGAAGGATGCGCCCATGGCTTGTGATGCCATGGGTGAGACCTCGGGGGAGAAAACTGCCGAGTATCCGACGAGGTTCTTCGCGAGGGATTACTCAGGAAACCGTCTGGAGTTCTCTCTGTAATGAAAGAACAGAGAGCTGAGGTTATCTTCCTGAAGAGTCGTAATTTTTGTTCGAGGAGATACAGGGAGGGCCTGCTGCTTCTGTGTGCTTTGCCATTACAATACTTTGTTTACCCTCGGGGTGTGCTGATTAACGCGAGAATCAATCGAATGCACGAGCTTGAATCAAATCCCGGAAAATCATATCTCAAGTGGCTAATGCTAGCAACTTAATCTCGCCATATATGCTACATCAATGCCCTTTTCTCTCAAAGCTCGAGCCCATAGGCTTTGATGGCCGTGCCTCCCCAAATCATCTTCTTTTCCTCATCTGACAAAGTAGCCATGTAACAAAGCCTCTCCACAAGTTTTTGCCACTTTCCCCAAGCACCATCAACACCGACCGTGCAAACCGGCCAATCACTTGCGAACATGATACGTTCAGAGCCAAAAGCCGCCAGAACAACAGTCAACCAGGGGGTGATGGCCTCAAAGATCTCTTCCGGTGACCTCTTCTTGAGCGAATCTGACATCTCGGGGAAGCCACCGGAGAGTTTCATGTATGTCTGTGGACTTTTGCTGAGAGTGAACATGGCAGTGCGCCAGGCGATGTAGGATGTGTCAGTCAGGATATTATAGACAGTGAGATCCGGTTTGCACATGTGATCTATAAGCAGTTAGTGAGTTCGACTGATAAGTAGTTCATTGAAGCAACTCACTGAGAATGAAGACCACCTTCTCGTCTTCTGGTACGCCTTCATGAGCTCGGTCAATCATCTCAACTGTCTCCTCTAGTTGGATCCTGCCACGGTCGTGCTGGTTGATTCCAACATCAAAAACGAAGCCCCTTCTTCCGAGAAGCTTCAGGCTCTCAATGAAGTCGTCCGTCAAGCATGTCTTGTCGGGTTTGTCCTGTAAGAGGTACCTGAAGCCCCTGATCTTCTTCCAGCTATCGCCAGCTTCTTTCTGGACTAGATCAATGTACTTCTCCAGAACCTTGGGTCCACTTGGTAATGGTGCCCAGGGAATGTACGCCGCGCACAAGCCGGCGTCTTCCTTGTTGTGTCCCTCGCCATCCTTGGGTTGGCCGAGTGCAATGCGCCTCAACCAGTCCACCTCCATCAGGGGATACTTCCAACCGCTGCCGTCTTTAGCTCCGGCCTCGAGATCATTCTTGCGATCTGTCTCCAGGAAAATGAAACCCTTGACCGGCCCGGGTGATGATGATGTGGCGGCCTTGTATTCCTCGAGGGAGTGCTGCTTGGCCAAAGGCCCGTCGGGTGTACACCAGGCCAATGTCTCAAGCTCTGCCTCAGGATAGAGGTGGATGTGAGAATCTATGATGGGAATGTCTGCGGCCATGTTGGCGAAAAGGGGTGGAAACTTTGAGTTTGGTGTCCGCGTATCTTCTCCTTCCTTGACTCTCCGCTTCAGCTACTATATCACGGCGAAAACTACTGTTGACGTCTAATGTTGTGAATATGAAGTCCTCGAGATTGGGAGAGCTTCCCGTTGATAATTTACCCCGCTACCTGCAATGGGTGCCCCACCAAAGTCTGGCGATCAATGGGCCGACAGGGTGATGTTACAGGTCGTTTATCTGGAAATCTTTGGCAGGGAGGTTCCAATCTTTCTTGCCCAAACTGGTCGACTTGTGAGTGGTGATCTGGTCATGGTCCTGCACAAGCTGGAAAAAAAAAAAAAAAAAAAAAAAAAAAAAAAAAAAAAAAAAAAAAAAAAAAACCCCGACGGATGTTTGCTGTTACCAACTACAGCTCGACTTGAAGCACCCACAGGGGGTGGTGATAACACGTTATCTTTCGTTTGCAAGGCAACTCTACAAGTCTCCTAGTAGTCAAGCTTTTCAAGCATCACAAGCATGCGAAGATACCCCCTTCTGTCAAGACGACCTCAGCAGGGATGTGGCACCCATAAATCATAACTGAGATGGGACTCGGTTTTCCTATACGCCTTCCAATTCACAACAGGCATATTTGCAGCGTTTTCACTCATGAAGTCTACCAAAATTTGAGGACAGACAAGTGTTTAGATTCAATAGTCATCTATCACTAAGTAGATTTGGCGTTGGATTCGCCATTCTGCCTCCATCCCCTATCCTTCCTCATCATCGTGGCAAGGCTAGACTTTCCATCAGCCAGTCTAGGACCACAAATTAAATTCCAATCCAGCAGCCATCTTCTCAGACGAGCTGCTGCATTTTCTACAGAGCGGGCCGGGAATGGCTGCAGTCGTCAAAAGACGATGCATTCCCGTACTCTGGACAATTGTCAAAACAAAGTAGACAATCGCACGACCATGGATTCGGTCACTCCACGGTCGTGGGGGCCGCGGCATCGACCCAGTGCGTGGCACACGAGGGCAAGGCAAACAAGACCGGCTTGAAGCCTCGCACCTACGCGTGAGATGCAATAAGCAACAAGACGAGGCGACATCAGTCTGCGGCAAGTAACTGCTTGCAAAGCTGACCGTCGGGGCTCGTAAATGAATGTAAACGGCCTCTCTTCTACTAAATTAACTTCGGCCTGAATGGCGCAAGGATGGTGTATTATCGGCTTGGTGGGATCCCCCCGATCAAGTAGCTCTTCACGCACGGACGACGATGCCGTTGCGGCGGGAGCTGTGGGAGACGTACTCCTCCTCGGATTCCGAGTCGCTGGAGCAGCCCTCGGAGTCGCTGTAGCCACAGCGGGCACCACCGCAGTCGATCTTGACACGGTCGCCCTTGCGGGTGATACCGTAGCGTTCGCAGGTGCAGTTGCTGCAGTCGGAGCTGGGCGTGCTGTAGCCGGAGAGTGAAGAGCTGGGCGAAGAGCTGTCGGAGCGGTAGGACAAGCTGGAGCCGGATGACGAGACGGGCGAGCTGGCGAAGTCGTTGATGTACTCGTCCTCGATGTCGGCGCTACCAAAGCGTGCGGTGAGCTCATCGATATCCTCGTCGCAGTAGTCAGCATCGAGGATGTGACGGGTGGCGTGCGGGGAGATTGGCTTGGGTGCCTTGATCTGCGAGGTCGAGAGAGGACGGCCCTTGGGGATATCGACAGCGAGGGAGCCACGCTTGGATGATCGGTGCTTGGAGTCCTTGTCCTTGGAGGAAGAGTGCTTCGACGAGCTCTTGGAGGAGCTGTGCGACTTGGAGGAAGACTTGCTTGACTTGTCCTTGGGGACATCGAGGATGTTCAGGGCGCGGCCGGTGGTGGGCTCGACGGTCGAGGCCTCACTGGGGTTGTGCGAAACGTGGTAGCCATCGATGATGTAGTAGTACCAGTATCGCTGACCAGCCTCGAGGTTGCCCTGGAATCTGAAGGTGCCCTTCCACGAGCCGGACTTGGAGGAAGACTTGTCCTTGGAGAGCGGGAGTTGGCCGACGTAGTTGTCCCAGGAACCAAGCAAATGGACGGACTTGACGCCAGAAGAAACGCGAAGAGAGAAAGAGAGCTGAACAGTCGACATTTTGAAAGATTGAAAGTTGTTATTGCACTAAATTGTCGGGTTTTCTTTGTATTTTGTGTTTTTTTTCGGAAGGCGTTTCGAGCAAGAAAGCTAGTTGATTTTCGTTTTATTAGAGGGTATAGTCGGTGGTGAATAATAGTATAGAGTTGACCGGCAACAAGGTTTTTTGATTTTTGTTATTAATTGGATATTAAGATGTGAGAAGAGCACAGCTCTGTCAACACAGAAGAAAGTTAGAAGGGGGAAGAGGGAAAAACGAAAAGACTAGCTTTGAAGTTTGAGTGCTTGCTGAAGAGAAGAGAAGAGAAGGCCAAAATGGGAGGGAGAGTTGGCTATTATTATAATCATGGGGGCCGACTGGTGAGGCCATAGAGACCCATCTGGCGACCGTGGACCCGGCCATTCAGCAAGTCGCCCGGCAGTCGTCCGTAGCCTAGCCAGGGATGTCGACGTCTGCCCGGACAAGCAGGCTTCTCCTTGGTCACTCACGCACACCAGCCAAGGCAATATCACTCAAGCACATGGTCCCAGTCCGAAATGGCGTTCGGTGCAGCGCAAGACTGCAGCACTGCATGGCCGGCGGCTAAGCACATTGGTCGATCAAGGAAAGCGTGATGGCCATGGTGCAAATATTGAGCGAAAAATAGAAATCACATAGCATAGGCGGGGAAGTTTGGGGGAGCTAGACCGCAAGGAGACGGGACGGCGTCTATAAAACGGGTCCCATTGGACGACGGTAAGCGGTCGGCAGCCAATACCAGCCCCTCATGGACTCGCTTATTAGCCATCACACGCGGTTGATGGACATCAGACCAATGGCGGCATAGAGCACCCGGTTGACGGCTGCACCTGAATGCATGGAGCGATCTCCATCTGAGCATTGGAGGTGGGGAAAGCTGGCTGGCCGTCGAGTCGCACGGCTTTGGCAGGAAGAAAGATAGCATTGCAACGCTGCTCGGCCGACACGACGAACTAGCCAGGGAAGTTCCTGGCGCTCATGTGCAAGATGCATGTCCTTTCTGCATCGCACGTATGCAGAGTATCATGGGAACTTTCTGATTGCTCAATGTCGTTGACAAAGCATGAACGCTAGATCGAGCGAGTCGGAGAGAAACCTGGAATGTTGTGATATCCTAAGCCAGGAACAAGGAGTTTTGCCAGGATGGGTTCGTGTAGCCGACCTGAGGAAATTCCCGTCCTAGCTTGGCATGTACGATCGTGAACCTACGAGATCAATAGTAGAGCATCGTTGTAATCTCAAGCCTTGCGCGAGTCTTTGGGGGCATCGGAACGGGAGAAGAGGTGGCCCGAAGATAAGCCTACACAGGAGATTCCAGAGGTTTTTCCAGAACGGCTTCCGATCATGGGGCGACTATGGTTACATTGCATGCTATCGGTGCCTTTGGCAAGTCAACTTCTGGCCAGGATGAGTTGCCTGCCCGCTCGCAACCTGGACGAAAACAGCCCTCGGAATGAGGTGAGATGGGATGCATCGGCTTCGTGCATGCATGCAATTCACTTAGCTTCGGCGGGTATGTAGTCTAGTCACACAAGTGCGATGTTTTCCAGGACTGAAATTCCAATCGCAGATGCTGATTAGTCTACACACCGAAGTCGAACTTGGTAAAAGAAAGCAGAGGATTGTGATGCAGATAGTTCAGCGAGGTAAGGTACCTAGGTATGCTCTATACGAGATCCTCTATACCGCAGCTGCAGATGACCGGTCACCTTCTGACGCCCACTAGTCACATGACTGACTAAGTTGCCTACATTGTACCTACCTTAAGCCCGTCCGTGCCAAGGAAGTCGGCCCCGGTGTCTGCCTGGCCGCCCATGCCTGTATGCTATGCCACTTTACGCGACGATTGGATGGACTCATAACAACAAACCTGACTGTAAGCCTGCAACGCAGAGTGATTTCTCGAATCTCCCGACTGAATTCACCTTCCAGTACTCATCATGCTATCTCATCTTTAGCTCCCATTGTTACATCTCCCCCAAGCGCCAGAACCGCTCCACGTGGAGGAAAATCCAGATTCTGGAAGCCCATAGTGCGGAGGATTGTGTAAGTAAATGCCCGTGCGAGACTTATTGCAACCCTTCCCCATATGCACGCGTCAGTCGGCGCGTATATCTTGTTATGGCCTATCGGACTCCCTGGTCAGCCTCCATCACGGTTCTCATGGTCGTTCTCCTCTTGCTTGCATGCATACCGTCAGAATCTTCAGCGGCTATCTTGCATACATGTACTGATAGCCGATGTAGTATAACCAAAGTCTGCGAACCATGCCTTATCCGACCTTGGATCACAAGCTCGTCACTTCCGTGACTGAGTATGTCAAGGAGTACATGGCCAAGTACGATGGATCACATGACTTCAACCATATCAAAAGGGTCGGCGGACTTGCACGGCACATCTATGCCAACTCTGCCGACCGCGAGTCGTTCGACTTCCAGACCGTCATACTAAGTGCCCTGCTGCATGATGTGGGCGACAAGAAGTATCTGAAGCCTGGCGAGGATGCTTCGACACTAGTACACGACCTTCTCCTGTCTCACGGTGCAGACGAGCAGCTTGCACAGAAAGTTCAGGCAATCTGTCTCGGGGTCAGCTACTCTAGCGAGATCAAGGATCCAGCTCGGGTGCAAAGCCTCATGAAGCAGTATCCAGAGCTTGCCATCGTGCAGGATGCTGATCGCTTAGATGCCATTGGTGGTGTCGGCATTGGGAGATGCTTCACGTTCGGAGGTGCCAGGACTGAACGTGCCATGGACGACACTGTCAAGCACTTCGACGAAAAGCTCGTCCGACTTGAAGGCATGATGAAGACGGACGTTGGACGGCAGCTAGCAAAGGAAAGGACTGAGAGACTGGTTCTCTTCCAGAAGTGGTGGGCTGAGGAGACTGCTTTCGCAACTTCATCTCCAATCCCCTCGTGAGTCTAAGGACTGCCATTCAATGCTCCCACAGAGCCTCGCCGAGTTGGAAGGCTTCGCACTGCAAGGAATACTAGACGTGAGCCCTTTTCAAGCAGTGTCTTTCCTTGCACATTACGGTAAAGAAAAAAAAGGGAACGGGAATCCACCTCGCCTTCTTCATCACGGTACCTCAAGGATTGATGCAGAAATTCAAATAGTCAAGCTTTCCCGGGATTTGGAGACATTGTTGAGTGAGCTAGAGTTCTCCTGTCCTACCCTCCACGTTTGTCTTAGGCGGGCCTGTATCATCAGCTGATATATTTTCTGTACAACCTGACTGTCTTGAACCAGGTGTACTTCATTGCAAGCAACTTGAGTATTCGCCTCCAGCTTTATCACGTATCTCTGAAGCATCCAGCTCTTCTAACTTGTTGATATTTCGTTTCCAGTCACGAACAATGAAGCATTTGGAGTTTATTCTTTGTTCTTCCTCAGACCCAACCAGTCACGCATGGCGGCAAGGGCTTGCCTCAACCAGAGTTCCGAATAGTTCTTGTCGCTTACTTCGGCTTGGGCCGTTCTCCCAAGAACCCGTGTAACATCCTTGCAGCTGCATGCGCAGACGGTCCAATCCCACGAGCGGCTAGAATCTGGATCTGCGGACCGATGCACAGCAGAGCCTTGTGAGTGAGTGAGCCCGAGGGGTATCTCACGCCGCAACCCTCGCCCTGTCAGCCCGGCTGCAGACAATTCGATTTCCCTTCCTTGGGCTGCATGCGACACTTGCAGTGCATCGTGCCTTTCCGTCAGCCGCGACGAGATTTTCCCCTTGCGCTGTTGTCTTCGTGAAATGCTGTTTTCCTGAAAATTACGAGCCAGCTCTCATGATTGAAGTTTCTTGAATTTCGTAAGGCTGTGTCTTGCGAGACACGAATCCTGTCGACAAGATGCCCCTCACGCGCTCCTGGAAAACACGAGCACTTCTTGCGCTTATGCAGTCGTGCTCAGCCGTCGCCGACAATGACCTCGCTGCAGTTGAAGAAGCCGCCGTCCTGCCAGATGGGTTCAGCCCACGAATGTTTGATGGCTCTTTCCCGGTCCAGCCGTTTGTGAAGCGGCAGGATTCCGGCACATGCGCGAATGGGGGCCACAGCTGCGCGGAAATTGGCGAAGCCGCCGCGAACAAGTGCTGCAATAGTGACAAGTATTGCTACTATAAATCGGACTGGGGAGTAGGGTGCTGCGGCTTCGGCACGACCTGTGATCCGCAATGTACCGGAACTTATTATCGGGTCAATGTCACCACTCCTTATACCACGAGCGTCACAGTCCCAACATCCGGGACTGAATCCGCTGCGACTCCCACAGTTCTTATATCTTCGGGGACTACCACTTTCGTTGGATGCAGCCCACGAGCTTGCGCAGTATCAAGCTATCAATGTCCATCGTCCATGGGCGGCCGCTGTTGTGCCAACACTGAGATTTGCGCCTCCAATACGCAGTGCATCAAGGCAGTATCAACAACACCAACACTTGTCCCCACGAGAGGGTGTAGTGGTACCCCTAGTGCCACTGATTGCCCCAACGACGGAGGTTGCTGTCTCAAGGGCGAGACCTGCGTCTCCATCGACGGTACGCTGGGCTGCACCGGCACCGCAGATGCTCCCCCGGGCTCCAATGTGACGACCACGGGTGAATCGCTGTCACAGGGCGCCAAGGCCGGCATTGGAGCCGGCGTCGCCGTAGGCGCGGCGATTGTGATAGGTCTCCTGACTTGGTTCTGCATCCGGCGGCGCCGTGACGCGCGCACAGCCGGCGACCGCACACGCAGTCGCGGTCCGACCCCGGGTCTCGAGGGAACGATCGTGGGCGGCGGCGAGATGTCGGACATTAGCGGACCCTCCCGCAGTCGACGCGTGCACCATACTGGATTGGTCTACCAGTATCTCGGCCCCAACGCCGTACATGGTCCTTATACACAGCAGGAAGACGTACACGACTCCACGCCTGGCGCGCGCGACCGCGGCGTCCCATCGAAGCCACAGGGGCCAGGTGATATACTGGCGCCTGTAGAGATTGGTTCGTCTCTGACCGAGCCGAAGGATGGTACTGAGGTCGTTCGGGGGGCAAGTACGAGATCTGCTGAGTCGAGGGGGCTAGCGCAGGAGGCGCAGGATACTCCCGTCTATGAGTTGGAAGCTTTGTCATATCCGAGCCCCCTGAGTCCTGATGATGCCTCTTCGCCCCAGAGTCCCACACCAGGTAGTCCGGGGCCTATCTCACCGCCAGGAGGGACCATGAGAACTGATTATCTCGGGTAATGATATTTGATAGCTCGGAAGCTTGTATTTCAGCTAGATATAGCAGATGGGTTTTTGTCATGATTCTTAAATTTCAGAAATGCTTCTCAATATTGTATATTACGCCTTGCCCTGTTACCGCCATGACCGAATATGAATGATGCTATCCGATTCCAAGACTTTTGCTGAGCACATCTATGCAAAGCGAAACGCCCAAACTCCATTGACCTCGGTCGAACCAATGTCTCCCTATGCTATGCATTGCCCTGCGGCGTGTGAACGCCCGTGAAGGAAAATGCGCGTCGTACACGAAATATTCTGATACGTAGACTCAGAAAGTGATCTCTCTCACCCACAGCCCCTTGAAAGAGGGATCGATTTGATACCTCAGTCAGAAATGCTCATTTCTGTTTCATTCCGCAGCCCATCAGACCACGCCACCAAACAGTGTGTTCCCTTGCAGATCCCGAACGAGGTCATCAACACTATTGAGATGCTTCGCCAGCATATGCTGCTTCTCCTCCTGGCTCCTTGTGTATGTGCCATCGCTGTCCCTCCTCGGTCTTCCCTCCCCTGGGCCGTCAGAGAAGGCCTTGGCCAGTTTGCTCGGACTCCGCTGCAACAGAGCGGGCACAGAGTTGCGTGCTTGCGCGGAGGGTATCGAGGGCACCTCCGGCATCAGGTAGAAATACAGGAACTCAATACACTTCTTCTTGACATCGCGCGAGGTCGAGCGCGAGCGGAACAGCGACGAGATGGTGAGTAAGCCGTCCAGCTTCTCGAATGTCCTTGTGTTTTGTGGTGTGTCGATCAGTGCTACGACGAGGGTCAGGAGGGTTGCGCCCATGACAGCAGGTGGGAAATCGGGTTCTAGGAGATCGAGGAGCATCTAGTTGTTGGCAGGCCTAGTCAGTTTCTTGCTTTGCGCCACGAGGAGTTGGGGAGAACAGGGAAACAAGTACGAACATTCATGTAGATCTCCCGTGAGAACAGGATCTTGCTCGGCGGGTGCAGGAGCAGCACGCCTTGAATCAAGTCCAGCGCACTGAGAATCAGCAGATCATTCTGCCCGTCGTTGCCCTTGGCCAGCAACCGGTCAAGCGTGTTGACTAGGCGCATAGCAACATTCCACTCGAAACCCTCCTGCAGCTTGAAGAATTGTTCGAACGCTGGGTCTTCGGAGATCTCGGCTAGGTTTTTGGGCGGTTGAGGTGACTGCTCATCTCGTACACCACTGCTCGTGCTAGGTCTTCTCTCCTTGTCGCGCTTCGAGAGGCAGATTGTTGCGAGCAGTCCTTCGACCTGGCGCAAGCCTTTGCGGATCTTGGCTCCGTCATAGGAGGAGAGATGGTCAAATGCGACAGACAGCAGATTCTCCATTGTGATGTTTGGCGTGTGTATCTCTAGGTGTTTGTGGGTATAATGGCACTATGCGACTTGCGACTTAAGTATCTCGCGCCAAAACAAGTAGGACGCTTCAATGCTCGTGGGACGATGCGAACGCCGGAAGGGAATGCAAGCTTTCTGTTGGCTCTGCGCGAGAAAATATAATACAAATGTTCGAAGAAAGGAATGTCGATATCGATTAGGAGGCCCAAACGGAACACGAAAGAGAAAAGGAGAAGGAAGTGCTTGTATACCGGATTGCCCGATCTGGGTTGCTTTTGTCCCATGATGCCCAAGTATACAAGGACCTGGTGGACTGAGGTACCGGTTAACGGGGCAACGGACAGACTGTTGACCGCTGGAATTGCTGGGGTTATGGGGTGCTCTGACATCGTAGCAGCGCTAACCAGAGTTGCCGCTGGCCGTTGCTTGGAAAGCTGATAACGATAATTTTAGCGTCCCAGAGATCGGGCTGCCCGTTCAAGCAATGGACACCGGTGGGCACTAACACACGTCGATACCTACATTAATGTACTTGGCAGTCAGGTACAGCAGAAAGGCAAATAATAATTGATCATTTGCTATGACGCTATGTATTGTTTGTCCATAGGATTGGTTTATATTATTTAGTTGTCTTTGATATTTGAAGTCATACTTGTGCGATTTTGCTGTCTAGCATCTTCTGTGTACCGCCGCCGGAGAGAATCAATATTAATATTGCTGTTTGTTATTAGCTTGCCACAAGAACAGCTGATGAGATGGTGTCTACAAACCTGAGGCTTCCTTCATAGGCAGGAACCCCACGCTCCGTTCACCATAATATTACCTACGGTAGGTCTTCCTCTTTGTACGAAGCTTTGACGGTCGCTCTAACAACGCTTCTCATGCTCTGGTACATTGAACTCGTGTATGGAAAACTAAGGGACAACCCATTACAGCCTGAATGGTAGATAAAACTCTTATAGCATAGGAGGCCGGATCAATTATTCCACGAAAGCATCTCTTTGGACAATTTGCCGCAATTCGGGCGGTGAATGTAATTCAAGATACTATGGAAGGCAACGTTCGCAGTCTTGGCTCCAAAGTTGGGTATGATTCCCAGCATTCCAGTTGAATGCAGGGGGCCGGTGCTTGCATCAACGAATGCAGCATTCTCGACATCACCCCATCGTTGGTTTTCATGATGATGACAACTGTTATTAGTGCTTGTCGGTTGGCATGGCCTTGGAACAGGAGCCCCCTGGGTGAAGACTATTGAAGCTTGCGCTTCCTGGCGCTTGAACCCGCTTGTCTTTATGGTACCGCTATGACGTCCGGCATTGCAAAGTGCATGTTAAGTGTCACAGAGTTGCATATGAACCGCCAACCCAACAGTTTCCAGACCAGTGATAATCAGGGGGGCTTAAAGGATGATTTCAGAGTTTTCTAAGGTCTCCAGTAGTCTGATCTTAGATGTCGAGTATGCATAAATATCGGCGTTGTCTCTCGGCCTCGCTGTTCCTAAATTGCCCGTTACGTTTGCAGTCTGATGGCTTGATCACATGTTCCCGTCAGCTTGGATGCTACTGTAACCTAGTTCACTGCCCCGCCATTACTGGAAGAGCAAGCCAGAAGAGTCTCCACCACCAGAGCTATCGGCGGCCATCGCGAGCTACTCAAGGATTCAGCTGCGCCTCGATTTCCTCAGTTTGCGCGTCAACGACTCGCATCCGCCGTAGGCAACCTGCATGCTCCAGGGCTTGGTCTGCAGGATTCGCAGAGCAGGCATCACCCGACATAAAAGGAGGACGGGCGAGTGCGAGTACGAGGGAGAACGAAGACTGTTCGTCTTGAGGTGACGACACGAGGCCCCACCGTGGCCGCCAGCGCTTTCCGTGTTACCAACAAGCTACTCGCAGCGCGCGCAAGGCTCCCGAGGCATCTGAAAGTATAAAAGTCGACACGGTTGCCTGCATATCCAGTCGAGGTTCCCTGTAGTTGGAGCCCGCCGACCCCGAGATGCTGTCCTCAAACCCGAGCAATCCTGCAGCCACCTTCCCGTCGCCCAACGCCATACCACCACGAACCTCGTCCACTGGTTACGCCGTGCCGCACCCGCCCTCCAAGTCCGCCTTGCGTCCACTGCCCGAGTCCAACTGGCTGGGACAGAGCCGGCATCACCGTCATACGTCTTCTACGGCCTCCGCTTCCGCCGGTCGGATAGTACCGATCACGACTGCCACCATCATGTCTCCCGGCGGCTCTGCCCCAGACCCTTCGAGGTACGCAACTGAAGACCTCAACTTCATCGCCAAGAAATCATGGACAGATCAGAAGGAGCAGATCATATGGGGACCTTATGACTACGTGACAAGCCAGCCCGGGAAGGACTTCAGGTCTCAGTTGATTGGTGCTTTCAACAGCTGGCTGGAAGTGCCCCAGGACAGCTTGGATGTCATCACGAAGGTGGTCGGCATGCTGCATAATGCCTCATTGCTGGTAGACGACGTGGAGGACAATTCCACTCTCCGACGCGGGCTGCCGGTGGCGCACATGATCTTTGGTACAGCGCAGACCATCAACTCAGCTAACTACATATACTTTGCCGCTCTGGAAGAGGTGCAGAAGCTGAAGAACCCAAAGGTGGTTAACATATATATGGAGGAGCTGATCAATTTACATCGCGGTCAAGGCATGGATCTCTTTTGGCGGGATACCCTCACCTGCCCGACCGAGGAAGACTACCTGGAGATGGTGGGCAACAAGACGGGCGGGCTCTTCAGGTTAGGCATCAAGCTCATGCAGGCCGAGTCGCGCTCGCTCATTGACTGCGTCGAGCTCGTCAATCTTATGGGCCTGATTTTCCAGATCCGCGATGACTACATGAATCTGTCCTCCGTAGAGTACAGCAACAACAAAGGCCTTTGCGAGGATTTGACTGAGGGCAAGTTCTCTTTTCCCGTCATTCACTCAATCCGGTCCGATCCCACCAACTTGCAACTCCTGAACATCCTAAAACAAAAGACAACAGACGATGGCGTCAAGAGGTATGCTGTGAAGTATATGGAAGGCACCGGCAGCTTCGACTACACTCTTCAGGTTCTCTCTGTGCTGATAGACAGGGCGAGGAAGACCACAGATGAGATTGATGATGGTCGGGGCAAGAACCAAGGGATTCACAAGATTCTGGACAGGATGGTTGTTTCGTAAAACACCATTCTTCCGAGGTTGTCCACGAAAGCTCAACACGTGAAAGGCAACAATGTTTAATGAAGAATTTGGAGGCGTATGGCTGGCTTTTGTCAGGGAGGTTTGCATCTGGATACCCTCTTTCCTCATGTTTCATCGGGCCGTTGGGATATGAGACGAAATTGACGAACTTATGTCACACTTGTTCCATTCATACCCAATTATCTGAGTATGGAAGAATAGGTCCAATAAATTTAGCTAATTCTATTAAGAAATTTCCACTCGAGAATGTTTGTGCCATGTACATGTTTTTGTCTGGGCAACATTCTGGTTCTCGCCATCAAAATTAGTCGGTCTGTTTCCTCGTTAGGGCCGGCTTCTCTCCTGATGTTCTGAGATTGCCCTCTTAGACCCACTATCACGTAGTAGGACCTCGATCGGCATTTTTCAGTTTGCGATCTTGTCCTTTCTATTTCCGTGTCAAGTCAAATTTGAAAGAGGCAGCCCATTCTAAGGCGTGGCCCACGATGAATTCCAATATAAGCGGCCACAAATAGAATATGAGAAGCTTGACATCGCCCCTGAAGAACAGTACGTCGCCGTCCCGATCTCCGTCTAGCCATATCGTTCGGTATGTCCAGATATCAAGAAGAAACATTCCAGTCCATACACCAATCAGTAAAGCCAGCGCGCCGTGAATGGCATTCCTCTTGGCCCTCTGTCCGACCTCCTGGATGCGTACTGGAGACATTTCCGAGATTTTAATAAGTAGATAGATGATGTGTTGACTTCTGGTCTCTAATCTTAGATAGTGGTGTGTTGAATGTGCCGCTGGAACTTGGCTCGAGGTGGACGGCTGATATATGCGAAGGGTGAGGCTGAAGAGACCACTGTAGATTTCCAGCGATATCCAGTCTTCTCGGAGTAATGTTGCAGACATGGATTCTACAGGTTGCTCATTCTAGAACAGAAGCGAACATACATTCGTTTTAGGAATATAGTCAACTTCACCGGCCTAGCTGACGATGCCAGACCATGTGGTAGGACTTGATTCCTTACGATCTTCATGATACTGATGTTTTGAGAACCGATTTGATTTGAAGCCATTCGGAAGTGTCAAATTTGTCGTTTGCAGATTGCTCTCGTGAGAAGTGCACTATGATTACGATGAGGTTGCGTCCTCCCTCTATTCAGATGAGAGTAGATGACAATTAGCAAAGATACTTATGAACCTATGTCCTTATATCCTTGCTACAGTCCGCGGTACAATGAGTTCCTGTCATGGTCTTTCCAAATGTTCTAATAGAATCACTCGTAGCTTGATGTGATGTCCTGTTCTATGTCTTGGTTGAGACCAACCGTCCCACACAACAGCGAATTACAAGCCCAAAAGAGTCTCAAAGTCCCAGAACTCAATGAAATTCTCACACTTTACTGACAAATATACGAGGAGATCACTAAAGAAAACCCCTAGGATCAACTGAATGACCGCAGTAGACAAGCTAACTAAGGTGGCGTCTCGGTTGGCCACTAATAGTACTCTCACGCACAGAATTACCAGGTACATTCTCCTACCGGGCAGAAGATATCTTGAAAGGAACTGGCTAGTAACGAATATTGCTACAAGAATAGCAAAGGGGTAAGGGATAGCCATAGTGATGAGCTCGTTCGCGATAGGTGCTCTGCCGCAAGTGAGATGTACGTTACGATTGTCACTCTTCGTGTCGGATGAACTGGAGGAGGATGAATGCTCGCATCCCGTTGGCGTGTGACCATTGTGATCATTGTGTTTTCCGAAGGCGTCATACCACATGATGGGAATATGATTGACTGAATATGATGATACGAGAGAGATGGGCAGCTTGGAAAATGCAGATTGCCGGATTTATACCGCAATGGGAATTTGGCTTTTTCTAAGGATGTCTAAGATTATGGTGAAACAGATTCACTGATTCCTCCTTTCGTCTTAGAAATCTGCGAGAGCATTCTATGTAATAGTTTCAAGTTCTAGAAGCCAACTATCTGGACGCTTGGGTCGTCGAGTTCCGATCGTTGAATCGCCGGCGATATCCTTAGTCAGTATTGCGGCGCTGGCTGAAATAGGGCAATATTGTACTGGGTGTGCTATTGCGATGTTGATTTTCTAACAACCGAGTATGATAATGACATAAAATTGAGATGAATATCAAAGCCAATAACGACATAAGCCTTACCAAAGGGTTTTAGTCTTGTATAATTGCATATTTGAATATAACCGTTTTTATCTTGGTTGATGATCTTGCCGAATGTAAGTCCAACATACATCAAATGATATATCCAACAACCCCTCTGAGTAGCCATGCGTATAGGATAGATCAAGTATTGATCATGTTTCATACCAACCCCTAGTCCACCCCGTCGTAGGTCCAAGCCAGTCCCTCAGGAAAACCCGTCCTACGCCATGGCCCAGAAATCGTACCTCCAGTAACCCATTCGCCACTAGTAGCTCGAAGATGGCGAAGCAGCATGCGTGAACTAACAGGTTTCTAAGCCGGTCTTGGGGAGGCCGGTTGTCAGTCACAATCAGGTAGTGACTAAGAGCCCAGCACAGAAGAAATGCGACATAGACGGCGTTGACTCTTTGACGGACGGCATCTACCAGCGCCAGGGCAGTGTCGACTAGCATGTTTATGTAGTCCTGGGTTTTTAATAACCCTGAAGCTTCTAATGGTGGTGAACAATTGTTTTATGCTGTGATCCTGCGGCGATGTGTAGTAGGCTGGCGCTGATGTGCTGAACCATTTTTATTTTCGCGGATGTAGTCCTCTTATATATTCCCCGCCCCGGAGGGGAACCATCATGCATGCTTCCATATTGTCTTTGTAGATATCCGGGTGGAACTGGCGAGATAGACGCACCTCGGTTTCTTAGACAATTAGCCATGGACATGGAAACATCCATGGCTCATGTACTTGCTTTCGAGCACTGATTGACGCACCGGCTGTTACAATATCTAGACTGACATGACGACGGGTTTGACATCACACTTGACCCGCTCATTCATCCACTTTGAAAGATTGTTCTAGCAAGCCATGTTCCGAAAACATGCAAGTCTTAGATCTATCCAAGTCATGTGTTTGCTTCAAGTTCGAAGACAAAAAGAAATTAGACTAGATCAACATAGAATTCGTTGGGATAGGATATACTCATACTAGCTAGCACCTTCCTTGCCAGCACCTAGGTTCTTCCTTTTCACCAATCTAACCCACCGTCTCCGTCTCCACTCGCCTCTTCTACCCTCGTAATCTTCGCCTTCTTCCCAGCTCGGCTGCACCGGTTGCGCTTTGCTTTTTCCTTTCGAGGGAGTGGCATGTTTGCTCTCTTCCACAACACCAACCTTGTCTTCCAGTTCGTAATAGATGTCGTAGACCCATCTTTCACCCTCTGTCTCGACTTCAACACCAGTAATTATGCGCTCCTCTACCCACTCCCTGCTCCATAGATCCAATGCCCATTTCTTCTCACTCCACTCCCAGCCCTGAGGCGGCAATACATCTTCAAAGAATCGTGTACCAGTCGGTCGTTCTCCCGATATTCTCAAGGCTGACAACGGGTCAAATGGCGAGGCACTGAAAACCCAAGGTTCCCACTCCCCCTCCGGATCGGCAAGTCTTTGCAGTTCAAAGATTTCGACCTCGCGTGTTTCAGGCGCACTGTCGAGAATGATATCGCTCTCGATCCAATTTTGCATTTTCCCATGTGCCATTTCTTGATTGGGTCCAAGGTGCTTCTTCTGTGCGCTTTCGATCTGCTTCTGAACAGCAGGATGCCCCATGACCGTAACAGCCCATCCAATCACCAGGAATATGATCCTCCAAGGAAGGATATTCGCGGCTATACTCATGAATAAGCAACCTGCAAACAAGAACACAAAGATAGCGCTGCTGAGAGCCTCGTCGCTGAAGTTCATCCGGGGTACGAGAAGTGTCACGACGCCATCGTGGAGCTGGCTGAAGTCCTCCATACAGTTCTGCAGATCGCGCATGTTCTTGAAGAAGTCGCGGCTCAACTCCTTGACAGGCTTCACGGTCTTTGCAGGCGCCAAAGGCGGTCCTTGGGGCGAGTATCCCATAGCCTGCTCACTGGTAAGACTGAATGGCGCCGCTGGGTGACGGGCTACGAAATTTGGTATCATGACTCCAAACAGAAGGATTGCCAGTGGCAATAACGGTAGCAAGTAAGGATCTAGGCAGATAAAGGTGTATATCGCTAGGAATGATAGTGTGTGAGTTGGGTACTTCCATGAGAGAAGCCGGATTGCCTTGGCCTGGAAGACGAACACGACTCCTATCCGGCTATTGAAGCGGCGGAAGTTATAAGACATGGTTGGTAGGTTGAAGTTGGGTTTCTGCGTAGTCGGCGCACCAGTCTTGCCTTTTGGCTGGTCATCACCAGCGTAGTCGCCGCCATCCTGAAGGACCTGTGCAAGAAGTTTTTCGACTAATTTGTCCTGGATAGATGCCTTGTCCCGAAATGCTGACAGACGATCTCGAATGCCTCGCCTTTTGGGCGCGGGCGTTTCGGCATCTGAGTGATCAGAATCGTGGCTTGGTCCGGCTTGAGAAGCGGCACCCGATGCTACACTTGATGCCGCACCGTCGAAGCGGATGACCGGTATAGGGTCGTCGCGATTGACGAAGGCATCTTCACTTAAATAGTCCATCCTGCGAATCGTGTCATGCAATGACGTAGGTGAGCGATGCCTCGCTTGTCTAGCAATATCGTTTCTAGGAGGGTGAGCTCATCTCAGGTTGATGTGCGCCTTGGTCTTCAAATCTTGAAGGGAGTGTTCAAATAAGCCGATCGCTTTCGCAGAAGATGGTAAGAAGTGATGAGCCGAGCCCGTGGTTCTTAGAACGCTTGCATGTCACATGCCATTGCTGCCGCCTAGCTTTCCACTGGAACCCGGCAAATCGTCACTTCGCGGGGCTGCACATCACCTTGTTCTAGTGGGGTCCAGGCGCTAGTGGCACCCCTGCTTTGCGCCGTGGGAGCTGCAGCAGAGCTCCAGACGCCAACTCCAAAAAATTTGGGTTGCGACTTCGAAGTCCCACCACTAGATACATCACAGCCTCGCCTCGAACTGAACCAACCACGATGCCGATCACGATACTGCAGCCCTCGCTGGCAAAAGAGCCGGTATATAAATCATATGGCTCTGATTCCGACTCAAACTCCGATTCGGAGGGCGGCGTTGATTTGGAAGGAGACATCTCCATGAGCCGCCCCGCCAAGCGAGCACGAAGAGGAGAGTCCATCGTGACGCCTGGTGAGGTGATAACGGAAGACGCTCAATGGATGCGGTGAGCCCCCCATCTCTGTTTCCAGGCCAACTGGATCTCGTTCACAAATATGCATCATACTAATCATTGAACGCAGTGGTCACGGCACATACACCCTTCCTGAGCCGCCGCAGATAGTGTCCTCGGTCGCCGGTACCCTCTCCAAGACGAACAAGCTACTATCCGTGCGCCCACTACGAGCCCGCTATACACCCGAGATTGGCGATCTGGTTGTTGGCCGCATTGTCGAAGTACAAGCCCGTCGGTGGCGTGTGGATGTAGGTTCCGCATTGTTGGCTCAACTGCCTCTGTCCGCAATCAATCTTCCGGGAGGTATTCAGCGTCGCAGAACCGAGACCGATGAGTTGCAGATTCGCACTTTCTTCAGCGAAGGCGAACTGCTGGTGGCCGAGGTGCAACAACTATACAACGATGGCTCTGCGGTGCTACATACCCGAAGTCTGAAGTACGGCAAACTGCGAAACGGCGTATTCATGGCTGTCAGTGGAACAGGTGGTGGCAGTGGTGTCGTCAGGGCTCGAAGACACGCTTTCACTCTGGAGGTATCCGGCTCAGAGGGCGGTAACGAGAAGATGGATGTCATTCTCGGAGTTAATGGCTACATCTGGATCGCCAAGCACATAGAAGGCGAAGGTGCAGCTGCTGAATCGAGTGGTCCCGGTATCACGAGGATCGAGGAGAGTGTAGGGCTGAACGTCTACTCGAGTCAGAACGATTCGATATCACTAGATACCATGCGTGAGATCGCTAGGGTCAGAGGCGTTATCACATCACTAGTCGAGAATGGCCTACGTGTGGATGAGGAGATGGTTTCGAAGGGATATCATGAGGCAGTAGAAATGGCGAGAACGGAAGAAGGCGATGATCTGTGGCTAGGAGGTGATAGGGGCAAGAGACTGGCCGATGCGCTGGTTGGCCGATGAAAAGGGAAACTGAATACATCACTGACATGAAGAGATAATGACATTCGTCCAAGCACCTCGACGCTTATGACGAGATACAATCCGTCAACCTAGCACGGCGGAACCTCCTGACCAGGAACGACCCATCGCAGTGTGGTGTCCCAATGTCTAGTTGCATGAAGGCAACGGTGACCCTGGGCTCTATAGGATGGATCTCCCGTAGCTTTCCGGCTTTTTTTTACGACGCATTCTAAATTTGAGTGCTCGTCACAGGTACAAAAGATGTCGAATGCTTCAGGAAAGATACGATTGGAGGATCTGAGAGTACAACTTCATAGGCTATGATTCGTTTGCTTGACGAAGCCTGCCACGTTAGCCTCGGAAGAGAGGGGACCGGCGAGATACTTCGATCTTGCAATAATCATCCAAATTTACGTGAAGTCCTCAAAAATATAGGGAAATAAGAGAAGGTTGTATCTGCCACTATTGTCCCAATACGATATGTAATGTGTGATCGCAAAGACGGTTTCTGTCATTGCCATGACGAGAAATGTTTCTGAAGCACATACATTTAGAATCTCGCTGACTCGCCGAGATCAACAAACCCGGAGAATCGTTTCTTCTTTTCAAACAAGTACAGGGTGGTAAGCATCAAATATTTGATGGGTTTGTCGGCATCTTGGGATGATGTGAGTGAGGAAGGCTGGTAGTGGGCATGGAAGCCTCAAGTTTGTTGTTGCTATCGACAAAGTATGTTATTAACCAACAAGCCCTTTCAGCCTTGATTTGTCTTATATTTCGCCCATAGTTATACTGATCAATTTTATCAGCTCCCGTACGGAATGTCTCGGGCAACTTAACTTTTATGTTTACTGTGTCGAGGGATGAATGTTATGTACTTAAGAAGGTTATGCATTTCTGATATATTATACTACTGATTAATCAGTTATGTCGGAGCCCAATATTCAATATGCAACTTACCGCCAGGAGCTTAATCCCTGTCAATAGCAAACGACTGCCAAAGTGAATCTCATATGAAGAAGCCATCTTGCAAGAGCTAACACAAAACACAGCATAAACGTGTAGCAACAGCCTCAGCATGCTGCATCGAGTCAGGTTACGTTCGCTGCCGGTCTCACGGCTCATGAGACCACGCTCACATATCTCACAACCCATTCATCACAATTTCCGTCTCGGGCCTCAATGTCAACACCAACAAGCTAGGTCGTTTCACTATGACCCCAACGCAGTCGTCTTTCAGTTGCCCCTCAAGACGCGGCTCAAGTACATGACGTATGGTGCTGTCTGGCTCCTAGCACTAGGGGGAGGATTTGTGGGTTACCGGCTCTATGGCCTCCACGGACAGCGCGACGCGCTGGGGGGCGAGCTCAAGAACGCGCTGGACAAGCTGAAGGCCTTCAACGAGCAATTCGCCACGGGCTTCGCGCAGGCTCGCGCCGCTGGAGATCATCACAGGCTCAGGCAGCTCACGTTTGACTTGCTAAGGCAGGCCCAGTCGGACACGGAGACGGGGCGCCTTCCAGAGCAAATCGTCGAGTTTGGCGAGTTGCCTGGCCTACCGTTCGACGATCCTCGGAGCGGGAGTGAGCTGGTGCCTAGGGAGGACACGTTGGTGTTGTTGGAGAAGGACGAAGATGATCGCATCGCGGCCTGCCATGTAGCCGCCAATTTGGAGATGAGTGAAGTGTATCGAGGGCTGGCGGACCCGAAACCGGAGCAGGAGGCGGATAAGCTCTTGGAGCTGTTCAGACGCGTCGGTGATCAGATTGAGTTGTGGAGGAGGCAAGACCGGTTATTCGAGGATGAGAAAGGTCAGGTCGATTTGGTGATTCTGTTCTGCCTGCGCGAGGAGACTTGGGCCTTCGAGTATGCAGAAGGGCATTGGAACTCGCTCTCGGGCCCGATAAGTCTCGTGGAGCAGTCGGCGTCGGTCATCAGAGCTGAGGAGATGCTGGAGCAAATGTCAAGTAAGGAGAAGGGTTTGTTCGGCAGCGGCAGGAAACCGCGGTCTTAAGTACAGGAGATCTGGTTCTATGGGAGGGAAGACTATTGACGAACACAGGCGTGTTCGATAATGTACTGTATTGTATAAGTCTGTTCATATCTACAAAACATGCCAAGGCCTTGACGAGACAACCCTAGCATGAACTCAGTCGCGATAGTTTGGTCTCTTCTTTCTGGGACGGAGCCTGGTGGACCAAGGCCTGTGAGAAACAACCGGGACAGCTGCCTCTTCTACATATTCATCCGCATCTTCGGTAACATGTTTTCTTTTGGCGGTCTTACTGAGTTGTCTCTCCTGCGCCACCTGTCCTGGAGGAGAGTGCGATGGATCGTGCAGTTTGGTTTCGACTCTCTCCATCTTCGCTCCTAATAAAACGTTGGTTGATGCTTTTGACGTACTCAAAACTTTGAATACATCCCTCTGCGGTAGGATTTGGCCCACAATCTCGGGAGGATTACTCGCAGCAGAGGCTGCCTGTGACGATGTGAACTTGTACCGACTATGTTCGGAGGCGAGTTGTGTTTGGTCTGAGTTGCTCGTATGAGGATACCACTTCGACGTCCTGGTCAAGCGGGATGATGTAGGTATCGGCACCGATGACTCTAATGAACCCAAATTTGGAAACCTATGACTGGAATACTGCATGCTCGGCCTTCTTAGGTATGATGAAGTTGATGGTAAGCTCAGTCTTACGGAAGGCCAAACACGGGTCTCAGTATTTACCAATTGCGCACCTGGCGGGTGGCCTCTGTTTCTCTGCTTCAGCCAGACGTGTTCGTGTGTCTTGATCCCGTTTTCGTCGAGTTCCCTCCATATGTTCAACGGCGGTCGGCTTCCGTCGGGCATTATACACGTGGCATTGAAGAGGGCTATTATACAGAGTGCCCATAAAGCCATTGCCAATGGGATCTGGAGGATATCCTTCTTGTTGTGATCCCATGGTATCACCGCATATTGAACTGTGAGGTGCGATGGTAAGTGGTTTCGAGGCCCGCCCGGGTTCCAGGAGCAATCTCCGCCAAACTGCAGGATTACAGCTCCTTGTGGTGTAAGTATGAAACCGTATGGCGTGGCATGAAAGCAACACACTGTTCCTATTTGGCGAAGTGCCCACTCAATTCTCCCGTTGAATCGCCCATCCCCGTTGAAATGATTGAAAGCTTCCAAGGGGAAATCTGCTGCAGATCTGTTTAGTCCTGCGACTAACAGGTGCCCCTGGGCCGAGAATTCCCAGTCATGTTTCGGCTTGTCATTTTCTTGCATATATAATGTTTCTCTATTACTTTTATCATGTGCTTGGCCCGATCCCGACGTTCGACCGCTTCGACGGCAAATAAACCAGCGTTGATTACCACCAGCTTGCGTCGCACTGTCACGGAGAGCTATGTTGACATGATCTATTAGAACTAGCTCTGGGTTGACTGTGGGTGTTAGGCTAGGACTATCATAGTCATCGCTGCGGAGCCAGGCACTATCCAATTGTACATGATACAGACAAATCTGATGGTCGAGAAAGCGCTTCAATACGATGCGTAGCAAGGGGTAGTTGAAATCTTTCCATCGACGCACATTATTGCGATGGTCTGGATGAATTGAGAGCCATGACTCGTCTCTTTCAATAGGTGTCTCGAATTTTTTGCCACTGTCAGGCGCAGTCCACTGTGGTTTGACGATCGGCGTTCTGAGGAAGTCGAGCAACTGCATGGGCGGCTCGCAGTAACTCGTGTAGATATGTGCCATTGTGATATAGTCGTAATCACGCATAGAGTTTGAGCAGAGCAGCCTAATCTAATTCTCGAGTCTACGGATGTACGTACTCAAAGTTGTCTTTGTTGTTGACCACGTAATGATTTGATGAATCCGGTAATGCGTGGTGGCCTTGGGGATCGTCATGAATTTCTTTGTTCGTCAAAGCATATAAAATCCATATCTCATTTGTAAAGCAAAAATAAAAAGCGTTTTGAGCTTAGGCGAAGTACTTCACAAGCGTCATTATATGTTTTGATAAGAGAGAAAACGCTATTGGTGAGCCGAGCATAAAATTTTGGGCGTCTGCTACGAGCAATGCCAACAAACATGCTATTTAATTACAATGGATTTTCTTACTTCAATCACATGTGTGAGCCACGAGATGAGATGAACCAAGAAACAAGAAATGAGGTTGCATCGTTGAAGTAGAATAAACGACCTGAAAAAAAAAAAAAAAAAAAAAAAAAAAGAACACTGAGGGAGGACGGCTCAGTGAGAAGATAGAGAGTTTCTAGGAAGGTCGGAGCGGAAGACCACTACACCACTGTGACCTGTGGTTTCGTGGTGTGTTAAGAGTAGGAGCCTTATCTCGCCTTATGAAGGACAATCGAAAGCTATGGGAATATGTTACAGGCGAGAAGATAAAAGTAATCTGAGGTAGATATTTGTAAGAGAGTTGAGGTGCTGATGGGCTTTGTCCAAATCTTGCTCATGGGCTGTGCCGGGGCTTTCGAACAGACGAAAGTATAAAACCTTAGAATATAGCGCCCGATTTTGGCCGGAACCTCCTCGACTAGGTAGATAAAGACGTTGGTAGCAATTGGAATCAAATTACCTTCGGGACACACCTTCTCTTCTCGGGCTCAATGACCTGGCGAAAATAGCACATACTCATGCAACACCACATCAGGATCAGTTCCAACGAGAAAAGAGAGCACGAATCATATCCTCTACTGTCCGGGCTAAGCATAACAGAAGGGCACCGCTGTATGTAAGTTCGCTTTTGTGTTGAGAACTCGATTTTCGCATTTGCTTCATACCATGACACGAAAGCCTAGGCACATACCTCGTGACGCTGCAAAAACTTCGATTCCACTCAAAATAAGCGCTGAATAATTATAAAGTTTATGTTGGTCAAACCAGTTGATATTATTGACTAACGTGGCGTATTTACAAAGGAAAGCCATTGACCGGGTATTGTATGGCGACATAATGAATAGTACAGGCGCGCGACTAAAATCAAACTTATGCTGAAGAGCCTAACCAACCGTTGTTCAGTTTGAATCCATTCAGGAGAGCGTACCCGCTCGTCAGGACCAACAACCATCGAAACAACGCACCTTTGGCCGACGGGCTGCCGAGCCCAAGAACCAACCCCAGCCAATATCCGGCTCCGTGGATCTTCTTACCGTTGCGGTCAAAGTTGGGCTTGGAAGAATTCATCCACATGAAACGCTTGAGCTCGGGCTCCAAATACGGCATGTAGCGTACTCTCAAGAGCTTGTCCGCCCAGGTGGGTGTCTCCGTGACGGTTCGCAGATGTGTGAATGCATCAAACGAAGCCTTGCCGCGGTATGAACCGGTACCAGAAGTACCTACACCACCAAATGGAAGGTTCACTACGGCACCATGCATGTAGGCATCGTTGATCGAGGCACCTCCGGATGTGATGCTGTTGAGAACTGGAGAGAAAATTTAGCTTACTCCAAGAATCAGGGAGACTGGACCACTCACTCTTGTTGTTCTCGTCCTTCCTGCCGAAGGTCATTAGTGATAGCGGTGTGGGATCCACGTCATGTGTGACCTTGATGGCATCCTCAACATTGTCGTAGGGTAAAATGGCCCAGATTGGACCAAACGACTCCTCCTGGACCATGATATCGTTTGGAGAGTCGACGAGGACGGCGGTGGGTGCAATGTACAGATCGTCTCTGTCAGTCTCGCCTCCCATGACGATCTTGCCCTTGGTATTGTCCAGCATCTTCTTCATACGGTCGAAATGCTGGGTGTTGATGACGCGAGCAAAGTCGGGGCTCACTTTTGCACCCTTGGGGAACATCTCGTCGAAGGTAGCGTTAAGGACTCTGATAAAGTCATCCAAGACAACCCTGTCAATCTGGACATAGTTGGCAGACATGCAGACTTGTCCGGCATTCATGGTCTTGCCCCACATGAGTCGTCGGGCTGCTAGAGGCAGGTTGGCATATTTCGAAATGAAAGCAGGGTTCTTGCCACCAAGCTCCAGAGTTACGGGCGTGAGAGTCTCGGCAGCCTTCTTGGAGATGATCTTGGCGACATTCTCACCGCCAGTATAGAAGATCTTGTCCCACTTCTCGTTGAGCAGAGCAGTAGTCTCGGGTACGTGGCCATTGACGACCCGGTAGGCGGCCGGGTCCAAGTACTTCTCGACAAGCTCCTTCAGGACCACAGCAGTAGCTGGCGCACCCTCCGAGGGCTTCACGACTGCCGTGCACCCAGCAGCAATAGCACCGATGAGTGGGCAAACGTTCAGGTTGACAGGGAAGTTATATGTGCCGATGATAAGAACGGCACCGAGGGGCTCCTTTCGGATTCTGGGCTTGAGTATCTTTATTTGCAGGGCGGCGTCAACGTCTGTGTCATCCTGAACCCACTTCTCGAGGCTCTTGATAGTGTACATGCAGTCTTGTATGGCCCAGCCAACCTCTGAAATCTGTGAATCATGAGCAGGCTTGTTCAAGTCCTGCTTTAAGGCCTCGAGAAGCTTGTCGGTCAAGTCATTCAGACCCCAGTAAAGCTTGCGCAGCTGGACAAGGCGGTACTCGACATCCTTGGTCTTCTGGGACCTGAAGGTGTCGCGAAGAGTCGCAGCAAGGCTGGGAATTTCGTCTTGTGGAGTGGCCTCGAAGGGCGCGATCTTGATGTTGTGAGTCGTTTTATGCGCCATGGCGAATGTGCTAAGGGGAGCTTGCTTGGTGAAGCTTAACTTGCGGCCGGTGAGGTCAGATATAACAAGTCCTTAAGCCACGAGCACAACGAAACGTCTGGAAGTTTACGTTGTTGAAAAGGAGCAGGCAGGATGGCAGAAGAGAGGAAGTCCAAAGCTGTCTAGTTAAGGGTCCAGTCGAAATGGATGCGACGTACGAGGCCTGGTCAACGCCTGTAGTGAAAATGCTAAGCAACCCCTGCAATGGTGAATGGTGTTACCAGTTTGAGGATCGTCGCGACGGAGCTTTACCTCTACGGGATTCACCTAGCGGCTGTGGGGTGGCGGCATCTGCACTCTAGGCCCAGCCGTGGAAGAAAGGACGAGAACTCGGGCATGGGATCATCTATCTGCCCGAAGAGATTTAGTGATCTCGGTTTCTGCTTGCGCTGGGCTATAATCAATCGAGCATCACAACTCGGCTATTGGTGAACGCAGCAGTATCGGCGTCATTGAACAGGGCCGCCAGACCCTTGGCACCCAGGCATGGCGACAACCACCAATGTTGGTGGAACCGAGGCATCTGGAGTTCTCCGCGTGCCGAGATGCACAGGCGAAGGGGGACCAATCTCAACCCCTGTTTCTTCACGAATCCCAAATTGCCAATCGCGCATCGCTACTGCAAGTCATTCCCTTCTTTTTCTTCCCGAGGAATTGGAAATGGACATGGACGGGGGCTGCATGTGACGAACAAGGCAACCTAGCTTTTTCTTTCTTCTTTTCGATTCTATCAGTACTAGTGTAGTGCCTAACTACATTGGAGGACAGTCAAAGATGTCTTTGTGACGTTTATGGAGTCGGTTCATATGTGCACTAGCTGCTGAACCTTGGTGAACAACTTAATAAATTGCCCGAGTGAGGTCAAGGGAGTCCGGAATAGTACCTGGCCGTCGAGGAAATATCCTAGGGATGCGCTAGATCAGCAGACAATTTGCGGATTCGGCTCAAAGAGGAAGAGCTCACCAATGTAGTGCTGCCAAGCACACACATGAACGTAATGAAGAAATGAGTCTGCCCGTCCCCTGAGATATACTTGGCTTAGCCTTTCGGTACTTCACAGTCACGGTAGGTAGCTCCGTAAGTTGTGCTCAAGTGATGCAGCACGTCTAAGGGTTTGTAGTGCCATACCTATCTATCTAGTCAATGTTTATATTTACATATAGGTACCAAATGTAGCTTGGACAGCGGCTCAGCATCATGCTACAGCCCCAGACACGGTTTCTTGAGACAGCAGGCCTAGCCCAGCGTCTGTGGGTTTTCAGGCTCCTCTTCCATAGCGAGACCACTTTAGGTAGGCCGTTAAACTTGGCAAGCCGCAGCCGCAGCCGTGGCTGTCCATTGGGGAAAGGGGACCATGATCACGAGCCACATATGGAAGGAACCTCAGCCACAGTTTGGACTCCCCGAGTTCCGACTCCAGCCTCAATCCCCACTAAGCAAAGTGCACAGGCCAACTGCGCAATAGAAATCCAAAGCCCTATCGCGCGCAGAGTAGATGTGGGGTCACTTAAGCCCGACACACCAAAAAGTTCGCAACAATTTGGCTTGAAGCATTCCCTCTCGCCCCGATCCTATCCTCACGACAAGCAAAGAACCCCCCAATCCGACAACACCCACACGGCACGCAGGATATCCATCTCTTTGCGTCCTCTCCAAAATCAGAAGCAATGGCTCCCGTCACCACAGTATGTATATGACACCGCTTTGCTGTTGGCCCAGTCTCTCTGGGAGAAATCCCTAGCGAGATCATGGCGTGAAGCAGTAGGCTAAGGTCAATGTTTGTTGCAGAAGAAGTCTGGCCCCAAGGGCAAGCAGAGCAAGACCACCAAGAAGGTAACTTACCCATCCAGCAATTTCCCTGCCGACTCAATCGGTATTGACCCCTCTTCCAGTTCATCATCAACGCTCAGCAGCCCGCTAGCGACAAGATCTTCGACACCGCCGCCTTTGAGAAGTTCCTCCAGGACAAGATCAAGGTCGACGGTCGCGTTGGCAACCTCGGCGACAACATCAAGATCCAGCAGGCCGGCGAGGGCAAGATCGAGATCATTGCCCACAATGAGCTGTCCGGTCGCTACCTCAAGTACCTGTAAGCTCTCGAATCACCCATCTTGCCAAACCGGCGACATGCGCTAATATGATCATCACTAGGACTAAGAAGTTCCTCAAGAAGATGCAACTCCGTGACTGGCTCCGTGTTGTCTCTACCAGCAAGGGTGTCTACGAGCTCAAGTTCTTCAACGTCGTTAACGACGAGCAGGATGATGATGACGAGTAAATGTGCCGTTGATGGATATCCGGGCGGATTTGCATTTAGGGTGCTCAGGATCCTCAGGATCTGCATATCATAGGTCAGGGAAAAGTTTGGCATGTCAATAGAACCATGTCCAGGATTGGGCAAGCCACTCGACTTGTTCTTGCTACACGAGCCATGTGCATTTACCTCTGTGTCGTCCTAGTAGTCATTCCGCAACGATCGCACCCAAACCTGACTTCCATCAACAATCATGAACTACTCTGCTGTAACTGCAGCAGCGACTTGCACCTTGGGCACAGCGTGTAAATGACTGCTGGGTTATCTCCAATTCATTTTGACATTAGCAGGTTGTCGTTTAGAAGCTGTAGCTCAGATGCGGGATGGTGAGTGGTATTTTTGCAGCGTGACTGCCTCCTATCTATCTCTGTCTATCTCTATATCTATATCTACAAGTGACCTGTACAATGCAATCAATATCTAAGGCAGATTCCTCATGACACCCTCGAACGCCACTAGCGCTGCAGCATTGGCCGGGAAAGCTCTCAAAAAACAGGGCAAAAAGCCTCTCCAGTACCCCTTCCAACCCGTTTCCCTGTATACAGTCCGCGCAGCATCAGACCACTTCTTGAAACGCGGCGTTCCGTCGTTCAGGGGTCCTCCCATGGGATCGGTCATGATTCTCTGCTTCACCACATCGCTCGGGTAACTAGTTAACCAGAAGATCTGCGCGCTCAGCCCGCCAGCCCAGAAATTGATGGAGGGGGCGCTTAGTGAGGTGCGGTCGCGCAGAAGCTTGGAGAAGATGTCGTACGAACCCCACCAGAAGAAAAAGAAGGACCGGAAAAGCAGAGTCGCAAAGAGCCCCTTATACACACCCCTGACCCCATGTGCGCCATAGATCTTCTTCAGACAGTCGATGGGACCAGTGTAAAGCCTTTCGTTTTTCTTGGCCGAGTACTGGATCTGTAGACGCGCCTTGATATGCTCTACGGGCGCCGCGATGAACGACACCGTGGCACCAGCCATGACACCTGCTAGGCCGTGCCCATAAGATGGCAAATGCGCGACGGCGTGGGCAGTCCCTGCGATGGGCAGTTTGTTATCGGCCGAGCGTGGATCGAGGTGTGGCAGCTTGGGTATGTGAGAGACAAAGACGTTCTCGGCGAGGAGGCGGCGATACACGGTCAAGGAGCCGAGCATGACGCTGTCCATGAACATCCACCCCACGAGGGGCGGTGTCGCGCCCTTGTAGAGCCCGCGCACGCCCTCATGGCGAATAGTTTGCGCGACGCATTGGAGTGGCCCGGAGAAGCGCGACGAGTCGGTCGTCTGCAAGCGAACCTTGATCGTGTCGAAGGGATGGCCGACTGCGGTGTGCTGTTAGTCTTGACACCTTTTAGAGCTTGTCATGTCCCCAGCTACACGAGCTGCAGGAAGGAAGGGAATGGAGACGCACCTGAAAGCTTCGCGATACCGGAGAACACGCCAGCAACGAAGCCCTTGTAGTTCTTGTTCTGGCTGGCCTCTTTCGGCTTCTGCTTCAGATCGACTGCCATGAGGAACTACATTGAGAAGGGAGCGGTTGTCGACGCAGGGTATGGTGACGTCTTCTATAGTAAATTAGATTGACGACCCGTAACGGGAGCTTGGGTGAGCTAGCGCCGGAATCGGCCCTGGAGTTAGCTGAGCTATCAATTGTCGTACCATTCTGCCAATCAGGGCACATCACTTAGTCAGATCCATATACCAGGATCATTGACGAAAGCCAAAGGCAGGTGGGATAATTACATTGTCTTCTAAACGGTTCAGAGGTAGTACCGAGTTTGAAAATAAGTGAAGAAACAAAGAAGGTTACCAGCGGTAATCCACATGCTAAGCGCTGAGTAACGACTATCCTTTTACGGTCATTATTGGAGAGCCTGGTTCCAGCAGCAAGATGCTTTCCTATTAGAGCTGGGGCATATAGATTGTTCTAGTATAATACAGTCTCGTGAAAAGTTCATACACAATCTCTCTATCTCATCATATACTGCACTGTACACAACCATTGATGCTGTATGTTGTCTTTGAGCTCCGTTAGTCGATATCTCCTCTATGATCATGACCTTTTGTCTGAAGCGCAGATTGAAGCCAAGCAGGAAAAGTCTTGGGAGGTTTTGGTAAACCATCATCAGCCGTACCATCAAGTACGCTATAGTTTTTATGGTCGCTAAATGAGACACTTCTGATTAGTAAAGCGGGTGGAACGTATTTTGGTTGGGTGCATCTGCGCAAGTGTAGGTAGGAGTGGCGCAGACGTTCAACCCAGGGGATACTCACAACACGAATGACTCGACCACATTCCACCCTTGCGCATCCTTGTTCGCCCAAACAGACACTCCTCTGGGCCCAACGGGGAATATTCCATAGCCAGCTTCGTCAACCAGGACCTCTCCCCATGCCTGCCCTAGCACGTCGGCCCATCGCTCACCAGCGTGCCGCCGCCCGACACACATTCTTTTTCTATCGCACCGCCAGGCGGTGTTCGCTACCACGGCGAGCCCGGCCCCACCTGAGTGAGATGGGTGCCCGAACCTCGTGAAGCCGACACATGTTGCCGAGTCGGAGAAGTACGACACTTCTGTACCATAAGCCCAGAGCTTCCGCGCCAACATCAGACGAGGTACCAGCAGCCCGCCATGCGGGGGAGGTTGCGGGTGAGGAGGGGCGAGAGTGCCGTAAAGATCTGCCCAGAAGACGCAGGGGAGGCCAAAGTTTGCGCGAAGCAGGATGATGGCGTATGCAATGGGAACAAAGTAAGCTTCGACCGGTGTCTACTAACATCAGCAGTGTTCTATAGGTGTATTGATTTTCGTAACGGCGAGACTTACGTCGAGGGTTTGTCCCGTTTGCTAAGTTGTGATGGTCAGCACTTCAGCTCACAGATTTAGGACTTGACTTACTGTATCGTGATTCGTGACGAGAGTCTATGGTATAGTCAACATCGGTGCCTGCCTGAGGAGGAAAGCCCGGGATACTCACGACTGTATTGGCAGATTTGATGCTGACAAGACTACCATCAAATATTTTCCTCATGTCTGGCTCAATCCCACGAGATATCTTGGAGAAGCTCTCCACCAGAGGGACATCAAACAGCGATAGGCGGTTATTCATGTATTCGATGTACCCAGAGAGCACTCCTGCGTCTGCCCTCCAATACTCACCCGTTATGAACCAGTCTTCTCCCATAGTCTCGTCAATGTGCCGAATGAAATCGCGCAGGAATGATGCTGAGTAGTGCCTGACGGCATCTAAACGGAGGCCACCGAGCTTGAGCTGAGATCCAAGCCATGTAGCCCATCGAAAAAGATCACGACGGACAGCAGGATGGCTATGGTCAACGTTTGAGCACATGCTTGATTTGCCACACCTGTCAGTAATGCCCTAACAACGAGCCTGCTTTGAAGTACCCACAGGAAGTCATAATTTCCGAGTTCCTCGTCAACGTCCTGTGCCCACTTCTTCCCCTGGAATCTCCAAATTCCTTGGGTTTTGGACGTATGATTATAGTCGACACCGTTGAAGTGCTCCTTAGTCCACTTCAAGGAGCTATACGTGTTCCCACGTCCTGGGAAATCGAAACGGGTCCAAGCCTCAATATTTTGCGACTCACCGATGTTCTTCAAACGGTCTAGATGGAGATAGTCAGCAGTCCATTCCAACTATGTGTTCTACCCCATCTAGGAGGAGCACTGCCCTTGGGATCAACTTCGACAGCTTCAATAGTTTCGGTTTGATCTGCTCCTGTCCGGTGATTTAATATGGCATCGAACAAGATATCTACGCCGTGACTGTTGGCTGTGTTTACTAGCCGCACCAGCTCGTCCTTGGTCCCATACTTTGTCTCTCTCGCACCCTTTTGCGGAAATTCTCCGAGGTCGTACAAATCATATACGTCGTAGCCGTTGCTCTTGAACCACATGCCCTTGGTCGCAGGCGGGATCCATGTTCTCGTGACCCCCAGCGCGCTGAGATGTGGGATCACACTAGCAAGCCGAACCCAGTGTTGGTGATCTGCTGGAATATACCATTCAAACCCCTGGAACATGGTCGAGTTGGTCGGGCATGGGACATCATCTGGGACCGCGTAGACCTTCTCGGTCTCTGTGGCCGAAAACACCGCTGCCGAACCCATTGTTCCGGGTTGGACTGAGTTGCTTGTGTTCTGCCGAAAACAGCAAAAGAAGGCCGTCTGTAATCCTGAAAGGTATTTCGTACAGAATCGCGCAGCTGTGTTACTCTCAGCTCCCCGGTCTCAATTATATCGCTAGTGCTCGCAGGCGCCAGAAGCCGGAGTAAACACTCGTTTTGTTGGGGTTAAATGTCTGATGTTTGAGCCGCAAACTAGCGCGCCAACATGCATATGGACATGTCAAAGTCCCGAAACGCAAAAAGTTGGATACCGAAGCTAGCTTAGACAACAACCTCCATCAATTATACCAAGCATGTCGAGATCATGGTTCGACCCGCCTGATAGCTCTGCACATCTGCAGATGGAGCAGACCCATATTCCTCTATTGACGCCAGCCACAGGTTATTCGAGCGGAGCTCCGAGCCTCTGCTTCCGATCTCTCTGCCGGTGTAGTTAATGGTGGAGATGAAATCCGCCTCTCTACAACCAGTATTAATGCTGCTGGATTTTTGGTATTAGAAATGCCACGGAATGAAAGAACAATAAATATACTTTACCTATACCAACTACTGGTTTCTAATAAGATATGGTTTATGACACCCACGAGACCGGTACCATATAGCCCATGTATTCATTGCCACAATTCATCGTGATGTGGTATCAAACGAGTGTGTATTCTTTGCCTATAAAACAGACATGAAACCTGTCAAGTCTGTCACATTCACACTCAACTCAGTGAAGGCGGATCGATGGATGCTTTTCGCGGGTTATAAGCTACCTTCTGCTTCGGAGTTGGATTGCTATCCGTCACACATCAATCCGAGCAAGCAAGATAGCAGGACTACCCGAGGGTCACTATGGACATCTCAGTATTGAATACCGTACTATATAACGTGTTCCAAGCCACGGGCCGGCAGAGAGAAGGGATTGAACCCCCGCGGCCGGAGCTCCCGTAAGCCATTTATGCTAATTTATCGTTATTCCAGTGTTAGCCGCATCACACATTTATTTGCTGACGAGCGACTAGTAAGTGCAATGTTATGAATGATTGGAATTGGCTGATGTCTGGCGTGTGAAATAGAGTCGGTATTGAACGTTGCAGCTGATTTGGGGCGGAGCCGATGAGCCAAATAAATCGCCTGCGTCGGAACCCTAGCGCGCATTCTCAAGTCCATGTCAGAGTACAGCCGTACAACCAAGTGAGCCACTGCAAGTTGGAAGGGGTGTTGTTATCTTTTCTACGGATGACAGCCAATTGAGCATGGTATTCGACCAAAAAGGACATCAACCCATGAGATATCACGACTATTTGTGTCGGTTGTCTTTGCAAGAAGTGCAAAAAGACGGGCCGGCCCATTGAAGACCGAAATATGAATTGAAGCAAGAACAGCTGACGCCAGATCTTGCCCACTACTGGAGTCGAACCAATTGCCTCCTCATTACTAGTGAGGCGCTCTACCGATGAGCCAAGCGGGCTTTGAGAGATGAAATATTATGTCGTTAATGATGACTATTTCATATTATTGAATTTTGCCAAGCAGGATGGTGGGTGACGAGGACTTTGCTATAAACTAATGTAGTCTGCATTCCGGTCGAGCCCTTGCAAGAGGTGGGCAGGAATTAGCACCCGTAGCATGTTTCAAGTATAGGCGGGTGGAGGAACAATGTGGGATAACTAAGTGAGATGCTGGATAGAGAAGCGTTCTTTCAGCTTGGCTGGGTACCATCTTGTGTTCATCACTAGCTATTCCGGCAGGTCTAGTTCATGGTGCATGACAAAACGTAGGGTTTACGGAAACGGGTTGTAAGAAGTACACGTAGGTATGACGAGTCAGACGGCGGAAGATGGCCAATGTCGCCCAACCTACAGAGACACGCCATAGGCTTCGGCGATTATCACGACTTGACCATGGGTCGACGCTCCAACGACAAATATGGGAATGAACACAATAAGAGTCAGTGCTGTACGTATTGTATTGTAAATCAAATGCACCTCAACTCCATATATCCCAGGTCATTGATACAGGAAAGCGCTCTTGGCTCTATCTCATAGGTCGCCCTAGTCATGGTAGCTGCCCTTCTCATTGCCAATCACACCCATACTCTGCTGTCTCCTCCTCCGGCCGACCACTTCTTTCACCCAGTCACTTATTGTGAAGCCCCAATGCCCAGCGACAAGAACACCAGAAAGCACGTTGATGACCTTGATCAGAAAGGTGAGATAGCTGTCGCGGCTTTCCTCGACGGTGAGCAGTATTGGCTCAATATCGTACTTGAAGAAGATGCCGGGCACCATGCGCTCGCTGATCTCGTGGCTCTGCTCCGTCACGGCGTACTGGTTTGTGAAAATGGTCCGAGACGCGGAATGCGAGTGCCCGACGGTATAAACGGTGGGCACGACCGACATGAAGTACTGGAACTTGTGGAAGTTGGTGGCAGCCAAGTTCACAGTGCGGTCCAGCGGATTGACGAGCGACGGATAGAAAGGTCCGAAGGAGAACTCGTTGATAATGTGCGAAAAGTTGAATGCTGTACGAATTTAGTCATCCATACAGGTCCTTTATGGCTGCGTCCCAAAACAACTTACCGCTGTGGTCCAGATGTTCCCCAAACTCAGCATAACCGTGGCCTCGGGCAGTGATGTGGAAGTCGCCCTGCACTTTGTTCAGATCCAAGCTGCCATAGATGCGGCAACTGTCACCACCAGCGCGTCCCCACATTCTCGGTGTCTTGCTCCATTTCGGCTTCTTCTTGCCGAGCGAAACGATATCGTGTACATGTTCCTCGCCGAACCCCTCATCGTGGAAGCCGGCGCCGGTGACAACCTTCCCATGGGCGTCCTTGCCTAGCTTGTGTACGCCCTTGGCATCGACCCATTGCGACCAGTTCGTGGCATCTTCCTGTAGCTTCGAGGCAGCGAGGATTCGGTCGCCGGCGGCGTCTTGTACGTTGACATGCAAGTCCTTGCACTTCATGCGCAACACAATGTCCAGGTTGATCTGCATGCTATGGCCGACGCCCTTTTCAACCGCGTAGGTGTGGTTCTCGGTGCCCCTCCACCAATCCCCTATTTGCGACCAGACGAGGACGAGGGAGATCAGACTCATGGCGACGGTCCATTTCCCACCACCCGAGGACTGCTGGATATATTGAGGTTTCGCCTTGGCTGCGAAGAAGAGAGGCAGGGTTAGCGGACCTTGGCCAATGCGGCAGCGGAGGCACGAGGAAGGGGGTCTCACGGAATGCATCGAAGGCTTTGACAAAGCTGCTGGGCTCGGGCTCGTCGTTGAAGCCGTGCTTCTCGTCGTAGCCGTTCATCATGACGTTGTTTGGCCGTACCATGCAAGACCGTCGATTGATTATGTGCGCGCTGACTTGTGGAAGATCGTCGCGAACCTCAGCCTCCCGATCGCACTGCGGGCTACCGAGAAGATGGCGGCGTGGCCGACTACCTCATTGAAATGACAGAATCCTATGCCTATTCACTAGCAGGCTTCCCGGTGGCCGGTGTCGTGAATCAAAAGCAATGAGACTTCGGGATATGCTCGATTGAGTTCTGAATCAGTCGAGGTGGCTTGTCAATGGCTCACCCAAAATTCCTAGCATTGGACTTTTGTTAGAGGACAGCTTGCAAAGCAGCTTCCGCACCCCCCTGGCTCCAGGGTCCGGACTAGCCCCTGCTTGATTGGCTGCTTGGCCCCGGATAGCGGCTGAATTGGGATCAAGAAGGCAGCCAAGTGGGGTCATTGTCGCGGCTTCTGGACTTGACGCTTTGTATGTCAATGGTAAAATTAGAGATGCTAACCTACCTAGGTAGTCAAAGCTCGAAACAATAATGCTATACATTTTTACTTGGACCTGCGTGGTTTGCTAGGAACTGCATGATGTGGCCTGTGAGCATCTAATTCTCTGGTCTCAGTCGAGGAAGGATGCAAGTCGACAAAGGCGATGATTCTCTTCTCACTCACTATATGACCTTCAGGCTAATCATCTTCGAATGCTTCATATCCATCTCCTGCCCATGAGATTTATAAACCCGTCATTTCATTCCCATTAGTCATTCCGTAATATGGCTTGATTTATAACTAGTTGAATGGCTTTTTAGTATATGGTAAAACGTCAAGAGCACCACCCCAAGTGTTTACGGGTGATTATTCATCTATAGATCGTATAGCTAAAGGTTAGATACTGTCGTAGTTTGTGATCAAGACATTCTTATCTTGCCAGGTGATCGCGAATCTTGCGCAACACAAGTTCATTCTTTTCCAAATGTACACTATGGTTCGCATTCTCGACAATCACGAGTGTCGAGCCGTGGATTTTCGAAGCAATAAATTCGGAATTCTCTGCAACATATGAGCCGGTGACGATGATGTGACAGCCAGGTTAACGGTCGTACTTAACGGACAGATCCAGTCATTTTCACCCACGATGACGAGTGCTTTAGCAGTGATCAGATGAAGCTTGTCTCGGTAATCAAAATGTTTCTCCTGTTCGGAATACAAGTCGTCTATCATCCGGGAGTCAGCAGCTTGTTCAGGTGAGTAGGAGCTTACACGCACTATGCGACTCTGCGTTGTAGACGTTATGCAGGCTGCTCTGGAGAGCTGCGTTGGCGTCGACATTCTCGGCATACAGAGGCATTGAGGCAAAATGTACAAGCTGGAATTCTAAATCACTCTCGAACCTGCCAAACACCTTCTCCTTCAACATTTCCGTCGAGAAGCTGGGCGCTCTGGATATCCTTTGCTCGAGTACTTTGATCGCATCTTCTTCATCTGTATCTTATAGTTAAGCATGAAACCCCATTGCACTTCCAGATGATGGCATGCCAGCACTTACGATGATAGGAAGGCGCCGTGCCTCTCAAGATGAGATGCGAAACACTGGCTGCATACTTGATAGCATACTGCTGGGCTAAAAATCCGCCAAAACTGCCGCCACATATTACGACTTGACCACCGTTGCCTGCGAAATGAATTCGCATGCCCTCGATATCGTCCACGAGCTGGTCGAACGTATAAGGCTTTGTGCGGGAGCTGCGTCCGTGGCCACGAAAGTCGAAGGCAAGAACGCGGTATTCATCACCTAGCGGGCCATACGCCTTGAAGTCGGATCTGTGATCGCCTAAAGAAAACAACGTAAGCCATAAAACCCGCCTCAATGCTCAGAGAAAGGCCGAGGGTGCGCAAAAACTCACCCATTCCTCGACCTCCATGCAGAGTAACGAAGAGCGGCGCCTTTTCAGGCCCGCGGATACGGTAGGCTAAACGAGCGCCGTTAACAGAGACGAAATCTAGCTGCATTTCTCCCATATGACGCCAATCAAGGTTCAAAAAGAAAGTGCTCGCCCGTCGCTGGGGATGACAGCACATGGGCAAGCCTGGCGTGATGGATCTGCATGAGACTGGTGGGGTGTTCTCACACAATGTGCCTAGTCCAACTAGGTCCAACAAGTATAGTCTTCCGTCGGCTCGGTTCTAAATCGCCGAAACGTGCACATATTGCTGAGACTACTACTGCTACGTCGTGGACTTTCTTGCTGTATGTACTACTTTCGCGTAATCGACCACCTGGGCAGGTCGGACGCATGTCATATCAATCAATGGCTGCAAAAGTTCACTTTCACCGGGGGCAATACAAAGATATTGTTGAGAAGCATCAATTCAGCTACCGGAACCACCTTACAAACTAATCGAATGTACCCATAGGAAACAATCTGAGGGCGTGTCGTCAAGGGAGCGAACCAGGATGAAACATCAGGTAGAGGTTGCTGCGGCTAGAGTGGCCTGACGGAAGAAACTCTGAAATGCAGGAAGGAAAAGCCCAGTCACTCCGCAGGTACAAGAAATAGCAACAAATACTAACACACATCACGAGATATTTACTCCGATCCAGCGGTACGAATCCCCCACGAGATGAACTCCGTATACCGTTGCTGGACTAGAAAAGCAGCCATCCAGAAGAGCCCTATTTCTTTGACACCATCTTCTGTTGCTCAAAGAGGTACTCCTCATCGGATGCATCGAGAATATCGTACTCCTCATCGGTCATGAAGCCACCGTCAGAGTCTTGAGCCCACTCGTCATCGTCGGCGCAGTCCTCAAACTCTTCGTCATTGCCCTGTATTGAGGGAGCAAGAGTGTCGGTCTCGGTAGCAACCTCGAGCTCGCCGTCATCCTTGGGAACGATGACACTCGAAGAAGGCGATTCATGCTCAAGCTTAGGAATGATCATCTGGCTCTTAGCCATCTCGGGGACCTTGGAATCCAAGAGGGACTCCTCCTCCTTGTGAGGAGCCTCAACTGTGACATCGCACCACAGCTTGTGACCAAACTTGACACCATCTCGGGTAGTGAGTCGCCAGTAGGAGATGACCTTGCCCTCGCGTTCCGGGGTTCGCATCAAGACAGTGAAGGCAAACTCGCCGCCGGGCTGGAGCTGGCTATAGCAGACGGTAGACTCCGATGCTGAAATAAGCTCCCGGACACCAGTGGGTCGGGTTGGGTCGACTGCACCCATGTAGTCACCACCAACAAACTTGACCGAGCATCCAGCGGGCCATGCGACCTTGCCCTCGTTACGCAAAACCCAGGTTTGCTCGAAAGTGTGGTTTGGTTGCATGACGGTACCATCCTCAATGGTGTCCCGCTTGAAAACAGCAATCAGGTCTGGTTCCTGTTCTTGCTCCTTCTCCGCGCTGACAGTCTGCTCTGACTGACTTCCTTCCTCGACTATCTTCTCGTTGTCGGGCTCGTCAAAGGTTGAGCTTTCGGTGGGTTTCACGTCAACCACCGTCCGAACAGGGTTCACTGCAATATTTTCACTTGGTGAAGGAACAGTCTCGGTGGACCGGTTGCTTGTACGTCTGGAAGGGTTGGCGGACATAGCGCGGTCACCCATAGGTGGAAGACGCTGTCCGTCCTGGTGTTCGCCAGTAGTGGTGACATTGACGTGGCGCACGGGAGTCTTGAACTTGATCAAGGGGTGAGTCTTGTTGTGAGTGTTGGCTGGGCTAGCTTCGCAGCCAGCACAGAAGTCGGTATCGTGGCAGACAGCGCACTTGTAGCGAACGCCTACAATATACCTGGATCCAGTGTGGGAAGAAGTGCACAGAGGGCCATCACAGCAGATGCCATTGTGGACTGATCGGGAAAACGCACGAGCGGGCTCAGGAAGAGGCTCGTAGAGTGGCGCAAATCGATGGTTCGGATGAATGAAACCAGCATTCTGAGCACAGTCAGAGCAGTAATCCCAGTCAGGGCAGTCCAAACACTTGTGACGGATACCACGGATATAGTGGTTGCAACCATCGCAGATGGCATTGTGACGGACGTTACGGCCTGCGTTCAAACGTGCCGCGATCGGAGCATCGAACACAGTTCCCTTAACGGCGGGGGTGAAGCCGTGCTTTGGGTGATGACCATGTTGATCCTTGGCAAAACAGCTCTTGCAGAGGTCGAAGTCTTCGCAGGCGGCGCAGTGCAGGAACTCCTTCTCGGGGAATTCTTGCACACAGCTATTGCATGTGCGGACCATGAACAGAGGGGTTGCGAACACAGGGTGATCGCCTGCTTTATTGGGTGAGAGGATGTCAACAGACCGGATGGGAAGGCTGAACTGGGACGGAGCATGAGAGCCCACGGAAGCGTTCGAGGACTTGTTGACAGAAGCCCGGTTCGTCTTTGGGGCTACGTGGGTAGTGCTATACGTAATTTGGCCGTCCTGAATAGTGCGCTTGATAAGCCAGTGCTGGTCGTTATAGCAAGAAATGCCTTGGTTGACACAATCTTGGCAAAGATCAAAGTCACCATCGTCACAGGTGGAGCAGTGGAAGTGTGCATTGGGTACTGCTCGGTCACAGCTGTTGCAGCAGACAGTGAAGGGTCGTCGAAAGCGGCTGGAGAATACTGGGCACTTGGAAACTTTTGGTGCTTCTGCTGGCACCGGAACTGGAGCTTCAACCGAAACCGACTCCAATTCCTCAGGCTTGACGTCTTGCTTATCGGTCTGAACTTGACGACGGAGATCGTCGAAAGAGAGTGCACTGGCAGTCTGCGAGAAGCGGTACTGAGAAGCGTCGACAGGAAGTGACTGATCCAATGCAGAGGACTGCCCAACGGGTGCTTCTGTAACTGTGGGCTTCGCATCCGAGGTCTTGCCAAGGAAGTCAATGACCTCCTTGCCACCGAGATCACGTCTGAGGTGGATCCTTGGCATGCCACGCGCGCGCCATTCTTTGATGAACTCGGGGAGCTCCTCGGCAACTTGAGGTGCGGCGATAGTGGAGGTGGATTCTGCTGGAGTGGGAGCAGCCTCAGGGGGTGAGGTCTCTTCTTGTGGTGTTGGTGCGACCTTTTCTTCAACTGCGGTAGCCTCGGGTTCGTCCTCGACGGTCACAGGCTTCGGACCAGCGGGCTCTTCAGCCTGGCTCGGAACAGACAAGACTCGTAGCTTCAGCTTCTGCTTTGCCTTGGCAGCTCGGAAGAGTTGCTTGTAAACTGATGGGTTCGTTGGGTCTAAGACAACGTATGCCGCAGCGGAGTCTGAGTAACGCTCGACAACGGTTTTTGTCCCAACGGAAATGTGAAGGAATCCTCGAAGCTATTATACCATTAGGATTGCTCATTACGCAGTCTTCTCGGGACAGTGGTAGTAATGGTATATGGCTAGCTGAACATTGCCTATGATAAAGCGAAATAGAGGGGGAAAGATGGTATGCAAGGGAGTAAATGACAACTTACTTTGTCTTCTAGGGATGCAGCACCCAGTTCGCGTAAAGGCAACTTAAATCGACGTGTGACGCCATTATAGCTGACCTTCAAGGTGATCGGGGTGTCGGGAGTGGCAGCCGACGACGACGCCATGCTGGATATTGTGTGCTTGGGGAACCAAGTTAGTAGGTGTGCAGCAGTACGATGGCTGAGTGCGCAAAGACCGATATACAGGAATGGTGTGTAGGTGAGAAGGGGGGGGAAGAATTGGTAATGAAGGGAGGGAAGAGTGCAACAAGAGGGTGAATGTTTGCAGATGCCTCAGGTCTAGAGAAGGAACACCAAGCAAGCCGAAGCTTATCAGGTCAGGTGGGTCGTGATCATTGTACAATGTAGGCGGTGAAATGGAGTCTAGGGGCTTATCTCAACCCACTATGGGGAACGAGTTGGATTGCGATGACTTACCAGGTAGTCGGGCTGGGAATTGACGAATGGTGGATGGTCCGGAGATGGAATCGATGTGGAAGTGTAGGAAAGAAAGTGAAGATCCGATGCTTCACTCGCGCAGGTTGATGAGTTGAAGTGAGGAAGAGGGGGAGGGAGCAGTAGGTGGTCACAACCTCGCTCCTGGTTCCAGGACTTGTCACGTTTTGGTCCGAAGCTTCCCTCAAGAAAGGCAGGAAGCACGTACCTTATGAATATGCGGCGCCTGCAGGCAGACGTGAACCCTCGCAACCAGTGGCGGTGGGCCCTGGAGTGAGACGAAGAAGCGGGGCAATTTGCGTCGGCCGTTAAGGCGCGCACCTCTGATGCGAGGTCCTACGGCGGCGAATGCATCAAACACTAACAGTGTTATCACGCCCTTGGGTCTACGTAGGCCAATTTGGCCTCGATTCATAATAATGGCCACAATGGCAAAGAAGACGATGGAATAACTTCCTCCTCGCCCGCTTCCTTTTGCTTCGGCTTCACACTACACGTAAAGACCACCAAGCAATAACGGCTTACCTGATCCGCGAGATCCAATGTATTGAGGACAAGACCGAACCCTCAGCCGGGTCTTTCAGACGCCATACCCTAACTAGGTGTCCGCCTCACTAGAAAGGCAGCGCTTTTGGAATTTGCAAACCAAAGACTAACAGGGCGCTTCCTCAGTCCATTTCAAGGCGGCAAGGCAATGAATGACTAGCGGATGCCGACGTTTACTTATTTCGCATAAAAACTAATGTGATCGTTTCGGACTCTGGCGTTGCTTTTTTTTATGCCATAGACAGTATTGTCTAATAAAAATCAGGCTGTTATGAAGCAACTGCCTACATTGAACTGACCGACCCAGATGGTGTCAAGCCGGCCTAGAGGTGGTCTCGGATTGGTCTGCGGGCAAGTCGAGCTACCTCGCCTATGATCCATCCGAGGATAAACGCGCTGAACATTGAATGACTGTCGGCATTCCACAGCTTGATTCGCTACCGTTCACAAATGGCAATGACAGCCGAAGTCCCGTGCCACAGCAAAGGCGTTCATACATATTCCATAGTACGTCATATGGAGATCATTAGTTGTACAGTACACCCTGCCCTTTTAATCCCGTTCAAGAAAATGAGTCTAGTCAGAGCCTGTCACCATGAGCGAACTGCAATGTAGCCACCAGCAAGCCCATGCCCTGGACTTGGTAAACGCCCCAACTTACACCATGGGTGGGTGAGGTATGCACATGTAACCCTTCACTTTAAGGTATCATGGATACTCCAGGTGAACTTCATCACACCCTGGGACCATCACTGGCATGTAGTTTTACGATTTGGGTATTTACGTTAAATACCTGATTAGCAACTGAAGATATGGTTGTGATTTGCTTGTAGAAGCGCAAGGTTTTTCTGTTTGCGTCCAGAAGAGTCGGTCTTTATTAAGAGCCATCGATTTTCTACACTTGGCATATCGAAATGCGTAGCATGCGTAGGAGTGATGACCAAAGAATCAGCAATACAACTAATCTACAAGTAGTGCGCCGCAGTCAGAATGCGGGGAGTGTGGCCGGCTTAAAGTGACCTCCACCTTTCCCCAGGGTACTAGCGATAGCAAGAGCCGCCGCACGTCGTTAGTGTAAGATGCAAGCTGATGGCTGATGGACACAGTAAGATGGTGATGTCGGAACTTGTTTCGATGCACCCATCAGGCGTAGATCACCGCAGATAAGTTCCGGTGTCGCAATGCATGGTCTGGTTTTTGCATGAGAGGCGACCTGCTCAAATGATGATGGGGAGCTGGGATGTACAGGGCTAGTGTTCAAGTTGCCCGTAGTATACATGGGCCCAAATTGGGAAGAAATCAAGAGCCGGGCAGTATTAGAGAGGTTGGCGGTCTATTTGTGTTTATACAGGATATATAACGAGGTTCAGCAGCTCCGAAATCATTAGATCGTTGCTAAAAAGAAAGAAGGATTGTTTTTTGGCTGATGTTCGCGGTGCTTTTTTCGGCTGTTTTCGACGCGACGTGCCTCAGCAAATCAAATACCAGTAACCACAGTTGACTTTTCGCGCTTGCTTGCTTGCCTGCATACCTATCCTCTGCATCCATATCAATCATCAGTCAGTGTGCGCCGAGGGTAGCCATCGAGCTCGTCGCATTGATACTGCCACATCAACCATGACCTTTCATGCACCTAAGCGGTTTGGTGCCAGCAGCATGTTCAACAACAAAGTCGAGGCTCAAACCGACAGACCCGCTATCCCAGGCCATGAGTGAACGAACATGGAATTGGCTACATTACATATTCCATTCTTTCACGTCGCAAGCAGAGCACTGACCATCGCTTTGCTGGACCAATTGCAGCTTCCAGTGATGCTTGTCCCGGACTGCATTGATGGGATGGGCTACACACGTCCGGAGCATCGCTGAGGCTGGGCTAAAAAAGTTACCGTAGCGTGGGTAGCAGCGATCGGATTCGGCGAGTGGGCACCGAATTAGCGTCGTTGCGGTTGACTGGGTTCAACACTGCTGGGCTTTGCTGGGCACGACCAGTGGCGCGCCTGCAATTCCCATTTCGCTTTTTTTTGGAGAGTTGAGTGACAGCTGGAGCTTTGCTTCTGCGAATCTGGACCGGGCCTAAACTTATTGACTCCGCTTCCGCCTGATGATTTTCAACCTTTTGATCCTGACTCCAGCTTCAACTCAGAGCCCCCATCACCTAGCACCATCAACCTGCCGAACCACCTCCTCCGGCTCAAGGTCAAGGTTGTCGTCATTGGGTCTGGAGGTATTTCTAAAACTTGTCTTTTTTTCTTCTCCCACCGGTCCTCGTTCCTCCCTCTTTTTTCTTTAAACTGGCTTGGGCCGTAATCCAGTGTTCTTTTTTCTTTTGGGGGACCACGAGCAAAATAGTCGCCTTGCGCTTAATTGAGACGTTCACACTTCTCCCTGCGTTCTCCTTCCCTTCGCTTTGGCACCGCAGGCGGTCACACGCCTGAAGCCTTCTTATCCGCCTAACTAGGTTCATTGGAGACCCGTTACCCGGCATCCCGCAGAGAGGACACGATCCCGCATGAACTCCCTCTCTCCATCCATCTCGACGCCCACGGCGTGCGGAAGCACCATCATCTGACTTTTATCCGCCTCCTTCCTCGATCATCGAGCTTCACCCACCACGAACGGAGTCATCAAGATCGGCTTCGCAGCATCGAGGGCGGAAAAAAAAAAAGTCACATACTTCACCATGGCTGCTCCCCGACGAAGAAAGATTGTCTCCCGACGTAGGGTTGACGATGAGGGCGATGAGGACTATGATCTTGATGACGACTCGCTTACTGAGGGCTCCCTAGTCTCAGACGACCACGACCTAGCCGATGATAGTGACACTAGCAATGTTGACGAGGCCTCACCCACATCTCCCGCTGTACGGAAAGCACATGCTCGCACTGCCAATGGTCATGCAAAGGCAAGAACGTCCAAGGGTTCGGGCAGCTCTGCCACTCAGTCAGGAGCCAAGGCTTCCAAGCTGGGTCAAACGACTGTTTCAGACACGGAATTCATGATGAATGGTCTATCCATCTCCGACAAAACCGAGCCCGTCCAGGAGATGAATTTTGAGGATGTAGGCGATTCGCAATCACCCTCCAAGGCGGCAGCTCCTGTTGTCGTCAGCTCGAGCTCGGCCGTCATGGATCAAACTCAGGATAACCCTCTTCAAGATCGACGGCGAAGGGAACACGACGAGTATCGACGAAAGCGAGACGAGGACCCGGCTTTTGTGCCAAATAGAGGGGCTTTCTTTATGCATGACCACCGACACGCTGGTCCGTCTGCCAATGGATTCCGACCATTTGGCAGAGGAGGTCGTGGCAGAGGTCGTGGTATCGGAGGTCCCTTTGCGCCTACGAGGTATGACGCTCATCAGCCCTTCCAGCTTGAGATCTGCTAATACTTGATCGCAGTAGCCATCAACTTTACACCCCAGCAGACCCTATTATCAGCACGCCATGGGCTCACGATATGCATGAGACAGTTACAGAGCCTGTCCGTCCGGTGCGGCAGCCCATGCATGGCGGTCAAACAGCTATGGACAATGGACCCCCGAACGGCGACGGCTACATTCCCACCTGCGACATGAGCGCGACACCAATCAATAGGACGTTGTCCACCGAGAAGCACATTGGTAACGTTCAGGTCAGAGTTTACCTACCCATGCTCAAGCAATCGATCGTTTTTTCAACGATTCCTGTTAGGCAGTATACCAAGCTGCCGGATCATCGCCCGCCCCTACGTCGCGACAAGCCAGTGCGCATCTCGCTACCGGATTATCCGCCTCGTTATATATTCCCGGCTACGGATCGATCCTTCATCTTCATTCCGCGGGCCCTACGCCCGAACAACCAACAACGCCTTCGTGGCAAACCGAGATCAGGCTTCGGTTCCCTCGGTGGTTATTCGAGGAGAACAAGTGTGTTTGGAGGAAGCTATTATAATGGGAGCCAATATTCACCCAGCGTAGCCCTAAGTAGGCGCTCCTCTATCGCACCAGACATGGGGAGGGAGTACATTGTTTCGCCAGCAGGGTCAGCAATCTCACGCCCACCTATGGCAATGGACACTTCGCGTCCTGTGGTTAGATTACCACCACAGACAGAGTCACAGATGACAGCCTTCGATGCTAGTATGGGGCAAGGGGCACCCGCAGTTGGCCAAACCACCATCGGCGATCTTCCGCAGCCACAAACTCATCCCCTACCCCAGAAACCAGCTCACCAGGAGAGTCAGCATACCTCCATCCCTATGCATCAGCCTCGGCCACAAAAGACGGTTTCGCTTGAAAACATTGAACCACCTACAACGGTGCCAAACTCGCAGCCCTACCAACAAGCATTTCATCATCAAGTGCCCGTTCAAGTCTCTAATGGCTTTAATCACGACTCCCACACCCGCCATCCCTCATATGCTCGACACACCACAGGCACTCCGTTATCCCAGATACCAGAGCGCGCAATCCATGCGGCTCCCTTCCAGCCAACACACTACTCGCAGCAAGGGTACTATCCACCTTACCAGATGGTGCAGCCTCAAGGCTACTACTACCCTCCTGCAACACCTTATTCTGGCGCTGCGCCAGCTTTTATTCCTGGCACGCAGTCACCCCAAGGGCAAAACGAAAGTGCTCAGTCTAACGGACAATTAGGCAACGGTGCTAGTCTGGTTGCTCAAGAGGTCAATGGCATGGTTTACTATTACGATGCATCCCAGCTGCCACAGATGCCCAGCTACCCTCAGTATCCGGCATCTCAAGGCTATCCAACAAGCAATGGAGCAATGAGTCTTAACGGGATGGTTACACCTACTCAAGATGGCTATTACTACCCTCAACCTGGTGCTGTCTATTATCCTTAATAGATGAGACTGCGAGTCCACCTATTGTCGAAACATGTGCCAAGACCCCTAAGTTACTTGCCGATTTGGGTCTATTATCCCATGCGCTATAGCGGAATCTCGAAGGCTTTTGGGGCTGAAATCGACCCGAGGGCTCGTATTCTTTCGCTCATTTGCTCCGACCACAAAGCTCAGCTCTTGCGTACGCACTTCTGGATTATCGCACAGGCATTGCCACTTTTTGCTGAAGGACTTTGGAACAAGTCATTGTACAGGCGCTTGGAGGAGTTTTGTTTATGTCTGACTTTACCTTTATAATTGGGAGGAGCGTTGGTGCGACTATAGTCGTATATTAGTGGAAGAGGAATCCGGGGATGCTTGAGGAACCCAAACGGGTTGGACTCTTCTTGGAGCAGCATGTGGGAGAAAAGAGAAGTAGTGGCACGTTGAATTAGGAAGAGCCAGGTGTTAAGTTAGCCATAAGCTGGGGCGAAGTAGGTAGGCAACCTAAAACATCTACCTATCAAGTCCATCTGTGCATTATATAGGTCGATGGTATCGCGCTGCATGTGATGGGGCGCCTGGTGATCTTTTGCGAAGACCTCGAGCCAACCACGTATGACTGATCCTGAGCTTCTTGCGCAATAGTCCACATGTGTAAGGCACATTGCGCAACTCGTCAGGTCTGACGGGTTGCCTCTCATCTCAACAGCATGAAAGTGATCCCACTCCAAGCTGCGGCATAACAGCGTGGCATTGTGACATGGTCAGCCCGTCGACTGAGACCCGGCAAACCGGGATAACGCCACTAAATCGATGACCGTACGGGTTGCTTTTGACAGCCTTGCTTCATGCGAGTGGTGCCTGGCGTTGGTGTAGTGACGAAGAATAGCTTGTTTTGATGCAAGCCGCTGTACGGACTGCACTGGGGGAGGACAGGAAAAGGCCTCTGTCAAATCAAGATCAAGTACTCATCAACAGTCCGACGTTCCGCTGGTTGGGTGGCTATACTAGAAAAGAAGCAAGAGTCTCGTTGGTCGATCATGGTGAGATAAGTGTTTCGGCCTCGGCCTCCGGAGGATGGGTGGCAGTGCTCTGTCTTATCATCAACTATTCGGGTGCTGCAATGGCCACCCCATGTCCTAAAATGCAACGCTGTGTATGTACAGACCAGGTCATCTTGGCGCTTCCGAGCTTGAACTTGGCAGGGCCCCAAACCGCCCAATGACGTTGAGTAGCAGACCCAATTGGGCAAGCAGGGATGCGGAGGGATGCTGAATCAAACACGACGCGCAACACGATTTCGGACAGGCCAGGGTCTTGACCCATGTGCCAAGGCGACGTCACAGACGGGAACTTGTGAGCTTCGTCAGGCACTGCGTCTTGTCTCTTATCGTTCAGCAGTCCACTACCAAGCCCCTGACACAAGAGATGGCGCACCCCGCGCACCTAGAACTCTATGGCGAGTGCGCCATCTCTTTGTCAGGGGCTTGACTACTTTGCGATCGACAGCCGGATCTATGATCCCCTGAGGCTAGCTGATAGGCATTAGCCGCCCGCCGGCCTTTCGATAATGTGGTCGAGTTCAAAAGTCAAGCAAGCTTCAGGCTTCTCTCGCATAATGTAGCGAGCAGCGGTCCCGCCCCCACTACAATTCCCCCGCGCTACAGATGCTTGAATCTCTGCCAACTACCGGCAATCATGGATGAGCGTCCCCCAGAGCGCTTTGGGAACTCTGTTGTTCCAGGGCCAGGTCCAGGTTCCGGGACCCGGCAAGTGGGAGAGTCTCTCTCCCACCTCTATTCCTCCATCACCGAACTATTGGATGGCAATCACACCTTGCCAGATCTCTCTGAAGCAGGATGACGAAAGGGGAACCTAGCAAGCGCTGGGGGAAGTGTGGTACATGTCTGCAGATCTGTCGTCATTCCCGCGCTTGTCCGATGAGTCTCCCGGCCCGCTTCGTTTTCCCAGTCATGCGAGCGACAAGCGTTTCTCGTCCTGAAGAGCTTCATGTACTGATCATGCCCGAGAAACGTTGAGGCAAGCCGTGCTACGTATGGAGTCGCGGTAAACCAGACGGGGCTTTGTGTGCACAAAGTTCCTGGACGTGCTACCCAGTAGTTTAGTATACTGTAACCTCAGGCACAAGCAGGGCTTGGCCGTCCAACCTTGTGTTTACCACAAGTCTATACTTCAGTCCATACTAAGGCGACTAGCTCCCGGCAATCAATCCAGAACATGCTTTAGTGTGGTTGCAAGCACTGCCGCTGGCGTGATCAACTGGCGGCACTGATCCGACTTATCATATGGCTTGATGAGTTGTCAAGTGGTCTGCAAGCGCATGCCGATAACCCTTGTGCAGGTCGTATCATGCTTGCCACTTCTCGAAACAGGTTCTTCATCATGGGACGGTATGCAGGAACAGGTTGTCTTACCCTGGTCTGAGTATGGCGCCTGCCGACACTACCGTTTCGTTGCATCATGGAACAAGTACTCCAAGGCCGCCGCCCATGGTCCTCAAAAGGTCGCCCTTCTTCCAACTGAATTATTTTCTTTCTACCTCTACTCTCCCAACTTCAACCTTACACCTATCTTTCTCGTAGTTACTCCGCATACCCCCTACGAGCTTTAGTTTCCCCACCATCTGTTTAGCCTTAGAGCAAGACCCAACCTTTGACTGATACCCCTTTCCGCCGTCATCATGGAGCCCATCTTCTCAGCACAGAACAAGATCCGCCAGAACCTCGGCCTGAAAAAGGTCAAGGCTATCCGGAACTCAAACTACAAGGCTTCAGGAACCAAATCCTATGTCTACCTGCTAAACCGCTTCGGCTTCCAGCCGACGCAGCCCGGCCCTTACTACCACCAGAACAAGGTCGTACAGAGGGGCCTCGCTCCAGAGTCCTTCAAGAAGGCGGTCGGTGGACGCCTTCGCCATGAGCGTGTCCTCGTTAAGAAGACTGGCGCGGGCGACCAGTCTGGGGAGGTGACGGCCGAGGACCAGCAGAACGATTCCATGTGAGTGCAGAATTCCTTTGGGCTGCTGCCGGCAGAAGTTGTCACAATTGTATGAGTCTGGTTGATACTAATACTACCATATTAGGTATATTTGTGAGGTTGACATCGGCACACCCGCACAAACAGTCAAGTTAGATTTCGACACTGGTTCGGCTGACCTCTGGGTCTTCTCCACTGAGCTGAGCAAGTCTACCCAGAAAGGCCATGCCGTTTTTGACCCGACAAAGTCTTCCACCTGGAAGGAGCTTTCTGGCAAGGCATGGAAGATCTCCTACGGCGACGGTTCTAGCGCATCTGGCGACGTTGGTACCGATACTGTGTCCATTGGTGGACTGAAGGTAGAGACCCAAGCTGTCGAGTTGGCCAAGACCATGTCGACACAGTTCTCACAAGGCTCCGGTGATGGCCTGCTCGGCTTGGCTTTCGGCACTATCAACACCGTCACCTCGGGTGGCCAGTCGGACCCTCAGGCCACGCCTGTTGAGAACATGATCACACAGCAGGATATCCCCAAGGAGGCCGAACTATTCACTTCTGCTTTCTATAGCGAACGAGACCAGAAGAGTGATTCATTCTACACTTTTGGCTACATCGACCAAGACCTGGTCACAGCATCTGGCGAGGATATTCACTGGACAGACATCGACAACTCACAGGGCTTCTGGCAATTTCCCTCAGCCTCCTACTCTGTCAATGGCAAATCCACCGCCGTCAAGGGCAACACCGCCATCGCTGACACTGGTACCACCCTTGCCCTCGTTTCAGACGATGTTTGCACCGCTCTGTACAAGCAGATCAAAGGTGCCAAGTATGACGAGCAGCAGCAAGGCTGGACATTCCCTACTAGCGTGAAGGCTGCCGACCTTCCTGATTTTAGTGTTGCTGTTGGTGACAAGGAATTCGTCATCCAGAAGGAGGACCTAGCTTTTGCGCCAGCGGACAACAACACCTGGTATGGTGGTGTTCAGAGCCGTGGAGACATGGACTTTGATATCCTTGGTGACACCTTCTTGAAGAGTGTCTATGCCGTAAGTAATATCATCTTGGCCGATCAGATCAATGTGCTAATTATACTGGATAGATCTGGGATCAGGGCAACAAGCGCTTTGGTGTTGTGCCTAAGATTGAGAAAACACAGAACCTGACACCTCCCACTACATCATCATAAACAAAGCAAAACGAGTTACTCTGTAGTGGCTTGCATAGGTAATTAGCTATAAACATGCGGATGAATGGGTATTTTGGCCCTTTTCAGGAAGTCATCAGTTGTACAGAATGAGCCGTCAGAAATTTAATATACTGAATCGTTTTCCAGCATTATTGCTACCTAAGCTAAAAGTGAGGAAGAAGGAGAAGAAAAGACACTTCGTTTAAATAAAACTAAAGAGAAAAGAAAAAAGTGATAGGGAGAGCGAAAGAGGTGTAGAGGCCAGACGTGCCAGCACGAATGAATGACAGCATTGACCACTCGCTCTCATGCTATGTAGATGCCCAACCCAAGTTTCCGTTTAATACTCCGGGAAGCCGGATGGATCACTAGGAGTATTAAGTCCCAGGAGTATGTGCCACACCTCCATTGGTCAGATACAATCTGTACTGTCTCCTGTGAAACATAGACGCAGAATGGCTTGAGGCAATCGCCCGATAGAGAAGAGCTTGCTCAGCACTGATCCGCACGTTTTGACGCTCCCTTTGCCTGTGACCTAGCCAGACCATGAACTCGGGGAGGTATTCGATGATAGCGAGGTCACGAAGCAAATCCCGAACAGTGATAACGGCACCACCCGGTATCTTGAGGGAGTCAGCCAGTCGCAGCCTGGCACATTGGTCTATTGTCGTTAATGCGTCCCATAACAGATCACCGTCTAATTTACGGGCCGTCAAGCAGTCTGCTATGCGCCGCGACTTGAAGTGATAGGTATTAGCGCGGTCCATATTGAAGCGCTCGTATGGTGGAAGAGACATGTCGAACGCCTCTGGGTGATATAGCAGCCAGGGGTTGTCGGCCGCGTTGGCCGGTAGTGGTCTGCTTGCTATCACCTTGGTTATTCCATCTGGCCTTATAATAGGGATTGCCGGATGTTCGTGGAGAGGTATCTTTGGGGGCTGTGTCAGCGAACCGCAACGCAAGCATGCAAATAGAATTGAATACTGTGCTGACAGGCCGCCTCGTGGCCATGCACCACCAGGTGGAAGAAGACCGAGCTGCCCTATGTCTAGAATTGACTTACATTTCTCCAGTTCCTCTTGAAATAATCCCTGCACCATCGCCTACAGCGAGCTCGATGTATCCCCTTCGCATTCTGGTCCATCCGCATGTTGAAGTACTGTAGGATTAAAGTTGCGGCTTCGCGCCATAGCCTTCTACGCCCAGCAGGATTGTCTGGAGAACGTAAATACGCTGGCTGTTTCCCTTTGGATGACATAATTTCGGATAGTCATAAGCAGTTATTGTGCGACAGTTTGATGTTGCTGTTGGACAAGATATTCAAACTGTCTTCTAGCAAGTGTCACTATGTGGTCGGGCCTTTCTACTGCCCCGATGAACAAAGAAAATGAAAACGGAAGACCATTGCAATGAACAGCCTTTTGCCATGATCCCACCGCAAGCGGATGTAACTGCGGTGTCAACAAAGCATGGGGAAGAGGAAGATACAATGCATTGTACTAACAATGGCCGTTATGTGTCATCGGGAAAATACATCACTAAAAACAATCCTTATTGTCCATAGTAGCCCGTCAAACCTTTCGAACTATAATTAAGACAAATACTGCCTCCTCGTATCTCTCACAAGCATCGTAAACAGCACACCATTTTGTTGGACACGGTTTGAGGGAACAAGGTTGCTCGTAAAATTTAACTCTAGGGTGGTCATCTTGGTAAGTAAGACCTACAACTACCAAAGCTCTCTTGGAAGCGAAATTTACTGACGGGCTTACCCATAATAACTACGGCACGATAAGTGTCAAGATGGCTTTCGGCAGCTCTTCTTCTTCTTCTATGGAATTTCTTAGGCCCGATAGATATGCTCCGCCTGAGGACGATGATTCGTTGCTCGACGATCTTTCGTCTGTCGATTATATGTCCGACAGTGTGTCAGGGGACGAAGTACCCCCTATTCCGGTCGACCTTAGGGACGACTACCAACAGGAGCTTCCGGAATGTCCAGGTGGGTGCTGTGATTGGCAGAAGCCTGGTCATCCGATCAACGCAGAGCTGATACAAGAAAGTGCCGAGGCTGGCAAAGGAGGACCTCCTAAGAAAAGAGATGACGGTGGTCGACCTGGAGGCACCCCTACCGCACCTCCGAGTGGTGTATCAGCAGTCCGTCGCAATGCAAGACTAGAAGAAGGCCGAACGCCAGTTCCTCGCTTCTTGTTCCGAGGATTCTGGAAAGAGAGTGGCGGTGGAGACCATCGCTTGAACCAGGTGGATCGGATTCTGCCACACGCATACATCAACGGCCATGCCCCCAGCATCGAACTAAGGGGACCTGCTCGAGATCTCCCGAACTTCGGCACACTTGTCAAAGCACACTTGGTGGGTAAGACAGACATTATATCGCCGTTTTCATCGTGGACACAGTCCTTGCAGATAGCTCTGTATTTTTCGTCACGGAGCACGGTGGCAAATTACTACAAAACTTCACGAATTGCGATCATTGATACTACCCTACTTCCGGCCGAAAGCGAGCTCTTCAGCGTCCTTCAGTTGCGAGACGAGGGTGTGCATAAGCATCACTTCGCTTGGGAGTACCTGGCCTTTGGCCCCATATTTGGCGATTGCTTCTATAGTGTGCCCAGTTCGGAAGTGCACGCGTTGCTCGGTCCGCCTCGCGCGCTGAACTATTATGAACTAGAGGAACGTCATGTTGCGGAAGCGAAGGAAGTGGCCCAGATCTTCAGGGCTCCGGCCTGGATCCAATGGGGTGAGTCCGCGGATGTGGTCATCTACGTAACCACTATCGTTGTTTGTTCGTGGTTCACATTGACCATGAACGATGTCCCCAAGCCTGTGCCAAGAATTCTCAAACAGAACGAAAAGCATACGCTGATGAACGCCCTACAGGCAGAGGTTGCTGACGGACAAGGAAGATTCTCACAAGGAACAGGAGTTAGACTTGGTAGTACTCGTCCACAAGATGGGTGGGTTGGTTTCCAATGGTTCTACGAGGCATTAACTATGTTTGTGTAGATATAGACGCTGTATAAGCGGTTGATTTAGGTAAGCTTGATGATTAAAAGCAGATGGGAGACACTGCTCGAAGATAAGATACTTTTATGAATCAGCCATACCCCCGTACAAAGGTGAGTACAACTATATGTTCCAATGTAATCAGACATGCTGACCCGGACGACTTGTCCAGTAATTTCCCGTCAAGCCCAGCTCTCTGGCCATAAAGCCTGCTTTGTGCTTTATCGGCAACCCTAGCAGCGTGCTAGGAGCAGATTGTTTCGAAAACCATGTGCCGCAGATCATTGGGTCTAGTCAGGGAACCGGTGAATTCATTGTACACTTTCCAGTCACCTCCCCCCAGATCCGCATCTGTGGTATCGCTGGATATGTTGGTATTCCTTGTGGCAGACTCCATCAGCTTCTTGGAACAGGCAGCCAACATTCATCGGCTGTGTCAGATGATCGCGTTGTTCATTCAATCAGTCCTCACGGTCGAATTGATAGTGACGGGAATTGTCGCATCGAATGAACACTTTGAATTGAGGCGCGGTATCTATCAGCCGAGGAAGATGCCATGTCCTTGAGCCAGTTTATCACTATTCTAGTGACAACAACGTCCGTTTTCGCCATTATCAAGGTTATTATAAGTAAGTCAGCTTCTATTATCGACCGCTTTGGTTTATAAGAGAAATCACAAGGTCCCACTATACGATTGCCTTTGTTACTTAGTTTTGTTGCAAGGGTTGATTTACGTACTTTACCATTCGCAGCGGACATAGAGGGCTATGGTTTGACACGATCGGCTACTTAATTAATCCAAGGGTAAACGGTGTTCTGAATGGTAAGGCAAAGTAAATTTGTAATCCTCGAGATCCTGCCGCCGTGATCATTACTATACGATAGGTAATATAATGGATTAAGATATTTTAATTTTTCCTTTGAACGACCGCCCGTTTTATCTCTTTAGGAAAAGCAATTTTAATCTTTAAACAACGCGGTATCTTCCTCAGGGCAGATATTCGTTCCATGCGGTTGTTGATTTAGATCCGAAGCAGTGGCTCGCCTTTCCGGCCCGATGCTAGTGAACCGGGTCGTTCGCGTTGTCCGCGTAATGACGTATATCAAGGAACGATATGTCATCGATGCGATGGCTTCTTGACCATGGGCAAACGTCTCGGTGCACTACATGTCATTTTACAGTCGTATCCCCGAGCTCAAATACTCGATTCCCCGTTACGCAGGTGTCATCCGCGTGCGTTTCCAAGTTGCACGACCCGGACTTGTCCGAAGTCTGAACCTGCAAAAGTGACTCCGCCAGAGATCCGTGTGCTCCGAACCACGAGCAGAGGAGTTTCCGGCTAGATCTGTGTATACTCAGTTGTCTAGACTTGGAGTCCGTCCATACCTTATGTCCAGTGTTCCACTTGCTACGAAAGAGGTTCGCCAAGCTTCAAACGCGATTGGTGAACGAAAAGACCCCAACTGCAAATGACCTAATCTGTTGTAAGGCATCGTGCGTCCGTCTCACGAGCCTTGCGTGCAAATGTAGTGCTTTGCGAAATTCCCATGACGGGGGAAAGTTTTCACAGTGATAGGGAAAACGTAAATCTCCCAAAAATACATATAATATCTCACCCTGGGACCAGATGCTTAGAGGGCATTTCCTCAGGCTTCCCAACTAGCATCATTAGGCATCTCAGTTTTCGAAAAGAAAAACGAAACAACTTGAACATAACCAGGCAAGATGACCTCCCCTATCGACCCGCAGCCCAAGGTGTACTCTCACATCAATGGCTCTCAGCAAGAGATGCTAGATCGATTTGCCGTCTCAGAAATTTGCAAGGGCTGGTCGGTATATAGAGATGCCTCAGAATGGAGTAACTACCGGGATCTGTTCACAGAAGATGCTCATGTCTGGACAAGTAAGCAGCAGCTCAATTCACATCATGAATCTCGAAACTAATATTTGCCGACAGCATGGAGCGGAGGCAAGCACATTGATGACTTCATAAAAGCCAGCAAGGACGGCAAAGCTAAGGGTGACTTCATTATGCATCGTGAATGCGGAACTTTGGTGGACTTGAACCCAGCAAATAACCGCGCCATTGGCAAGATGAAGACGACAATCACCCAACGCTTCGAGTATGAGGGCGTGCCGTACGACGTAGACTGCGACAATGAATTCATATTCTTCTGCCTGAGAACCGAGAGGGGCTGGAAAGCTCAATGGTACAAGGTCTTCTACGCTCGCGACAAACTCGTCATGGTAGGCGTGCCTACGCAGGATTCGGTCGGAAAATTAGCGAAGCTGTTCACCAAGGGGGAGCTAGACAAGTATCCCGAGGGCTACAGGTATCTGGCCGTGGCCCAGCACAGCATCGGCCATCCGATTGAGAAAAAGTTGCCGACTTGGCGAAACGACTACTATACAAAGATGTACGAGGCCATACAAGACTGGCTGGAGGGCAAGGACGTAGACCTCTTTTGGTGAACATAATAGCATTGCATTCAAGGGAGATTGGCGAGCATTATGTACGGCATACTTGTTACTGGCAATCCATACTCTAGAGAAGGAGATATTTAAATTCAGTTACTCCAATTTGCAAATACCAAGCAAGAAATATTTGAACTCGGCCTTCCATCATTTAGTTGCGACCGATCCTATACAAAATATGAATATCCACATTATCTATAAAACATTCAATTTTGAAAACCTTCCGGTATACTCGATTTGTTTTTGTCATTATAGAAAAGTAAGGCTACAGATTTCACTGCTTTGATAGCACACTGAACACAGCAAATGATCCGACCAGATAATCCAGCCTCAGCCACCTTACTGCATCGTCTCTGATCATATAAAAGTAACAAGTATACCAATATACCTAAACATCCTCGTGTATGCGGGAGGCATCCCATTCATGATAGGGACGCTTCACGACATAAGTAGGCGTAGCGTCGTCTGGCACATACAGCTGCCCGCCATATGGGATATTTATCGATCATATGTATTCTACCAAGTCCAATGAAGGTCAGTATTATCCATCGACGGGTCAGATGGATAACCTATCGGTAGACCTAAGACGCTATTTTTTTTTTCACCCGCCAAACACCCGATTTGGTACCACAGATTAATACAGCCTGTGCAGATGAACTTCGCATGTAATGTATTTCTTTTTTTTCCTCTTTTCCTCTTCTTCTCCTTTTTTTATTTTTATTTTTTTTTAATCATCTATCTGACTTATGGGTAGAAAGGCCCAGGCATGGATAAGATGGATAAATCCCCAAAACAGGTGTGGGTAGGTAATGCTAAGCTTACTTTATATCATCCAATCTGTATTTTCTATGACGGGTCATATGTAACACCTTACGACAGACCGCAGATTGCTTCTCTTTGTCGAAGGATCTGGTACTCGATGGATATCTGCAACTCAACGCGCTTTCTCGGTAACATGAGCGTCGGTGATTGTGCGTATTTGAGTGCGTTATGAGATGAGCATAGTTAGACGCCAGTTACACGTACATACGCTTTCTCAGAGACCAATTAAACCCTGGCTAGTGCCGATCTTGCCTTGGCGCTCGATTTGCCGCGAGGGAATGGCCAGGTAAATGATGCACACTAAGTAGCTCTGGCCGAAAACGAAGGTTAAGATTGAGTCATGATTGGCTGGAGATTGTATGGCTTTCCATGTTCTCGAATTCAGGAACCTGATACACTCTAAGCCTCAAGCATGTGATTTTACATCCAGGGGTTCCGTGTTGAACGTACCAATGACGTATTCATACAATTTGACCCACTTGGCCTATCAGAGTGAAGGAATTGACAATATTATAAGACATAACACTGGTGGGGGGGGGGGGGGGGGGGGGGGGGGGGGGGGGGGGGGGGGGGGGGGGGGGGGGGGAGGGGGGTGGGGGGGGGG
>JARVKF010000179.1:285924-494668 GCA_039778275.1 Seiridium unicorne
ACAATCTTGTTTTTTTAAATCCTGGGGTTCCGTTTTGAACGTAACAATTAACTTTTAAAAAAATTTTACCCACTTGGCCTATCACTTTTTATTTATTTACAATTTTTTAATACATAAAAATGATCCCCCCCCCCCCCCCCCCCCTTCTGAGATTTGTTTGTTCAATATCGAAGGAAAAGTTTTCAAATATAATTTCGTAAATTCAATATCAACAGAATGCCGGGAGAAGCGAAAGCGTCAATGACGAACGGAACCCCTCCAGTCGTTACTTCGATCGAAGCCGTTCCTGTCACCGAGGAGCGGAAGCCTTTTATCCAGCCAGAAGATGACCAAAGACTGCCACATACAGGTAAAATTTGCTCCAATACCCGCACGTCTGGCTACCGCAGCCTCTGACACGAAGACCAGGTACTGCACGTGCGAATATCGCTGCAACTTATGAGAAGCCGTACGGAACCACGGAGGATGGATGGGCGTCTCGCCACAAAGACAAAACTGTAAGTGACTTCCCTTCGATATTGTACAGCACTTGAGATATTGACCGACAACCTAGGTCCTCCAACAACACTGTGAATTCTTTGATTTCGTGAGTATATCCGGACACCCCCTGCAGCGCTCGAGTCGACATGACCGCTGTACTTGTGCTCAACTTACACTCTACTCAGGACAAAGATGGCATTATCTGGCCGCAAGACACCTTTGTAGGATTCCGCAAGCTTGGGTTCGGTATATTTCTGTCCCTGGTTGCTGTTTTCATCATCCACGCCAACTTCTCCTACCCCACGGTTTCCGGCTGGTTGCCCGACCCGTTCTTCCGCGTATTCCTGCAAAGGGTCCACAAGGACAAACATGGGAGTGATACAGGGACCTATGATACAGAAGGCCGTTTCATCCCGCAGAAGTTCGAGGACATCTTTACAAAGTACGCCGATGGGAAGGATTATGTCACATTCAGTGACATTGTCCGACTGCACAAGGGACAACGACTCATCATGGACCCGATTGGCTGGGGCGGCAATATTTTCGAGTGTAAGTTTTGCCGCGTCCATCATGCAGCCGTGTACTAACCGCTAACATGTATTCAGGGCTTGCAACATACTTGATGTTATGGCCCGAAGATGGTCGGATGATGAAGGAAGACATTAGAGGCATATATGATGGTAGCATTTTTTACACTATTGCAGATAGACGTGCAGCTAAGGGCTCAAAGAGTGCGTAGAGAGGTGTCTCTCTGTTTTCTGAAGGTGGAAATTGGCCAATGAAGATCATGGATAGCAATACATGATGCTCAACCTTCGACTTCTTAATTAGTGGCTTACAATTAAGGGCGATCAACAAGCACCCGCCCCTTTATAGATGGATATGTCTTAGCCTCTCTAAGTCTTATTATCTTTCATGTGGCGTAGAAGATATTCAACTTGAAAACCTCGACTGCTTATTCTGTAAGAGCAAAGAGGGCCCCAATTGATGAAGGGATGAATTCGAGAGCAGTTACTTTTGTTGCATATACGAGTAAGCAAATTGGTGTTTTGTGATATCAACATGACTTAGCTTCCAAACTTCGTTTGTTGGGGTCTCATCCTAGGATCAGAGTTTCATGTCCCATTGAAAGCGTTATTATATCTTGATTCTTCCGAATATGAACCCACGAACACCATTGCTGATCCAACATTCCTCTCCATTCTGAAGACTTCGAGCCATAACTTTCTCCTCGATAGCGAGACCCCTGCATGTGTCAGCATTCCGCGTTCCCGCAGAAAATCCTGGAGACGGAGGCACGTACCTTTCCAAAGCCCACCTTCTGGTAGTTCCTTCGTTGCCACCACTTCCGTTTCCCTCTTGGAAGCCTTGGGACACAGGGGGCGTAACCCATCTGTTATTGCGCCAGAAAAAGGGTGTCGTGAAGCTTCCCTCCATAATCGAGCCATCGGTCGGGTTGACCAGCAAGACCTCCTTTGGATCTGCCAGGGCTAGGTGGAGCCTTTTTCTCGCATCATCGTACATCTGCCTCTTTGTGGTCTTATAGTGTGTGAACTCGGTGTGAGAGGTCGCTGCGCTGTCTACATATATTTCGTACTCAGGTAGCTTTCCGGGAGTTGCACGCGCCGAGACGTTCACAGCAGCCTCCTTGACCTCCTCCGGCGCTGGCAAATAGCTTGGAAACAAGTTGTTCAGACTAGTCTGCTGAGCTGGACTGAACTCATGCTTGAGGGTGCCATCCTCGTCCAACAAGATTTTCACACGATGGGGTTTTAGGCCTGCCGATCTGGTGAATGGCGTCAAGAAATCCTCAAGTCTTTTGAGACCCTCTAAGCCCTCGATCTTCTCAACGGCAGATTTCCAACCAAAGTGTGTGGCTGCCTTGAGCATGCGATCCCGGTGATAGTCTAGCATGTACCATGGGGAGGCCACTTTGCGGTTCCAATCGGTGGTATCTAAGTCCTCATGTTTGGGCGCATCGAGAAGGATGGGGTCATAACGAATGGAAGTGAACAATTTAAAGTCGGCCATGATGTGGCCGCCGGATATGGCTTCGGCTCAAGTTAGACTTGCTCTACTCACCCCTATCGGGAATTCTTTTGAGTCGCAAAAGGGCTTTAGCCAAAACATGCCCCGCGGGAGCCCTTACAGCTGACAAAGCACGTGTCTCTCACATGCACATTCACTTACACGAGTGTTGACTCGGAATATCTTCTGAGGATAGAGGTGGAAGAAACGGGTCTCTTTTGCCAGGTGAGATAGGCAGTCCAGGGTGAAACAAGATTGTTTTTGTTTGGTTACTTGCAAGTGGACTCCATTCTGCGAGGGTCCGCACTTTGATGGGTACGTGGATGATGTAAATGCGTCGTGAGGCTTGAGGTAGTTAAGCCAAATTTCAGAATGAGATGTGTTTCACTCCGGTGGAGTCCAGTGCTGGATACTCATAGCCAATTCCAACAGGGCAGGGTATATCGCACCATGGAACACACGGAATGGCGGTGGAATCGTTATGATATTATACACGACTTGTTCGTCTTGTGCCGATACATTGTAGGGATGTTCGGGTTTTACAGGCCGAGAGAGCTGCAGCTACGTGGTGACTCCAGCGAGCTCCAGCGAGCTCCAGCACACAAGGGCAGAGAGGCCCGTGCGCGTGGGAAAGCTGGAGCCGCCAGTCCAAGCCGGCGATTGACTGGTCGCGCTAAGCTAAGAAATTCAGAAGTTTTCGCGTGCAGCTCCTGCATCATCGAGCCACTCAACACCTCGACCGTCCGACTCCAAGGCAAGCTCTGCTTTTATTCACTTACCGTCCTTGTAGTCCCGCCGCCTCACCCCCAACCCATTGTCCAGCTCACCCATCTAACAACCAGACCTCGTCGCCCTTTCCTTCTTGCCGCTTCACCACATCAAAATGTCAGGTGCTTCCGCCGCTCCGGCGCCTATGCCCCCGGGAGCTCCCGTCGCAATTCCCGTAGAGTCGTCCACCTGGGACCGCATCACCAACTGGGCTTCGGAGAACAAGGCCCTTGTCTACACAATCGCAGGTGTCACGCTAGTGGCCACTGGCGCTGGTGTCGTCTACTACTTGAACAACGATTCTGTGCGTCCCATTCCGCTGTCCATTGACCCGTGTCTCCTTGGGTTGAACCCCAGGTGCCCGTCGAGAGCTAACAGGCCACTTCCCTAGACCCCCAAGCCTACGCAACCAAAGATCAGCAAGAAGGAGAAGAGGAAACGGAAAGAAGCCGAGCGCCAGGCTGAGGCTGAAAAGGCCGCCGAACCGAAAGTTGAGAAGCCCAAGGCCGCTGCAGTAGAAAGCGCCGACGAGCTCCCGGAAATCACCGAGGAGCTTGCCGCTACCTTGACCGACGAGCAGCGCAAGGACTACGCACTGCAGCTCAAGAACTCGGGCAACAAGGCCTATGGCAGCAAGGACTATAACAAGGCCATCAACCTCTACTCGCAAGCCATCCTCTGCAAGCCGGACCCCATCTTCTACTCAAACCGTGCTGCTTGCTATAATGCCCTCAGCGTTTGGGACAAGGTCGTCGAGGACACCACCGCCGCCGTCAGCCTCGACCCCACCTACGTCAAGGCTCTGAACCGACGTGCCAATGCCTACGAGCACCTTGAGCAATTCAGCGAGGCTCTGCTGGACTTTACTGCTAGCTGCATCATCGACGAGTTCAAGAACGAGTCGAGTGCCAATGCCGTCGAGCGCCTGTTGAAGAAGGTTGCCGAAGTCAAGGCCGACGATATCGTCAAGTCCAAGAACCCCAACAAGCTGCCGAGTCCTACGTTTGTAGCCAACTATATTCAGAGCTTCCGAGCCAAGGACCGACCAGCTGGTTTGGAGGACTCGGATGAGTTGGACGTCAACACCGGAAAGGGGCAGCTGCAGGCAGGTCTCCAAGCCATGGAGCGCAAGACACACGAGGGCTATGAGGAGGCTGCTACGGCTTTCGAAAAGGCATTAGAACTTGGTGATCTCGGCGATTACGAGGCTCTTGCCTACAACATGCGTGGAACCTTCAGATGCCTCAAGGGCAGCCAGGAGCAGGCACTGGCGGATATGGACAGCAGCATTGAGATTGATCCATCATTGACCCAGAGCTACGTTAAGCGGGCAAGCATGCATCTCGAAAGGGGTAAGTTCGCAAATGTTTACTAGCCGCAGTAGGGCGATTGGCAAACTGACCATGCACTACAGGCGAAAGAGCAGAGGCTGCCGAAGACCTGGAGAAGGCTATTCAGCAGAATGACCAGGACCCTGACATCTACTACCACCGCGCTCAGTTACACTTCATCCACGGCGAATTCCAAGAGGCTGCCAAGGACTACCAAAAGTCCATCGATTTGGACACCACATTCATCTTCTCTCACATCCAGCTCGGCGTTACTCAGTACAAGATGGGCTCGATAGCATCCTCGATGGCGACTTTCAGAAGATGCGTCAAGAACTTTGACAAGGTGCCTGACGTCTACAACTACTATGGCGAGCTGCTCCTTGACCAGGGCAAGTTTGAAGAAGCCATCGCCAAGTTCGACACCGCCATGGAGATGGAGAAGCAGACCAAGCCAATGGCCATGAACGTCCTGCCCCTCATTAACAAGGCTCTCGCTCTCTTCCAGCAGAAGCAAGAGTTTGCCGAGGCCGAAAAGCTGTGCGAGAAGGCTCTGATTAGTAAGTCTTTTTATGCAAGCAGAATCGTGGTCCCCATATACTGACCCTGCCCCAGTTGATCCTGAGTGCGACATTGCGGTTGCCACAATGGCCCAGCTCCTTCTGCAACAGGGCAAGGTTGTTGATGCTTTGAAGTACTTCGAACGCGCCGCAGAATTGGCCAGAACACCGGGAGAGATTGTGAACGCCCTTTCTTACGCCGAGGCCACACGCACTCAGCTCCAGGTACAAGAGAAATACCCCCAGCTCGCCGCTAAGCTATCCGGTATGGGCGGCGGCGGCGGTTTCCCCGGCGGTCGTTAAGACAGAAAGAGAGGCGGTTTCAAGGCGATGGATTGTTATCCCGTCAGCTGTACTTGCCCAACTCGGTGATTGCGATACGGGATGATAGACGAGCCCTGCTAGGCGGGGCTTGCGATGTATGATGGTGACCAAGGGGGTTCTTGTCCATTTTGCGAGCTGGATTATGTAAGATGCGGGAGAGGCTGAAGGGAGAGAAAGAGGCTGAGGCATGTGGCTACTGACCACAGTGCCAGAGGCCCTGGTTTTGTGAATCAGGTCACAGAGGTCGTAGGATGCTTGCTATTTTTTGGGCATTCTGTGGTTGCACCGGAGTTGGCTGTCTTACTGACTGCATTGCGAATGGGATTTGCAAAAGCAAGATCCTCCACTGTACTGTACATACATACATAATTACTCCTCCCTAACATGTATTTGTTGAGTGTATCGATAGAAGTCACGGTATATTGAACCCGTTGCAGCAGACCCGGGGGCTCCACGTGTCAGTCGTTTCTGTCTCAGGGGGATACTAGTGCGTATATCACTGCTTTGATACACTAAGCAGGTGATTCATTTTTGGATCATTGCTTTTCAATCGCTGGGTGACGGCTATACAAAAGGTATCATTCATCGCTATAACATCCACTTAGGCCCAAACGACTAGATATTCGTGGGGGGAGGAAGGGAAATCAGAGTGCAGGTCAGCTTGTCTTTCCAGTCCTCCTCTCCTCCTCCTAATCACTTCGCCGCCTCCGGAGCGTGCCCATGCGCTTTCGCGTCCATACTCATCCTGCTCATCTGACTTGCCATACTTAGGCCCGTCCCCTTCCTCGCCCGCGCCGCCTTCGCCCACTTATCGCCGTGCTTTCCCGACTTCTGCGACCCTGGGCCCTCGACGGACTTCTGGCTCTCGGCCTCGAGCCCCAGCACGTCCATGAGCTCCGGGACCTCGACGTGGTCCCGCGTGTTCCGCATACGGTGACACCAGGTGACCTTCTTCTCCTCGCTCTTCTCGCTGTCGTGGTCGTTGCGGCGGTCGTCGAGCCCCAGGTCCAGCTTGGCCTCGGACTGGGGCGTCGCGATGGGGCTCTCGAGCGTCTGGGAGGCCGGCTCGAAGAGGAACTCGCCGCCCACCTGCTTCTGGTCGCCCATCTGCAGGACTAGTCCGCTCTTGACCTGCTTCAGGCCCTGCATGATGCCCGAGACCACCGTCTGGGCCATGCTCTTCTTCTGCATGTATGCGGGCCGGTCGCCGGCTGCCAGTGTCCGGATCATGCCCAGCTCCTTGTACAGATGCTGAGTGTTGTCGGCGTACACGGGGTACGAACATCCCGTTTCTTGCAGGTAGGCTTGTATGAGCTTGTGCGAGCCACACCCGATCACGGCAATCGAGGTCGAGACGGGCAGCTGCAGTAGCGACTCGGGCGGAATCGCGGCAGAGAGTTGACGGAGATATTCTTGGCAGTTCTATGGGAGCAGGGTATTTAGTTTGCCACTCTGATATCCGGGCGAACAACCATGGCAAGGCGAGACCGGGAACTTACACCACAGAAAAAGTGCCGTATAAATACAATGAGCACACGCCGTGCCACGTTCGGCCCCGTATATAGACTCTTGAAGGTGTGCGACTTGCCGCTCTCGTCGAGGACCGTGTACTTCTCGAGTTTGCGGAGCGTCTCTTGCGAGGGCAGGTTGTTATTCGTCTGCACATCGCCTTGGAAGTCCAGGGGGTTTGTGTCGTCTTTGGAAGGGATCGCAGTGGTGGAGGAGGCAGAGGACGCCAGTCCGTTCCCATTGGCGGCTGTAGTATCTACGGGCGACGCTGTCAAGGTTGCGGCTGTCGCAGACGTGGGTGTCTCGGTCTTGGTCCCTTCATGCGCAGCCGGTTCAGCTGTGGTATCTAGTTTTATAGGCTCTGAGGCCTTGGTCGGGGCTGTTGTCACAGCAGCCGGGTCCGATGTAGTCGCCATGCTTTTTGTAGCGAGATATTCCCAGACGTGTAGATGGCCAACTATGTTTCTTACTTTTGGGTGGGAAATACAGAATTCCGGTTTGTAGCTTGCTCTTTTGGCTTGGTATAAGTCGACTGCGGGGCGCTGACGACCCTTGAATCACTTGGGTTCAGGAAGGGAGAGGAGAACAAAGGAGATAGTACTTGGAGGCAATTGGTGTAGGCAAGATAGCTCGGAGAACTGTTGGGTAGATATTAGCTATCGCAAGTATAGTCGCATCGCCTTCACATATGCACAGAGTATGAGAGACCTGAGGTCAGATCTCACGGAGAAATACGAAGTCAGAGCACAGCTGCGAAATGGGTTGCGGCGATGAGATAGCCTCACCCATCCAAAAAGTGGGCGTCTCAGATGCATGGCAGATGCTTGGCACACGCAGCAGCGACAAGTTGAGTTTAGGGGTCCGACTGGGTGGGCTGACGAGGTCCAAGACCCCGGCGGGCCAGATGCTACTGGACACTGCGGCTTAGGCCGGTGCGCTGAGGCGGGGGGGCGTTTGCCGCTGCACCGCACCAACTCTACAGCCAATCCAGCGGCCACGAGTTTGCCCTTTGCAGCCAAATGCCCCAGGACGAACACTGATGATTGGCCTCTCCGGTGCGAACCAACTTGGCGCCAGAGTGGGCACAATTGCTAGTTGTGTGTTGCCCAGCATCGATTCATGGTTTTTTCCCAGGTTGGGCGCCCGAAAAGCTTGATCAGCCACCAGCTTTGTGCCTGTTTCAAGAGCGTATGAGGTCATCTAGCCGTGGCCAGTGGCACGTATCGCAAATTGATAACCCCTGGCCGTGCTTGATATTGGTCTCCCCATATTCCTCTGCGCAACCTGACAGCTGAACAGCGCCGCAGCATTGCATTCAGATCTCACAAACTGCACTCGGCTATCTGCCTGGGGCGCTATCCGGAATGCGGCTCTGGTCAGGAGTCATTTTCAACCTCTTGTGCCAAGCCCACACGTCATTTTCGGTGTGGCAATACATGTACTTTTCGGCACACCTTACCCTTCACGTTGGGCACATGGTGGGAGTCATCATGTCGAACTCTATGTTGATGATCCAACGTGTAACACCGTGAGCCTCAAAACCAACAGTTTCAAGCTGGCGATCAACGCATAAAAGCCAGCAGCACAGAGCTAAAATGGCACCCACGACTGGTAATTCATGGTCATAATATGACGGTAAGTCAATTGAGAGATGAGTGCATTGCTCTCTCTGGTACAACGCTGAAGAAGACTTCTGAGTCCCCCGATCACGAATGACTTTTTGTCATATTAAAAAACCGGATGTTGTACTTGGCACAATGATGTGTGAGAGAAGAAACCCGTTCAAATAAATCAAAACTTATATCTGCAATCTCTGGACCTATCATATCATGCTGTCTTTTTCTCCGTGATTTGATGATTATAGAATTTCACTTTTGGGCTTTCCAATTTATAATGCGCTGCTGCTGTCTCTACATTGCATACCTTTTGCAGCCTTAGGAAGCCTTCTCGCCCATCCGAATATCAACAACATGAACAGTAGATTCACAACCGGATCAACTAGGTACCTTGATAAAAGCGCAACTTGCTTATTAGTGAGAAGCTTTTGGTGGTGAAGGGCGTAGTTCAACGACTAGATCGTGAAACTCATCCAGACCGCAGTGGCGATACCGAGGGTCCGTATCACCGCCGAATACAGTTTTATTCACGCATCACCGGTGGTAGCGCCGCAGCACTTCTTGTATTTATGACTCGAGCCACAAGGGCAGTGAGCGTTCCGCGAGATCCTCGTCGAAGCCTTCGGGATCCCTCCACTGCCCCTCGCCACCTCCCCCTGGCCCATGCCCGTGACCTCGGCCAACATGGCGTTGACGTTGGCCTCGCCCTGTGTATTGCACCGGGCCTTCTCGCACACGGGCGTGACGATGACACCCACGAACGGGTCTTCGGACATGTGCAGGTACGACATGGGCGTGGTGAGGACCTGCTTGGTGGGCGCCGTCTCGCAGACGGAGCATTTCGCGTGCGAGGCCGCGATGCACTCGTTCATGTGCTCTCGCATAACGGGCACCATTGCCTGCGCGTAGGCCTGTCGATAGCCCGGATCCGCGGCGTTGTTGGCGCCAATAAGACGACCGGGCAGGTCATGATGGAAGGTCAGCGTGCGCTCGCAGTGGAATTCGAAGCGGACATTGCGGGTTGCCATGGTTGCCGGTCCGTATAATGATGGACCGCTGGACGCCGAACCGTTTTCGTTGAAGAGTCCAAGAGAAATTGCTTGAAAACAAAATACACCAAAACTGCTTGTTGCTCTTGTATGGTTATACGGTGGACTGACTTTTGGCCAAAGTAGTTTGGAATACAATTGCGGAGCCCTAGCGTACATAGTTTGGCGGTGAATAGATACATACCCTTTCCCACTTCATTCCCTCTCAGATTGTCACGAACCAACTACAAACCTAATCAGCAGTGACGTCAATCTAGTTCTTTGACTATCAGTAATAGACGTAAAACATCACGATGAGTTTATAACAAGCTTCAAGTCAGGGCGCTCTCATTTCTAGCAAGCTGAATGTCACTTCACTAGAGCACGAACGCAGCCGCTATGAGCCACGGCATATATGAGCAAGTACATAGGTGCAAATGAGTGTGTATTAATGAGCGTGTCAAACTACTATTATCAATTTGTCATTGGTTCGCGGAATGAAGCATCGCAAGAGCTCCGTGGCAGGAGCCATTGTCGGGTCAGTGACTTTGTGACCACCAAGCCTTCAGGGGCCGAATGCAACACTGTAGGTTAGAACTGTCAACAGTGCTGTCAGGAACCGTAGCTTCGTCTTACGGCTATCAGATGGGGATCCCAAATCTGGTGAGCAAGAACTCCCCCCCAAGAGGTCGGCGCCCCAAGAGTACGCAACGCTGCGTTGCGCCGTGATGGTCGCTTGTATGGTTCTCGAATGCCCGAGCGCTTTGACCGAACTAGTCGATATGTTGCGGCTGGACGCGAGTCTCCATCGGTTGAAGGCCGATTACCGCGGTTGATGGGTCGTTCCAAGATGTGCAGCACAATTGCGGAAAGCCTGCTGATTGTCTAATGAGTGCTCCGCGATTCCAAGTCGGAAATGGTGTCGCGAGGCCATATTGACTTCATCTGTGAGGTTGCGGACAACTCATAAAACGGGACAACACAAGACGATAAACTTGTGCCAGTAGAGTTGGGCAATCAGTCGAATCCGCCACCGATTTGACTAGCAAAGGCAGTGCTGATACTCTTCTCATCGTCATCGTAGCGACGGCCACCAAAACCATTTGGGTAGCCTGGTCGACCAGAGCTTTCCACGTACTGCTTCAGACGATCGGACTGCGTGTAAGATGCAGGCCTGGAAGAGCGAAGAGCGTCCTGAAGTCCAGCGCCAAGGCTGGCACCTCCTTGGCCAACACCTCTGCCACCAATAACCGAAGCGCTGGCATCCGTATATTCCGACGTGGCCACACTCTCACCAGCAATACTTTCAGCGCCGCGACCACCTCGCTTGCCTCCCATACGGCCGCCAGGGGCGTTGAAACCCGGCAAGCCAGGCCACTGCTCAGGGTTGAAAGAAGAGAACATCTGAGGAAAGGCGGCGTTTCCAAGGCCAGCACCTCCAAGCGTCGAGCTATGGATGCTAGACACATCGTCAGGGATGTAGGACATCATGGAACCCGAGTCGAAGTCTTGAACTGACATGGTCGAGTCCTGGGGTTGTCCATTACGACCATTGGCATATCCAGGTCCAGAAACATAGGACATTTGATTGGGACGCTGACGGAAGGTATTCTTCGGCTTGCTGAACTGCAAGAGGGACGTTTGAAGGTTCGTGAGCGCACCCTCAACCAAGCACTTCTGCTCCTTGAAGTGGACGAGTAGGTGGTGCCAGAGGTCATGCTTCGACAGCACCTTTGGGTTGCCAATGATGACAAGACCATATTTAGCACGGGTAAGAGCCACATTCAGACGTCGGGGATCAGACAAGAAGCCAATGCCCTGGTTGTCGTTGGATCGGACGCATGACAGGACGATGAAATCTTTCTCACGGCCCTGGAAAGCATCGACAGATGCAACCTCGACCTCTTTGTAGGCATCCTTCTTGAATGAGCCCGTGTTCTGCATCACGTTGACAATGTAACTTCTCTGTCCTTCGTATGGTGTAATCACACCAATATCTACGGGGCGCACTCCAGCCTTGAAGAAGCGTGTTACGATCTTCTCGACGTTTGTTGCCTCTGTTCGATTGAGATAGGACGTTCCAGACGCCGAGATTTCTTCGTTGCCAAGGTTCGACCAGAACATCATTGGCATCTCTGCAACGGGCCAGGGGAAATCGACGTCCTTTCGGATTCTGCTGGGGGCGGAAACGCCGTTCTGCAGAGAGCCATCGTAGAACATGTTGGATGGAAACTGAGAGAGACACGGATGCATTCGATACTGGATGTTCAACCGAATCGGTGTGAAACCCAGGCGTACAAGACGCTCGAACAGAGACTGGTTGAGACCAGCCTTGGCGGCTTTCTTGTTCATGATAACCGGACCCAACTGCTTATGATCACCAACAAGAACAACCTGCTTGCATCCTAGTACAAGCGGGATCATGCACTCCGGCTCGGCTGATTGGGTTGATTCGTCGATCAAGACATTGCGGAATTTCATCTTGGCCAGACGTGGATCTCCGGCACCCACGCAGGTACAACAGACGACATCGGCGTTGCTGAGAATCTCTCTTTCTGCAGCTCTGGTGAGCTGCTTGAACTTCTTCTCATCATTGCTTCCCAGCTCGCCAACTTCCGCTTTGAGTTGCATGAGCTTCACCAACTCGGGGTTGCTATCAAGCATACGAACCTGCTCGTGAAGAGCGAGGAAACTGACAGAGGACTCGACATCTTCACGAGACTTGGCGGTCAAACGGACAACTTTAAGTCCAGTTAGGTTGATCCGCTCACAAAGCTGGTCGACGGCGACGTTTGAAGGCGCGCAAACAAGCACCTGGCTGCTGTTCATCTTGGCTAAATGGTAAATAATTGTGGCCGATGTCACAGTTTTACCGGTACCCGGGGGGCCCTGGATCAAGCTCAGAGGGTTGGAGAGGACGCTCTTAATGGCGCTGATCTGGCTGCCGTTCAGCTCTGGCAATCCCGGAACACTGAACTTCTTAGGGAGCTGAGTTCTCGAGGGAGCAACCGCAACCTCATGGCCGAGGAGTTTATGGAAGATATAGCCAGATACGCTCAGTTCATTAACCGCAAACTCCTTCATCGCAGCCTGCATGCGATCGTACGAGGTGGCCTTCCACACGTAGTCCGCGGAAAAGTTATGTGTGCACTCGGTGGGCACACCCTTGTCATTGCCTGTTTTGCGCAATTCCAGTGTGACCTCGTCGGACTGGTTGTTCGGAATCTTGATGACATACCCAACTCCCTCCCAGGGCGAACGAAGCTCGCCCTTGTACTTGAGGCGCATTTCGTCTCCGACGGCGAGCTTGACATCACCAGACTCGAGCTTCGGAAAGGTGAAGCTCGCAAGATGTTTCTCATTGAGACCCCTGTCCCAACGGACAACCAATCCATCCTCAGACTGAGCCTCCTTCAGCTTCTTGTCATAGTCGGATTCCATCTTGACGAGGGGCCCGAAGATGTTCTGGTATTGGTATGGGTCCTCGTACTTAAGTAGGACCGGGGCGGGATCGTCATCAATGCTCGCTGCTTTTTCGAGATCAGCAATGGTGGCTGAAGCATTATCTTTCCACATCTCCTCCAGCTTGGCGATCATGGGCGGAGTCAAGTGCCGAGCCCGGAGCTGCTCATTGTCGGTCGGGGGAGACACAAGCCAGGGCAGGAAGGCGCGATCCTCGATCAAGGGTTGCCATCGTGAAATGTCCCAACTCATGTCCTTGGAGGATGTTGAAGCAGCACACGGCTGTCGGCAAAGTAGTACAACAACAGTGTCGGACTTGGCGGGAATGAAACCCAAGAGGAAAACATTCTTGGTACCACAGTTGTAGCACTCGAGGATCGTGTCGCCAAGGGTGGACTCGGGGTGGAGCTGGACCTCCTTGTGTCGGGCGCGAACGAGATGGTTGACGATGTGCGACGAGCTGGCATTGCCACGAGAGCTGCAAAACCACTTAGTACAGGCAAGGCACTTGACGACCGAAGCGGGTGCATGGATCCCGCAGTAACTACAATTACTTGTCAGCACTGTCATCAGACAAGTGATATTATGGGCTCCGGAAACATACGCGCAGGCATGGGCAGGCAACTTCTTCTCTTCCTCCGGAGTTGCTCGATTGATGTTGAGCTCCTTCAGGGCACCAACCGGCACACTTGCCATGCTCATATCATCATCATCATATGCAGCCTCCGTGCCATTGTCGTCGTCATCTCGGCGTCTGGTATTGCCTAGGCCTTTGCGCCCGCCAAACTTGGTGCCATAGAGCAAGCTCTCATCGGGATCGAGGGCGGAAAGGTCATCGTCGCCGGCGTTGATGGCAGCGGCCGAGTCGGAGATCAAGTGGTTGCCGACATGAGTAAATGCGCCCTCCATAGCGGTGCTGGGGGGACAGCGTTGCGTGTTCGACTGGGCGTGGACGCTATCTTGTGATTATTTTTTAGCCACGAGTTCGCAAAGAATGTGGAGGGGCAGGGAAACATGTCAGGCAAAGAAAGCGTCGCCGCAGGGGGGAGGGTAAGCAAAGATGAAAATAGCTGACAGCGCTACGCACCTAGCAGGATTAGCAGCACCAGAAGAGTGAGTTGAATATGAGGCAAAGGTGGGTATGGTTAACCCGCTCGTGAAGCCTAGGTGAGCGGCTCGAGGGATATTGGGGTGATTGTGGGGAAGTAAAAGACGACCTGGGTCACATCGCTGGACGTTTGGTGAGCGGAAGAAGACGTGAACACCGAGCACAGTCTCATGCGACCAGAGTTCGTGGGCTGTATGAATCCGCAAAAGCGTCCTAGGCTCGTCGAAGGCGGGATGTGATTTTTTGGGTCAAAATCAAATGCGATTCTGATGGAAGGTGCGTCAATGGAGTCCAGTAAGGCAAGCGCAAGTGGGCTGCAGGTGCTAAAGAGTGGGCCTCCAGCAGCCGCAACTGCACCTTGGCCCTTGGACAGCCGCCCGATAAGCGCCGATAGCACAGACAACGGACTGCTCAAGCTCCGACTCCCAGCAACTTTTTTTCCATCGAGAAGTTTAGTCCAAAATCTTTTGGAGGGGTCCTATCAACACCAACTACACTTGTGATATACCTGTTCCCGTTGACATTGCCAATTCTTGAGGGACCCTCGTGTTGATCAATCGCTTCCTCCGAATACTCCGCAGTCATGATTGTACGTCCTTCCACCTCATTTCTTTTTTTCCTTTTCCTTCCATTGCGCCCTGCTAACAAGTGACGATCCAGCGCAAACAAGCTCGTCAACGAAGAGATTATCTATATCGGCGCGCTGTTACTTTACGCGATGCCGAGATCAGCGAGAAGAGATCGAAGCTTCGAGCTGCTCTGGCGACTGGCAAACCTCTTGACCCGACCATTGCAAACGACAAAGAGCTTCGCAAGTCGTTCGCATATGACGAGAGCCGTACCGACCGCACAGTCAACGAAGAGTTGGATCTTGACGATGAATACAGCGCCCTATCAGGGATCACGGACCCCAGGGTTCTCGTTACAACATCTCGAGACCCAAGTGCGAGATTAGCAGCCTTCGCCAAGGAGATTCGACTGTTACTACCGACTGCGATCCGACTGAATCGTGGCAATTTAATATTACCCGATTTAACAAGGTCCGCGCAGGCTGCAGGGTTGAGTGATGTAATACTTCTACACGAACACAGGCAAGTAAATCCCACAGTTTTCCTCTCCCGACAATACCATTTGGGGGCAAGAAATATAAATTGCAACTTTGAGAGCCAGGCATACCCAAAAGAATAGTTTACTAACCCCAGTCCCAGAGGAACACCAACAGCGCTCAGTATCTCCCACTTTCCCCACGGCCCAACAATCAGCTTTTCTCTGCATAATGTAGTCTTGCGGCACGACATCCCCAATTCCATTCGCGGTACCGTGTCTGAGTCGTATCCTCATCTGATCTTTGAGGGATTCAAGTCAACGTTGGGACAGAGAGTCGTCAAGATCTTAAGCCACCTGTGGCCCCCGAGGGATCCTCTAACAAGCAAGAACAAGATTGGAAGCCGTGTAATCACTTTCGTCAATAACGAAGATACGATCGAATTAAGGCACCATGTCTTCGTCCGGACGGGCCACGATAGTGTCGAATTGAGTGAAGTCGGACCTCGAATGTCGATGCGGGTCTTTGAGATCAGAAGTGGCACTATGGAGAACAAGGACGGCGATGTTGAGTGGCATTTGAATCAGTACACTCGAACGGGTCGTAAGAAGGAATATCTGTGAGGCAGGGACGCCAGGGAGTTCCACGACGGCATGGGGTCCATCATCACATCACTCAGATCCGTCACAGGAATATATGGTTGATGGGAGACTGCTGAACTTCGTGACGCACCCAAGCATACCTCCATACGAGGCTATAGCAACCTTGGATTGTGGCTTCCAAGGACGAATCCAGATGCTGGCCCACCAAAGTGTACGTTGCCTCAGCAAGCACGATCTCTAAAGGGCTGGTGTTCATGTCGCGGTCGTTTTTGGGCTGTAGACTTAAGACGATTACTCTGGCTAAAGGCAATCGTTATGGAGACAGCTCTGAGCAACATTACGAGGATATAAACTCCCCGTACTCACCGCACGTCTTCCACTGGCCGCGGTTGCTTTCGTCCCCCAAACGGCCTAGACAAAAGCATTGCTTCCACTACAAACTTCAGCATAGTGGCCGAACCAGGATTCGCATATGAATCAGTCTAGGTTCAACTGGCATCGTATGTCAACGATCAATACAATCAAAGAAAAGGATGGATAATTCAAATGAAAACCTCTCGAGTCAGGTCTAGGACCTGCTTTGTGGGCATGAAAGGTTGTCTTCCGAATAGCGGAAACAATTGCAATGGCTCGTTAACATTCATTCTAGGATTCCTAGGTGTCTCTACTATCCAGTACTGTCGTGCTTAACGAGAAGGCAAAAATCGACAAACTGGAAAAATTGATTATGTTGGACAAATGAACCCCTCTAATATGATGTGACCATAATGATCACACGCTCTCGAATATAGACATTTGTGCACACCAGAAGCAGCCGTATTCCGCACAAGTGAATGCCCACTCAGGCAACAATTGTCCATGGAATTTCCAACCAATGAAACAAGTTTCGAGAACAGCTGGGAGAGAATGAAACATGGTAAAGCAGCTGCCTGAAAGACAGAGCCCGCTAGAAAACAACGCCGATCTTCTAAGGAGGACTAGCACAAAGTAGGAGTGGGTGTCAAGTAAGAGGACAAAACCGAGGAAAGTGAGTCTACGGGCGATAAGCCGATGCGATAAAGTCCTGCGGCATGTGTTGCAGCTCCGAATGTCCCAGCTCTTCCGCTCGCGCACGTAGGTAGCCATCGTAGTAGTGCCAGATGAGCCACAGCCACAATCAACGGTGACGACCCAAAGGCGACGAATCCTAGACAGGCTGTGCTTATTTTTGGCTCAAGGCTGCCGCCAGAAGTTCGGTTAGGTTCGTGACCTTATGTGCGATCGGCATTCCTCGCAGGCTCTGTCTTTGTAGCCGCAATCCACAATTCGGACCTGCTGCTGCGGCGACCCTCTTTCAGGGAATCAGGTATCCAATTGCTGCATGTGTTTTGCCCGGCTCGGAATCACTGCCCCTCGACTGTGCAGCCAGCATCCACCATCCCCGGAGGACCCAGGACCCAGGACCCAGAACTCAGAAGGCAACCTTAGAATAGGTACCTGCTGTAGATACAGTATTCAGGCCCTTCAAGGAAAAGGGCTCCCGCAGCACTCCCTTAGCACCAGTGCCTGTGCATAGCTACGCCCACTCAAGAGCAGAGCTGCGCAACACCTTAAGTAAGGGCTTTGCCTCTCCAGTATTTCGTATTTGCGAGTGCTCGTTCCTATCAAATCCTCTTTCCGCCTCGACCGACATTTCTTTCCCCATATCCTCCCATTCCTAAACCGACTTTTGTTCCTTCGGGGAAAAGAAACAAGTTTCAACTAAAGAAAGCACGGGGCCTGTCGCATTGCATCCCATCTCTCAAAACGGGACGTCATTTCCCGCCTGCCAGGAAGCGGCCGCGCTCAGGGCAAGTCGCCAAGCAAAGTCAGCAAGCAACTCCCTCATCAGAATCAGCTGCTCTCAATTGCGATCATCACACCTTGATTTTCTCCCGCACGTACTCTGCCCACCGCCTTACCGCCCAACGAACACCTGGCAATTGACGGATTCTGAGTTTCAAGCCAAGCCGACAGAGATTTAGACATCATGTCTTACGGCAATCAATACCAAAGCAACCCGTACGGGTCGGCAGAGCAGGATTACGGCTACGGCGGACAGGTAAGCAACATCAAGGACAACGGCGACGGCCCAGAAATCGGTCACGCTGTTGCGCGACGAGGCCGGTTTGTCGCAACTCGAATTGATGGTGAGCTAATTGTTGGTATAGCAGGATCATGAAATGCAATCATACCCCCAACAACAACAACAGAGCTCCCTTACGCTTTCGCAACAAGATTTCCTGCAGCGGATCAGTCACCTGCGCGAACAGATCGGTACCTTGACCACCAACGTTCAGGCAATTGCATCGCTACACCAGCGCGCCCTCGCCGAATCTGATGGCGGATTGTCGGCCCAGCAGCTCGAGCGGGTCGTTGCCGAGACGCGAGGACTGAACCAGGGCATCCGGGACCAATTGAAGTTTTTGGCGACAGACGCGAGCCGCACGACCGATGGTACCAAGGGCCTCAAGGAGCAACAAGTCAACACCATCAAGAACAACTTCCAGCGTGAGCTTCGCAGCTACGAGCAGGAGGAGAGTCAGTACCGCCAACGTTACCGCGATCAGATCGCTCGTCAATATCGTATTGTGAATCCCGACGCGTCCGAGGATGAGGTTCGCCAGGCGACCGAGGCCGACTGGGGCAATGAGGGTGTTTTCCAGACTGCCGTATGTCCTTCCCTTGTTCTTTCCGAACACCCCATGCTAATTCTTGCATAGCTGCGCACCAACCGTACTGGACAGGCCACGTCCGTTCTTGGCAACGTCCGCGCCCGTCACAACGAGCTCCAACGCATTGAGCAGACTCTATTGGAACTGGCCAACATGTTCCAGGATCTGGCTGTGCTCGTCGAGCAGCAGGAAGTAGCTGTTGTGGCTGCTGAGCAGAACGCTGAGAACACCACCAAGTGGACCGAAGAGGGCAATCAGCATGTCGGCAAGGGCATCAAGAGTGCGCGCAACCGAAGAAAGCTCAAGTGGTGGTGCCTAGTCGTCACTATTCTCATCATCATCATTGTTGCTGCTGTCGCTGCGGGTACGTATTCTCACCTCAAACTTTCACACTGGCAGGTGCTAACAGTCGTTTGAAGGAGTCATTTGCAGCCAACCTGGCAAATGTGGCAAATAATTCTTCGTCTGTGCGTCGCAAAACGAGGTTTGATCACCTAGATCCGCGTCTACATTCCTACCAATATACCCAGATGACGTGGAACGACGTGGACAAGATCCTATGGTTCTCAATGGAGCCATCGTGGAAGGAGAGTCGAAACAAGAGGGAGGCAGCTTTTCGATGGCATTGGATGATATATCACCTTTTACTAGACACTTAATATTCGGTACCTTCGCCCTCACAAAGCAGCGGCGGAAGGAACCTTAATGCATTGTTCTTTTGTACGTATAGTTGTCCATTTCTTGAGCCTTCAAAAGTCTGGGCATAGCATTTGGATTCGGCGGCGGGGCATGCCTTGTAATTGCTGGTTCTTACGATCGCAGAGATAGAATAGCAAAACTCAGCATCGTATATTCGATTCATCTGCTTCAAATTGCTTATCGTACCAGTGGCTTTTCAAGATCGAAATGGTATGGTGATTTGCGAATGCCCTCCTGTATGAGCAGCGTATTTGAAGACCACATGGGGTGAAGCAGCGTGTGATTGTGGAAAGATATAAACGCGATCGAATCGTCTGTGGCATTCATCCGCCGGCGCCCTAGGCAATGGGGAATATCAGTAGTTACTGGGTTAATTTGCTGCCCTCTAGCGATATGTGTATGTAATCTGTCATGGCTGGCTTAAACAACCGCATAGTCGGGTTTAGATATACACTATTGATTCTCGTCAAGTACCGTCAACGCCGAGGTCCTGGAAACCAACTCCAAGTTGTCCATCCCCAGTTTTGGCCTTCCGGATCAGGCCGTGCGGCAAAAAGCTCCTATCCACGCTTTCCTTCCCATATCTCCGTCGCCGTCTCCTTCTCCGAACACGCTATCTTCCTTCTAGATAACCCCACGGTATGTTCCCGAGAAAAAGTCGTCTCCCCGCTGTCGAGGTGGTTCACGTGCAGCGCGTTCTTGGACCTTGTGAACTCGACCGTCGCCCCTACATCTCTGCCCAGCTCCGAGGCACCGGCTGGACCGGGATGGCGTGGAGGCTCCAGTCGCACCAGGCGTTGGCGGGCTTGGTGACGACGCTGAGATAAACTTGGCCGTCCTTGGCCCTGAGACCGGCTTTGATCCAGGCTACTGAGGGCGAGGATTGGTTAATTAGTTTTCGTGTACTGTTGCGGGGCTGTCATGTTGTCCTGAGGCTGTGACGTGTTATAATGTGCTCCTCTAGGGTTGAGGAGCAATAGTGCTGGCAGTATAAGTAGGTACATATGATATGAATTTTAGACCTGTCGATGAACCCATATGAGTTGCGAAGATCTACCAGGATCTTCTACATGTAGTTAGTCATAGTATAAGACTTACTTACCATGGCGCCATGATGTGCCCAAGGGTTCAATTTATAAAACTTGGGATAACGTCGACGATCGTCGTATAGCTGATCTATAAAGTGAGTAAGGCCTTTCCCAACTCTCTTTTCAGGAACACGAGGAATTTATCCAAGGAAACTCATATTGGTGCAAACTGAGCAGTGACCCGGACATCGTCCGTGTGCTCTGTAGGTCAGACACTAGTCAACCAACATAAAATAATGGTTATTGGTTTGTTCGTCTAAATAATGCTTGCTCAGAGGTATCGTGATGAACGGGAACTGAAACTCCTGTGCTATTCCCAAGAAAAGTCCTTTTCCATCCAATGCAGTAATCCTATCCAGGCTGCGCCACAGAACAACATGCCATTATCGCTCTCATTAAGCTGTCAGCGCCTTATCTGTCGCACCAGCCAAAGTCGGACTTGGTCACTGCAGCAACATTGCATCCTCGTCTAATCGACCGAACAATCCTTCAACCTCCTTCTCTACTGTCTTGAGCTCCTTTGCAACCTGGCCGGTAACCAGTGCGTACGCATATAGCAGCGCATAATCAGGCTCCTCAATGACAATATTACCAAGCTTTGGCACTTTACCCATGGCGCCAACCATGCCGCTTTGTTTGTCTGCGTCCCCATTGCCATTCTTGTTCGAACCACCTTCAACTTGTTCCCATCCTGCGTTGTGCTCCTTTCTAAAACGGAAAATCTTGCCGAGCAGCCTGTCTCGTGTGCCCATGACACTGGGAATGGCATCCGTCAACGGGTATTCCAACATAATGCTGCTGGCTAAAACCTGGAAAACGTGGCTTATGCGAGAACATAGCTCTGCCCGTTCGTGAGCTGTGTGATACAACAGAGCCTTTTCCCCCTCGCTTAGTCGTCCATGTTTCTGCGTGACCAAGCCCATGGCATGGAAAGCATCGAGCAAACGTTGTGTCGATGTCATTATGCGGGCGTATGCTTGGGACGGGAATGGTCCACGGAGTTCGTACTCGTTACTCGCCGCATTGCGAAGCGTCTGCAGCTGATTGGCGTATCGTTGCATGGCAGCTTGCTCGCCCATCTTCAGATAGCTGTCAGTGGCGTCGCTGCGCAGAAGTATGGCGAGAGGTCCTCGCTTCCAGATCAAGCCCATCTGTAGATACAAGACACAAACCCCCTCCTTGAACTTTCGACGAGCAGAGACCGGCCAGATCACGCGACAAACGACGAGACCCCAGAGAATTCCCAAGGAGACTGCGATGACTCTATGATACACAATGGTTTGAATGACAGGATGCAGGCCGCCTTCGTCATCGTCGTCGTCATCCACCTTCTGCGAGAGTGAATAGGCGTACAGTGAGGAGACATTATAAGTAAGAAGGATGAAGCGACCGAAAGGTGCATTTCCCCGGTCGATCGTTATGTAGAAGGCGAGGAAGGACACGGCCCAGCCAAAGATGGCAAGGGGAATTGCATCTCCTCCGGAAATCCACCAGGCAATAATCACAAAGGTAGCGCCCATGAGTGTACCGACAAATCGTGCAAGGCCTGTGGTGTTGGAAGCACCGACCGTCATACTGCAGACAATCATAAAGGATAGAAGGCCCCATTCTCCACGCCAATGCTGGTATACAGGCCTGGTCTCTGGAATGAATGCGAACATGGCATAGAGTGTGGCTCCGATACCAACCTTAAGACCAAAACGGACTAGCGATATCATCAGTCAAGCCGGTGGGACAAGGGATGACAAACATACCGTCGTCTCTGGAAAGGAGCCGCAAGAATCGCAGGAGACGCTGGAATATCCATCTTCGCACAATGTTGACATGGGGATCAGCGTTCCACAGGAAGGTATCCCTCGGTTGTGTCATGTTGTCAGGAATACCTTTGGGCATTTTCGACCTTCGTAATGGCTTGATGAGAATAGCCTCCTCGGGATCCGCAGCACGCGACTTGGGGATGAGGCTGGTATACCTCCAGAACTTGAGAAAGTTCCAGCTTTTCTTGTTCATTTCGGTGGCGTATTTGAGATCATCAAGAGCGCCCAGATACCTCTGCATTTCGTCGGCCAAACTAAGGAGACTGAACGAGAAGTGTCCGCATGCAGCCGCCACTTCTTCGTAATCAGCTTGGATGTTTTCTGGTCTCGACTTCTCGAGCTCAATCGTCTTGTACAGCTCCTCCAGGGCCTTGGCTCTCTGCGAATTGTAGAGAGAGATAGCGTCAGACACGCTATATTTGAAATTTTCGTTAACTGTAATAGGAGAGCCCGGAGCACCGAAGGGTGCATCTCGTAGGATTTCGGATAGTGTGTGAACAAGCGATTTCATGGATGGTCCCAGTCGATGTATGAATACCTCGAATATATCAGCTGGGGTCCGCGACGAACCGGGAGACATGACTCCACGGTCCATGGAAAACGAGGACTCGCTGAACGGCGTAGGGACATCTTCTCTATCGCTACGCTCATCGGCGGCTTCATCGATGGCTGATAGGACGGCGAACCTACCTCCGCTCCTCAGCTGGTGGGATGGTGCTCTCCCGGGAATTGGAATAGGGACATCTGCACTAGGAGATAAATCCAGATCGGCGAGTGGCCCCCCTGCTTTCTCATTCAAGAGCTCGAATTGGGTATTAGCCGCACTTCTGAGCCCACCAAGAGATTGCGAGAGTGTTTCCATGCACCGCACTACAGCTTTGTCCTGCTTGTAGATCTCTTCACGGCCAAGCATATAATACTCGTACTTTGATTCCTTCAAGTTCTTGTTCATGGCGGTCAGAGTGGTGGCGAAGGCCGCAGATGTCTTGGAGAATCCCTTCGAGTTGAGATCTTCTTCAGCGCCACTGAGAAAGCCTTTTGTGATCATTGAAAGCATTTCGCCCAGATTCGTGGAAGCTGTCCGCATGGTGTTGCGCAAAGCAACTCGAGCTGAAACAGGCCATAGAAGTAGGTTGACTGCAGTCGTCGTTGTGGTTGCAATGAGCAGAATCTTCAAAGATTGAATGATCTTTTGGTTGGTGAAGACGCCAGTATGTACTGAATTCTCCTTGGTTACGATGGTGATGATACCAATAGACGCTATACTGGCTCCAACACTAACGAGGGGATTATTCAACCTTTGCTTGACCCAGCCGATGAAGCCCAAGCCCCCGCCTATAAAGAAGATGAGGATAAGTGCGTATGACAACTTCACCAGGTTCCACACGGAACCGACCAGGACCGAGGTCGCCATAGACAATGTTCCGATGAACATGGCATACAGGACGGCAACGATCGCAATAGCAGCTGCTTCAACCTGGGATCCCGCACTTCTGGCTGGGTGGAAGTATACGGCAATGGTAGCAACGATGTGCTTCCCATCCATGGGTCCGAGGCTCCGGGCAAAGGGCGCGTAGAAGGTCCACAGGCTGGCCAACAGGTATGCAATGGAGCATTTCAGAGTGCCTCTTCCCTTCGGAGACTTCAGCCAGATCCAGACATTCAGCATGACCACGCGCCCGTTGTGAAGCGCAGCCTGGACCCTCTCTTTCATTGTCTCCTGCTCGATCATGGGGCGCATCTCGAAGTCGGCAGCGCTATCGTAGCTGTTTTGGCGCAAGGTAAACTGCCGCCGCGATCGCTCGCCGGTGCCGGGAATGATCCAGGTGCCATTTCGGAGTTTCTGTCGACCAGGCATCTCGTGTCAGCTGGGATATTGAGGCCTGCATGGACGGGGGCAGGATGTGAAGGATACACAGCATCCAGACTTGGAGTTGAAAAACACCTACACTTCGCGCTGGTGGTCGGCCCGGACGTGGAGGCCATTGCTGGGAGGAACTGGAGGGTGCTCCGCCGCTGCTAGCGTTGTCCATGGCTCTTGGCTGGTGATGGTCTTCTTCTTGTCTGGATTCCTACGGATTTATTGCTGCTTCCCTACAGACCTGTCCTCTAGCCGGCCGTGGATTTCGACATTGTCCACAGTCGCGGAGCAATCCACAATGGGCACTCGAAGATACGACCAGGATACCTCTCGAGTACGAGACGCCAAAAGATTAGGACGAGGACGGGGTTCAGAAAGACTGCCGTAAGACGCAGCCACGCGGTACTCTAGTGGGATGGAGAGTCGGGATCTGAAGCTTGGCGGTCTGACAAGCTACTGGCACCCTGGCTGGCTTGGGCCCAGGGTGGGGAAGCAGAGGCTCGGTCACGCGTCATCCCGCAGCAGAGCTCACAGGAAACGGTCAAGCGCCGCCGTTGGACTGGCTAGGCCTGGCCCGGTAACGATCGGGGTTTACTTTGACTATGAATTGTTACACTGCTGGCCGTCGGCAGGCTCGGCTTTCTCACTGGCCACGTCTAGTATAGAGTGTTCAAATGGAAGACTGGCAGAGTAGCACGAGATGTCTTCGCATCTCTCCCGAAGTATTGGAATGAAGCAGGAGGGTTGAACACGGCGAGCGCGTCCTAGAGCCTCACCTACGGCAAGCATAGTGCATTGGCGTGCTGCATCTAGTACTAGAGAGTGGTTGGGAGTGCGTCGACTGCTGTGTCCACCGCTGGGCTGTCGATGTTACCTTGTCACAGCGCGCATATGACAAACACCTCCGTCTACCTACCATATTACCTCCACGAATGTCATGAGGTCGTCTTGCATGACTATCTCAGACAAACGTCCCATCCCCCTTCCCTGCACGCAATCGTTTCTTCCCTCCAGAAGACTGTCGCTCAATCATCTCCGAATTGCCACTTGGAAGCAGTCGCCATGGCGAACCTGCCCTCTAAACATCCGAGTCTGACTCTCCATCTGGTCGATCGCAGTCTCACTCCTCTCATCACATCCTCGGGGACGGAGCAGCAGGCACAGGCTCTAGCATCCATATCGCGAACGGCCCTGGGCGCCTACGAGACAGCCCATCGCCTTGGTCTTGGAAACCCTCAGAGGATTATGCTCGAGCATGCCTCGAATGGTCCAGTCTTACTGCATTCCTTTCTGAATCCCGCAGCTGAGAAGTCGGCCGCCGACCAGCAGAACTCTGCCAACGGGCACAGGGCCCTCGCAGCAGTTGGGCATCTCAGTCTTCACCATGAACTGCGACCCGGCTCCAACGCAGAAGCGTCGCCCCAAGCTGCAGGGGAGCCGGACGGAACCGAGGAAGATGATGCCCATGCGCCTCCACTCCTTATGGGCACTGTCATTGCCCCAAGTTCGGACTCTATCTTGGAGGCGAGGCGCGCTGCGGCGCGCCTAGAGAGAGTCGGCAAGGAAGTTCAGACAAGGTGGAGCGAGGTACGACAGCAAGAAGGGGTTCCTCGTGCCTAAGATGCCTCGCTGGACATCCTTACCATGATGGTTCCGCAAACACTTGACCGTATCATGATCGTGCCGGAGATGCCCTAGCAGGACGAATAAGCTCATACCTACACGAGTAAGCCACTGGCCACTGAGAAACCATGTACTGCTGAGCAATTTGGAGAAGGCAATGCTGACATGCCTCTTGTTTGAGCAGCTGGCCCAAGAGGTTGGGTTTTCGCAAGAATGGAGGGTTCTGCACCGACCGCACAGCTCCTACTGATGCGCTCGAGATGTGTGCCGCTGTCGATATGACTTCACTGGCTTTGGAGAATCTCAAGTCTCCTCGCTTTCAACGCAACCCAGGGAGATCATTCCTGCGTGGTTGAATTTACCCCGCTGTATTCGACGATGAATTACTTGCTCAGTTGCAGAAGGGTGATGTAGTGTTACCTAACTCAAACTCTCCTGCAGGCAACTCCGTTAGTCTTTGTGAACAAACATCCGTGGACCTGTATCCGAAAGAGCTGGTGAGAGACATAAGAAGGCGCGGCTGGTCACAACCCATCTCATCAAACTTTTTCATCCGCACTCGTCACATCACGTCAACAATTTCGGTGAAGCTTCATCATCGCCAACCCCCAAATATTTATAGTCACACGAGACGACAGGCACTTCAAGACTACCAGTTAGCGGTCCGCTTTTTACGACTCGCCCGCAAAGATGGCACCTCGGCGTTCCTGTAAAACTGCTCTGCAGCTGTCGACTCGTAGCATCTTCGGCAATGGATCAGACCTGCCCAGCCAGGTGGTTGAACCCATCAAGTTCATCATCACCAAGCACAAGACGACCGAGGAGCCGGCAGTCGGGTTTCACGAGTTTGGTTGCTTCCCCGTTGAGATACGACTCAAAATCTGGCATGCAGCCATACTTGCCGATTCACCAGAGCGCTTCGTGCCCCTTCAGCTTAACGACATCAGGCCAGCATTACTACCGCACAAGCGTCTTCTTTCGCCCTATCTCTCTGTGAACTTCGAGTGTCGAAACGAGGCCCTTCGATATTTCTTCACTCTCAGGGTGCCTGTCTATCAGCACATCAACTTCAGTCCCAAGAGTCCCATTCTCAAGTCCAAGTTGAGACGCCAGAGGCACTTTCTCCAGCGACAGGGCGATCGTTCTTACCGCCTCAGGTCACAGCAGGCGCAAATCCAGAGCTTTCCTCCCACGTGCGACATGCGGACTATCGTTCAGGGCAGGCAGATTGGTACACTATACCTCAGTCCCGAGTATGACACGTTTGTCCGTGGACTGCCTAACGCAGCTTTTGACGGCTTGCTCTTTGATGTTGATGATATCGGTCTGCATCCCCACGGCGTCTACTATGAAGAGTACGCTCGCCCTGCAGGGGGGTTTTCTCCGAATATCGACAAACGCCAAGTCGCTTCCTTCGCGATTCCAGACGATAAATTTATCAGCCAGATTCGACGCCTTGCTGTGGCGCAGTACTACTCGACGGATAAGACACATACGGAGGTCACTGCGAGCTTCAAGGGTCGTATCGATTCCGCCCGAGCAACAAGCCCCAACTTCTGGAACCAGGAACATTATTATCCAGGTGTGCGCGAGCACTTCACCTTCTTCACAAGCGAGCTCCGTAGTCTCACCAAAGACATCTTCTGTGCCCCCCAAAATGTCTTGTGGAGATACGAAATGCGTCGCTGGTCAGCCATCACCGACCATCCCGATCTCCCCAACGCAGGGACACTCTGGTTCATGGCCAAGAAACGGACTGATGGATTCCCACAGGGCGTAGGGCGGGACGAACCCGAGGACTTTGATTTTTGGGATATCCACGAGCAGCGGAGAGTGCCCTGGGGAAAGACCCCCGCGGAGCCGTACTTGAGAGGTGGTGTGCCACTGGAGGATTTATAATTGGCGTATGTAAGGTATCATGAGAGATTGGTGTGGTGTCACGACAGGAGTAATCACGAGGGAGCACCACCCATGTGATTTGTTAAAGCACCTTCTTACCGACTATACCCCATTACATGAGAATGGAAACAATAAACAATACAACTCAACAAGTACATACGCAATGTGCAAATTGTATGTTTGTGTTGTTTCTTACGTAGTCCCCGAGCATTCCTGCCTTTGTTTCGTGTTGTCTGACAGTGGAACGAAGATACATTTTTCACTATTGCACTAGTACATTACTGCTCAGAGCTTAACCGACCCCAGACCATTCCTACTTCATTAACATACTGTTCTCTTGAAACGCGCTTATTGTGCAGTTCCAAACCTTAGCGTCGTTGATCCATACGACCCGCTGCCCCCTTACCACTTCTCTAGCAGGTGGTGATGTATGGGTTTCTTGGGATTCTCAGTTCAGCTCATCTCATCACTCTAATCAACGAATTTTGATTACATCATACTATTATACTGGGCATCGAAACTCATGCTGTACGTGGAGAACACGGGAGTAAACAAAACAAAAACAGCATCATGTTGGGTCTCTATATGGGTAATATTCTCGTGTCGTTCGTACAGTATTTTCAATCCCTCTCATCTATATATCGAGGTCTGTTCTTAGCTAGTTATCTTTTAAAAGTTCTCCTGCCTCTTGCATCACAGCCAATCAGATCTAGATAAGCTGCTGGAAAGCCCTGTTGATAGGCGAGCGGACGTTGGGTACATCCTTCCAGAAGTCGACGGTAGCGACGGCACGCTTGGCGATACCTTCGGGGGTGAACTCGAACTTCTATAAGAGTTGTTAGAAAACCTGGAAATTGGCATGATAGATAGAAAATGAACTTGCCTTGTAGACATCCTTGTAGGCACCGGAGGCACCGAAACGGTTGAGGCCGAACTGCTCGTGAGTGTATCGCTCCCAACCCATGGTGCTCATGACCTCAACGGACAGAGATGGAATGCCGTCGGGCAGAACGCTGAGTCTGTAGTCCTTGCTCTGAGCATCGAAGACCTCGAAGCAAGGAATGGAGACCACACGAGCCTTGATGTTGTGCTTCTCCTTGAGCTCCTTGACGGCATCAATGCAGATGCATACCTCGGAACCGGTCGAGACAAGTGTGATCTGGGCACCCTCAACCTCGCTCAGTACGTAACCACCCTTGATGGCTCGCTCAATTGTCGAACCCTCAAGTTGCGGCAGGTTCTGGCGGGACAGGGCAAGGATGCTAGGAGTGTGCTTGGAGGTGAGAGCGATGTAGTAAGCAGCGCTGGTCTCGTTGCCATCAGCCGGGCGCCACACCATGCAGTTGGGGAGAGCGCGGAAGTGGGCGAGAGTCTCGATAGGCTGGTGAGTAGGACCATCCTCACCCAGACCAATGGAGTCGTGGGTAGCCACCCAGATAGCACGGATCTGGGACAGAGCAGACAGACGGACCGAGCCAGCAGCGTATGATACGAAGTTCAAGAAAGTACCACCGTAAGGGATCAAAGTACCGTAGCCAGCAATACCGTTCATGATACCACCCATACCGTGTTCGCGCACACCGTAGCGGATATAGCGGCCAGCATAGTCACCAAGACCAGTGGAAGGAGGCTGGAAGTCGGTGGCGCCCTTCCAGCGGGTCAGGTTGGAACCAGTCAGATCAGCAGATCCACCGATCAACTCGGGGATGACAGACTCGAGCTTGCTAAGCACCGTCTCGGAGAGCTTTCGGGAAGCAACAGCGGCATCGGCGGGAGTATACGTGGGAAGAGCCTTCTCCCAGCCCTCGGGAAGATCGCCGGTCTGAACGCGGGCAAGGGTATCGTGCTCCGACTTGTACTTCTTGCCGTACTCGGCGAAGAGCTTGTTCCACTCCTCCTCGGCGGCAGCACCGGCGGATGCGACCTTGCCGTAGGCATCGTAGACCTCCTGGGCAACGGCAAAGCTCTCCTCGGGGTTGAAGCCAAACTTCTGCTTGAGCTGCTTAATATCGTCGGCCTTGAGGGGCGAGCCGTGGACGCCGTGAGTGCCCTGCTGTGTGGAACCGAAACCAATGGTGGTCCTCAGCTTGATGATGGTGGGCTTGTCCTTGCTCGCCTGGGCCTTCTTGATGGCAGCCTCAATGCCGTCAAGGTCGTGGTCACCGTCGCCAACGACGATGACCTCCCAGCCGTAGGACTCGTATCGCTTCACAACATCTTCGGTAAAGGCACAGTTGGTGTCACCATCGATGGAAATGTGGTTGTCATCGTAGATTGCGATCAGGTTGCCAAGCTGCAAGTGACCAGCCAACGAAGAGGCTTCGCTGGAGACACCCTCCATCAAGCAACCGTCGCCAAGGAAGCAGTATGTGTAGTTGTCAACAAGGGTAAAGCTGTCCTTGTTGTAGGTAGCGCCGGTGTGGGCCTGTGCAATGGCAAGACCAACGGCGTTGGTGATACCCTGGCCGAGGGGACCAGTGGTGACCTCAATACCAGGGGTATCGTGAGCCTCGGGATGGCCGGGTGTGATGCTGTCAATGGACTATATACAATGTCAGACCGCAGAATGGTACAGAATCACGAAGTTGGGCTCGTCTTACACGGAAAGCCTTGATGTCGTCCATGGAAAGGGCGTAGCCGAAAAGGTGGAGGAGGGCATATTGAAGCATGCATCCGTGGCCGTTGCTGTAATAGAGCCCAGATTAGCTAGTAGAACGGGAAGGATGAATGAACGGAGCTTGGCTTACGATAGAATGAAGCGATCACGGTTCAACCACTTGGGGTTCTTGGGGTTGAACTTCATGAACTTGCTGAATAGTACGTGGGCGACCGGCGCCATACCCCTGCAGAATCGTGAGCAGGTGCATCATCTCAAGACCGGTGCTACCGGCAGCGACGCCCGAAGATGGGAGCTTACATGGGCGCACCGGGGTGGCCGGAGTTTGATTTAGCTGTGGCATCGGCCTAGAGGATTCAGCGTCAGCGTACCGCATTGCACGGTTTTTTTTTTTTTTCCTTATTGTCCTTTGAAAACCCGTCCCGCGGACTTTGTTGACGATGGAGGGGCAAGGCGGGGGGCGGGGTGTTGGGATTTCGTCACAGCAAGGTCGGGGCGTGGGAGGGAGAGCTTACAGCAAGAACACGGATCGTGTTGATGGCCAGCCAGTCCTTTTCAGTGTAACCCATGATTGCGATGATTCTAGGAGTTCAATCTGGGAGAGAATTGGTCGTGGGAGAGATGAGGTAATGGGAGGAAGAGGAAGAATGGGAAAATTGGTGACGGTCGGATAAAGAGTGTTTTTCTATCTGCAGGAGCACCACAGTTACCCCCCCCCTTGGAACCTTGACACAATGCGTGTGAGAGGCGGCAGCTCTGGCTGCTCACTAACGCCCCCGAAGTGGGGTTGCTGCTTCGTTTGGCCGGGTGCGGTCCTGCAAGCTCTGATGTCAGTGAATACATGCCGTTGCCCCAGCTCATCTCATGGCCCATCTTTTTGTTTCAAGCGATATGTAAGCATATGGGAAGGCAGGGTCCAGCATACAGCCTCGTTTCCAGACATCTACAACCGTCGTCCTCTCCGAAAGAGGCTATCCGATGGCCTGCTTGTTGCACATACTCTGACTGTTATCCAACCCGTGCGCGTGCATACCTATCATATGTGGTCAGGTTATGTGGTTTGCCCTTTTGCATGCTTTGGCCTCGCATGATTCGAAGATTTTTTGACGGAAACCTTCAACTTCATGTCTACCTAGGTATTTTCACTTGGCATACTCAAACGCTGCTGAACAAGTCGGCGAACAGGTTCCAATATGTTGTGGCTTGCCGTCATTCTTGCCCAAGTCGGTCTTCTATCGTGATAATTTATTGTCCGTGGTTTAAGCTGCCTTTCTCTCGATAACTTAGTCCCTAAAATTCATGGTGGGCCCAGCCAGCAAGGACGGTGACGGCAAGTGCGGCTTTTTTCGCCGAAAGATGTCCCTACCCTGAGGCGAAGGGCCCAGAAATGCGGAATTTGTTGCTACCTGACGATGGAATCAATGGACCTTGTCTCGTCCAAGTTGCGCACCACTCAACACGTTGACTCGAGCCCCGCAAGCTCATTGGTGAGGATGGAAGAGAGACCTCTCGCGGACCACTGTCGTCCGGCACTCGCACTAGCTTCAGCCGATCTCACCTCCGTATCGGACCTTGGACTGCCTTTGGTCCTTCCTATTGGTCGGCCCTATAGCTCGCAGAGGCTCAGCCCATATGACCATGGATGGTTCTGCTCGATATCATTGCACCCAATCCGGAACTTACCACCATGACTAATCACGATCCTTGCTGCATTCATGGAAATCGTCTCGTTTATTTGCATTCTGCGTATCGTTGCGTAATGAGAGGCACCCTTTTAGTGTGAGACAGGGCGTTGTACGCCGACCTGAGGGTTGATGTACTGCAGGACCACGATATTGGATACGGGATCAACATCAGCTTTAGTAGCTGCTCAGCTAGCTGATGAACCATGCCGCAGCTTTGGACGCAATACTTTGGAGATAAAGCTGAGAATTCGGGATAAGCTACTCATCTTCAGAAGACATCGCCTCCCAACGGTCTATTTTCTTCGTCGGAACAGTCTCCTGTGAACATCTGCAGATCGTCTGGCGATGAAGTCAGATCATCATCCTGATCAGTTTCGTGGGGATGGTCTGAAGTCGGCCAGTGTACCTGCTTCTTCGGGGTTTGTTGGCAGATCGGAGGAAGTAGAGATGCAGAGCTTCGAGGGCTGCCACCTCCCTCTGCATCCAAGATTCCGGTATCTATGGTATTGTCTCGGCACTGTAAGCTTGTGCCATCAAGCGGCGTGATACAAAGCGCCGACGAGAGACTCTTGAATGGCGGGAGGCCACGGGGATACCTCTCTGTCCACTCGTCCCTGCCCCATCTGGGTTGTAGACCAGGTATTTCCGTACAGTCAGTACGAGTATAATCAAGTGACAGCTTCGGTAAAGTTTGCGCCGCTTGTTTGAAGGCATCTGTTAGTCCAGCACTTGGACTGAGAAGCATCTCCAGTTCCGTATCCCTGAGGACAAGAGCATGCTGGTCGAATTGCTGCCGTGACTGCGCACTGAGGCAGTTACGAGCCGAAGTCATATACAGCCTCATTCGGCGCAATCGCAGCATATCGCCTTCGAAGCCCTGAACTTCATCGACTGCCACATCCACTACAATAATTGAGGTTAGCGAATCTTTCTTCCAGTATGCTTGGCCAGTCATGGGGAGTTACTGCTTATATTATGAGTAGAAACGACCGACCGGGAGTGTGGCTTACAAAATAGGTTCCACGGGGTATGAATAAAATTAGAGCTTACTTACTGTACTGGTTCATGTGGTCAATCTCTCCGATCATGGCCTTTATCTCACTTGGTGTGTAGAGGTTGTTCTTTGAAGACGGGATACCTTTGATCTCTGACTCCGAATCAGGAGGCAATGGGGTGTGCTGAGGCGTCTTAGGAAGCCGTGATATATCGAAAGTCTCGCATCCATCCCAAAGATCTGATAGCGCCTCGACCCATGGAGATAGACGAAGGTCGTAAATATATCGTGCTTTCCTTTGAATGAGATGGTTCTCGAATAAGGGATGTCGACTTGTAGGGTTTCGAATGCCCGTCTCTCAAGAAGAGGCAAGACCAAAGCCATGGCAACAAGAGAGCAGAAGTTATAGCTGGATTGAAGACCAGCCCCTGCAATACTCAGGGTAAATGTACTAGACCATAAGAAAGCCCGCTCTCCTTCTCCTTTCAGGAACTCTGCATGAAACTGAATGTCCAGCTTCGAGATCTTGCGAAAGTTTGGTAGTATCCAAGATACATCTCGGACTTTAGTCCACAGCTTGACAATCTGGCACTTCTCAAAGGGGTCTGCCGGGATGACATGAACGATCAGCTCCCCGATGCGCGGAACTTGTAGCGAATGTGTCATGATGTCGTCGTCCAGATCACGAACGTTCCATAGCCAAGATTTTCCAGAATGTGCGCATCGAAATGTCAGCCAGCTCGTCGTAGGATGCTGATGCCACTCCTCGATTGGCATTACTGTAATAACGAGAGCATCCAAAGGTTTGTCTAGAGGCATGATGATGTTAAGGACGTCGCTGAATATCTTGCTGCCCATATTTAAGTACTTCGTGAGATTTTCATTGTCGTGAAGTAATACTGCCAACTTGGACCGTCGTTCCAATGGGGGAAAGTTCCGCTAAGTCTGGCACGGTGTCCATTTTCTGGTCGATCTTATTGTGTGCTGCGATGCCAATTCAAAGAGTATTCTTGAGATATGTTCAAGGGCAAGACGATTTAACCAACTTGTGGGGAAAATCCAATTTTAGTGTTACAGAGCCTGCGATACTGGGACGAGTTGAGAGGAATCCGACTTCTTTCAATCATTCAGTGCGGCCTCACGAACTATCCGGTGCCTCAATCAAGAGTCCTGCTGCTCAAGCATCTCAAACTAGACGAAGATGACCGCATCCTGTTTCTTTTAGGGTTCGGAGATACCTGTGCAGCTACAAAATGCGCATAAGCAGACCAACTTCCAAAGCCTAATGGTCAACCAAAATAAAATCCAGGTCAAATGTGCTCTAGATTCAATAACCATTGGTATATGTTTTATCACAGGTGCCTGACCCATCTTGCAGCTGCGAACCTCTTTCAACAAGGCTGTGATATTTCCTAGTTGGCAGTCCTAAAATGCCCCACTTAATGTTAGCTGGATGAATATAATTCAAGTATATCGCCTGAGGTATACTATCGCCGGTGATGTGAGCTTTAGACCCCACCAACTCCTGCGCTCACATATTCGCAATGTACATAGATACACTCTCACCACTTATGTAAAGGGGCCTAACAAATCGACTGTTATAAGAAGCATCAGTAACATTGGGGTTTTACCACGTTTGAAGCATTATCCAATGAATTGTTACTTGTGACATTCACCCTGTAATGAAGGATAACATCGGTGCCAGTTCCAAAGAAGGATTAGCTTCTCAGTAGAACTAGCCTAACTACATGTACCGAGCTCGTACTCATATACAGCCATCCGAATAGGTAGGCAAAGACGATCATCATCTAGATTGGACTAGATCGTGTGCGACCCCCGCACGTATAAGCTCATGTCAAGTCTCACCACCCGCGGAGACGGTCACTCGTACTAAATTCTAATTTTCAGCCGAATAACGCATGCTGCTTCGACAGCAATATTTGATCATTTTCGAATTCCAGAGACAGTAAGCCACATCTGCGCCGGAGATCGGACACCTGTGGCATTAGCCGCAGCTCTCATTTACATGTTCTGGGCATTCCAACAAGTCAACCACCAGGCGCTCAACATGACCGGATTTATCCCAGAGATACGCCATACCCTATGGCTTATCACTGCCTTGATTGCCGGCCATGCCATCGGCGAGGAAGCTTTACACCGGCGCGAGTACTTCTTCGTAGGTGGCCAGTATGTCAACACCTCTTCCGGGACTTTGCTTCAGAATCAGATGTATGTGGAGAAGCTAAGCCCGGCCGAGATCTCACAGCCATATCCCCTGATATTCATACACGGCGGCGGCCAGGACGGCACTGTACGTATAAGCTTGAAACCTGTGCATATCTACGAGGAAATACCTAATGCGACTATCGCAGAATTGGTTGAACAAGCCTGATGGTGGTAAAGGCTGGGCTTCATGGTTCCTTGAAAAGGGTTATGAGGTCTTCCTAGTAGACGAAACCGCTCGCGGCCGATCTCCTTGGAATCCGCTCGGGGGATTTCCAACATCCGTCTATTCCGTTGAAACAATTGCTTCACGCTTCACCGCTGTCCAAAATTTTGACTTATGGCCGCAGGCAAAACTGCACACGCAGTGGCCGGGCGTAGGAGCCCTCAATCTTGTAGTACTCTTGAGCCAGCTAACACCATTCTTAGTCGGGGACACGGGGTGATCCAATCTTTGATGCATACTACGCCGCCGTCATTCAAAATATCGCCAATGGCACCGAGCAAGAAAGGGCGGTAAGAGAGGCCGGCATTATTCTCCTAGACAAAGTCGGTCCCGCCATTATTGTTACTCATTCCCGTGAGTCCCTTCTCGTGTCCCTTCTTGAGCCCCTTCTTGCCCCTTGAACTTGGTTTGGGAGTGAGAACAACGTCAGAGCCGGAACTTCCGGTCCGGTTTCAACAATTCTCAAAAAATCATCCGAAACAGTAGTCACTGACCGCCATTCTCTGAAGAGGGAGGTTTGTACGGATGGACTTTGTCAGACGCCCAGCCATCGCTAGTCAAAGGCCTGATCCAGATTGAGCCGAAAGGCCCTCCTTTCCAAGAAGTAATCTTCTCATCGGATTTCACACGGCCTTGGGGCCTCACGTCAATACCGTTGACATATGATCCTCCTCCTACGAATATATCAGCGCCCCTGTCAATGCAGGTGGTCCCATCTACATCAAGTAATTTGACGGACTGTATTCTTCAAGCCCAGCCAGCTCGTCGACTGCCAAACCTGGCCAAAATACCAATCCTGATCGAGACCGGTGAAGCGTCCTACCACGCAATGTACGACCATTGCACGGCATTGTACCTGCGACAAGCCGGCATCGAGGTAGAGCATCTGGAATTGGGTAAGGCTGGTATTAATGGAAACTCACATATGCAATTCATGGAACTGAATAGTGATGAGATTGCGGTGAAACTTCATGAATGGATTTTGAAGTCCATCGGTGATTGAGACGGAGAGGGAGAGAGGGAGAGCAATCGCCATGGTTGTAATGCGTGTTTCAAAGGATTTCACGTCATCGATGGGATTTTTATAAAGGTATGCAAGTTGATATTGGTCACCCACGTGTGCCTTTCGAATCTGGAGGAAAACTTTTAAAAGTGTCTTTCTAAAGCCTGATAAAACATTGAACAGGATATTGCGTCAATAATAATACCGCTTAATATAAATGAGTACGAGGGCTATGGAGAATTTGGTCTCAACTTAATATCAGCCAAAAGCTGTGAGAGAGGTTATAAACGTACTCATCCAAAGGGACCGACCGGTCACAAAGATGAGCCGACTATTTAATCAGATTTGGTCTGGGAATCAAACCACTCACACTCAGAAATAACAGTAACATGAGAACGTATCGCTTACTTGGCTCTTTATGAAAGTAAAATTCCAATGAGCCACTTTGTAATGCCTACGGAAAAAGTGCACTTTCAATGGAAGACAATCTGTCATATCTTTCCTTAACCATGAGTATCAGCTCTTTTCTTCTTCTTCTTCTTTCTTTTGGGGCCCCATATGCAACGTTGAGCTCTGTGAAGAATTTTATGCCTCTATTGTGCACGTAAGACGACACTAGAGAGATATTTCGTACAATGTGCTATGAGACAAGGTCTTGGTTTTTCGGTGGGAAAATAACAGCTCCCCAATCAACCAAATCATTTCGAACCAATAGTGTCTTCCTCTGGGGTATACATAGTACTCATCCATATTCCATGTGCATCACCTGAACTCCGTTCGCAAATATCCCATTCCAAACATGAATTTCAATACGCTCTCGTTGGCTCCGCCGCCTTCGTGCTCCTGCGATTAGGTAACTGCTGTACTTTGTCGCCTAGTCCATGGCAGGGGCATGTAATGAAAGAAAAGCTTGCAACTCTGGTACTACCCGGATAGGTTCTCCAAATGAGTTGATGATGACGACTGTGGCCGATACAGGAGCCGCAGAGAGCTGAAGAAAACATTCGGTATTGTTCAGCCTCCAGGCTCTGGTGATCTGCAGTGGCGAGGCCGTCCAAGTAGATGTGGTTCCCCGACGTGCAGCTGCCTGGAATCTCGTCGCATAAGAAAAAGACCAGCGCAACACTGATTCTCATATCGGAGCCTGCGTATGTCAATGCTCGTAAGATTCCAGCGTTGAATAGAGATCCAAGGCTCTGGTGCCTACTGGCTGGCACTATTCGATGATCCATTTGAGTTATGGATTGGACGAATTTGTCGCTGAGACAAATAGAAGGCGCATCGCCAACCGCACAGAAGCGGATATGCCGAAAACGGTAAGCAAGTTTTTATCCTAGTACCGTGCTCAATAAGGCGAGGCCGTGAAAAGGGCCCAGAAGGCCGAGGGGCTCGAGTATCCATCGGAAGCCTGTAACCGACTGAAAACGGCAGTTACAAGGGCCCCCATGGGTAAGGGAAAGCGGATTTCGTGGTGATTGTGACTAGTCTGCTTCCGCAAGCTGGATGATGAGCTTGGCTGCCATGTCAAGGAACGGAAAGGGGCTCATGACGTCCTTCTCCTCAAGCATAGTACCATCCGGTCTTTCGTAGCCAGTACACTTGAAATCTACGAGATAGACGCCATATTCCATCTCATAAATTTGAATCTCCATGCGCATGTTCACAAAATCTTGCTTGCGGTTGTCGAGCACCGAAAAGATGTGAGCATTATCCGAGACTGGGACATGCTTATGTATGTCTGCAACTACTTAGCCCACTATCAAGGGAGTTGGGTATCAAATATCATACCTTCCTTTGTCCATCGGCAAATAATGTGCCAAGGATCAGCAGGGAGCTTATAGTACTTGGTCGGTTCGAATGTCGCTAGATCAATTTCTTCGGGCTTCATGCCTTCATAAGGATTGACAACATTCGTTTTCTTTGAGCTCTTGTAAGCGGCCCTGAAGCAAAAATTAGTGCCAAATAATATATATGGAGGTTTGAGGGATACTGACTGCTCGTTTTCAGGACCATGTACCTCATCATACTCCTCGTCGACAACCCAAGTGGCATTCAGCTTATGCAGCGCCTTGTAGATGCAAAGCAGCGCTTCCCAAGGTGCATTTCTCGAGCGGATGCCGAATTGCCAGCGCACAGGCTTGTTCTTCTTGGGAGCAACAGGCGTCATAGGAGCAGGGCGATTTTGACTATCATCAAGTCTGACGGTGCCCTTAGAATGAGGCTTGAGCCGGCGGACCGCCTCTTGTTGCTCGGCTGGAGTTCTTGGCTGCAAGGGGACGTCTGGAACTGGCTGATTATTCAATGAATCATCGTTCCCGGCAGTGTAGCGTTCTAAGTGTTCCTTATGCAAGGCGGGCAAGCTAGTTGGCAGTATACCAATCTTACTCACATAGCCTCGTGGCGATGTGCTGGTGATGGTTGATGCATTTGATCTAGTTGAGTCTGCAAGAGGACTAGCTGCAGACTCGGGCTCGCTGTCTCTGAAAGATCCCTCGTGCATTGCGGCGTTGACGCTGCCCATATGCTCTTCATGGTTTGTAGCTGGCGGTGATGATGATGCGAAATATGGGTTGTCGTTGCCAGTTCCGTATGCAGCTACACATACAACTTTTTAGCCAAGTCCAACCAACGCACCGAATTCATGAGAAAATCACAGTTGCTGACCATATAGGCAAGCAAGGCGTATATGGGTGTTCAGCCTGATCAGTTTTCTAATCCAACCAGGTGAAACCAAGTACGAGAGTGAACGGTTGACTTACGATTGACTTGCATGAGCTTGTTCTCACGTACGATCATGTACGCATCTTTGATTGCAGATGGCTCGTCGGCACCTAAGGCTTCTTCAACATCCTGCTTGCCATAACCCATGGTTTTGCTGATCTTCTCGGTGACCTCGTTGTGCAACTTCTCCTGAACCCTTTGAGGCGCATTAGGAGCAATATCACTTGGATCGATGGCCTTGTTAGGATCTACACCCGTGTTGAGGAACTCTTCAAGCGGAGGAGCTAGATATGAAGGCAGTTCATGTGCGAACCAGGGGTCCTGTCTGATCTCTTCGATGGTCGCTCGCTGCAGCGGATTGACGACTAACATTTTCCTTATCATGTTGGCCGCTCCCGCAGGGCACCAAGATGGAATGGTAAAAACGCCGCGCTGAATTTTCGCGAAAAGACTTGGGATGTGGTCGTCGTCAAACGGTAACCTCCCTATGAGCAGCACGTACAGAATGACGCCACAACTCCATACATCTACTTCCGGACCAGCGTATAGCTTTCCGCTGATGACTTCGGGGGCGGCATAATTGGGACTACCGCAGCTTGTTTTCAGGAAGTTGCCGTCTGTCATGATGTTGCTCAAACCAAAATCGGCAATTTTCACATTGAGGTTGTCATCCAGCAGCAGGTTCTCGGGCTTGAGGTCACGATGGACGACCTTGTGCCTGTGGCAGTACTCGACGGCACATATCATCTGCTGAAAGAAGCGGCGGGCCTTGTCCTCCTGCATCCGACCATGGGAGACGATGTAATCAAACAGCTCTCCGCCAGCATACTCCAACACCATGATGATTTCGGCATTGGTCTTGATCACAGTGTATAGTTTGATGATGTGGGGATGCCTCAGGAGCTGCAGGTACTCGATCTCTCGCTCAACGCGGCCAACCATGTCCCGGCTAATGAGCTTCTTCCGGGAGATGATCTTAAGGGCGACTTGCTGACCGGTGCTTCTATGCACGGCGAGCTTGACCTTGCCGAAAGATCCCTCGCCCAGGGTGCGGATTATATTGTACTGGCCAACGCGCTGTTCGGTCTTGGCCTTCTCACGAGGGTGGGCGGTACCCGTGCCAGCATGATTGCCGGATCGTTGATTGCCATTGTTGGTCTCGGATGTCGGCGTGACATTGATCTCGGGGACTCGACGTCGAATCTGGGAGGGCGACAAGGAGATGGAGAGCTCCTCCTCATCGAAGGGTCTGGGCGCCATGTTGGGCACGGCGTCGTTGATCTACCACTTGACAAACAAATAGCAGCCGGGGGGTGGTTGGGTTCTTGTATCGAAATCTGAAGTTGTCGACGGGGCCGTCATGAGGAAGCTCCAAGTCCAAATGGAGACGAGGGGCAGCGCTGGCGAGCGACAAGGGCTGCTGATGGCCCAGAGCCACGATTGGCTGCAACGGCTCAGCAGTTGTGACGCACCCTTGGGCTTTGGCGTCGACCCCAGCCGGACTCCTGCCCGTGCTTTTGGGCGTGTGGAGTTCTAAAGTTCGCTTATTTAGGATTGACTCGATGCTGGCTCCGAGCCGACTTCCTGCGCTTCCGGCGACCGTAAAGTGTATAGATGCCAAAGCAGATGGCGGGAAAACGGGACGTGTTCTCTCACCGCTGTAGAGGTCAAATGTATGCTTGAAGATGTAGTGGTCGCAGCAACCAATGGCAAGCGTGCGACAGTGGTGAATACATGTAGTCAGGAAATAAAGAAAGTTTTACAGGCCACAAAAGCTCTTGGAACCTGCCACCACATGTGAGTGGGCTTGAACGTCTTCCACTAGCGCAGCGAGCTCCGGCGCAACGTTTTGGTTCCCCGTTGTTGAATACAATCCAAGATGTATACCGCGGAAGAGGAAGAGGCCAGTTTATGCTTGGGAAAACCCGATGAGTTTTCTAGAATGGAAATGTCCTATAATCATGGCATTATATGGTGGTGGTTTTTAGCACCTCCACCGAGAAGTCAACAATCTCTGTACCGCCCTAAGTCAGATGATTAATTACTCAGAGCGCATGACCGCAAACGACATGCTCGTAAAAATTGTCCATTCCAATTGTTTTCCACCCCTTCGCCGATCGTGTTGTAGTATCCTGTAGTATTTAAGCATCTTCTCGATGTAATAAGTGAAGGTGCGCCATTTCCTGCGACTCTTTCCCTGCATTAATTGCGTTGTCCCACACTCTGATGCCGGGCCTCCAAGAATACCTATGCTCATTAAGTAAGCCCATGCAGGCCCAATTGACTCGTGGTGACCTAGCACTAGCGCCTCGCAATCTGCAAACGAAAGGGGACTTGTTCAACTGGATGTAGATTACCTACATATACAATGTAGGTGTGCTCTGGTACAAGGCGTACCGTTTGACCGTAAGAACAAACTCAGGAGTCCAAGCGGTTGATATTAGGGTCAGGTCAGTATTCGTGACGGAGCTTTCCTGGCTACATTATGTATGTTGTTTACAGCATTGTACATTCAAGCATCCTTGTTCAAAGGATACTCCAAGATGATCTAGTTGATCTACCGTTCATCTGCTTTTCTCTTCTTCTTTTAGCCTCTCAATAAGCTTATTCCTCATGAAGTCGCTCAGACCAAGACTAGATGAGGTGAGGCACTGCGTTAGCCAAGCAACGGTGATAGCAAACTCAGGAAGGTCAGCATAGCAGCTGTAACCTGGGTGTACTTACATGCCCTCGTTGGTGATGATGCGATAGGTTCCGCTGGGTTGAAATTCCCCGACAATGTCACCGTGACTATCGACTTCAATGCTACCCAAGATATCCTCAGGCCAAGCAATTCTGCCATAATCTGGTGGATTTCTTAGATCCGAGAGGTGAACGTGACCTCCTCGACCAGCACCGCCGGCGCCTCCTTGTGCACTTGCACCGCCACCACCTCCACCTCCAGCACCTCCGCCGCCGCCCATGCCAGCGGCCTTACCTCTTGACCCTCTTCTCGTTGACTGCTGTGGGAAGAAGGCGCCACCAGAGCCCAGGGTCGAGCCACCAGGGCTGGCAAAGGCCTGGGCTTGACTCAGTATGAGAGGATCTTGGGCAGCGTGTTTCGAGAGGACGTCGTAGAGGATAGAGACAAATTTATCATTTTGGGAGAATGAACGCGGCGTGGGCGGATTTTCAGTGGCTGTTCCTATTGCTAGATCCGTCGACGGAGGATTGGTGTCTAGATAGGTGAAGACATGACTGTTTTTCAGCGTCGCGCCGGGGAAAACTTTCTTTGTGGCATCGTGGTTAGCTTACGACTCGGTGCGGTCAACCGGTATAGAGGTGAGTACGGACTATATGCGGGTTCGATGAAAGCGTAGAAATGAGCCGACGAGAGCTTGTACTCCAGAGGGCTGGGGTTGCTCGAAGCCGTGTCAACAGCATGGTAAGAGATGCTGGGGTTGTGATTGTGAAGCTATTAGCGAAGCTACCGGGTAGACTCGAGTGATGGCCCGTCGCCAAAAAGTTTCTGGAGCTCGACCTCGCTGACGTCGTTGACACGGAGAGCAGCGTGCAGGGGATGGCTGCCGAGAACAGGGGTCCTAGGGGCTTCTTTGGTGGGGTTTCCCAGCTAATTTACGCGGAGAGAAAGGGTCGCGTCTTAGAACGCGTTACACACAGAGGTTGACCTGCGACCCATGTGCATGCTCGTAAACACACTTCTCGTAGGACACATGTAGTCTGAACAACCCACAGTCAAACGAAAATCGGCTGATTGAAGTCGTTATTGCCTGCAGCATTGACACAACACAGAATGCAGTCACGAAAGCCCCAGGCAGCGCCGATATTTGCTGCTAGTACACCGAATCCCAAAGCCTCAAACCCGATTCCCTCTTCATCACCAGCATTTGCGACTCCCGCCGGAACATTGAAGCCCTTCTCTGTCGCGCCTGCAAAAGCCACTATTCTGCCAATTCTGCTTCCACCGGCGACTCTCAGGCCATTGGCTTTTCGGACATTTACCAAGAAACACAGTCTCACCCTGACCTCGTCGGCATTGCAAGAGCTAGCAACTTTCATTGGAAGACACTGCGGTTCGGGATGGCGCGAAGAAGGCTTAGCAGAGAAGGTCTTGGAAGAAATTGCAAAAGGGTGGAAGAATCGCAATGGCGGTGTCATTGTCGATGGCGCGAGCAAAGAGCTCAAAGACATCCTCAAAACCCTTGAGGGCAACATGAGCGGTGGCAGAATAACAACAGGTCGGGAGCTTAGTAGGCACAATAGCCTGGCGATTGAGGCGCTGGACGAGGCCGATTTGTCAAATACGCGATTGGGGATACGTCCCGCCACATTGGCTCGAGATGATAGCAACAGGAGTTTCGGCATTAGCGGTCTAGACATGGAACACCACGACGCAGAGGAGGGAGAAGGACTGAACAACCCCAAAGAGTGGATCAAGGTCGTCAATGCGTGGGATCAGCCTAGGATGATCTACAACGTCTCTAAGAAACATTTCGAAAGGGATCCCGCGAAGCCATCGTTGATGCCGTCAGCGTCTCACAAGACTGCACTCTTCAGAAATAGGTACAACGTCATTCACCAAAGACTATTGAGGAACGAATCATTCCAGACATCGGCTGTTGCATCGACGAAAGCTGGACCCCCATCCTTGAATCGGTCCTCATCCTCTGCCGTCACGGCCCAGCAGACATACAAAATTACACCGATAGCCAACCTCTTAGGTCGTCATGGCAGTCATCATATGTTGTTGGGCCTCTTATCGGTATCTCCTACGGGAACCTTGACGATTAGTGACCTGACGGGAACTATTTCTCTCGACCTAACGCAGGCAACGTCAATCCCAGAGGACTCGGCCTGGTTCACGCCAGGTATGATTGTACTAGTAGATGGTATTTATGAAGAAGAGGAAGAATCTGTGGGCAAGGGACTTGGAGCGAGCAATGGAATCGGTGGTATCATAGGTGGTCGGTTTCAGGGCTTTTTCATCGGCCAGCCCCCTTGCGAAAAGCGGAAAGTAACTCTTGGCGTCAGTGGTCCGGACGGTGGTCAGGATCATACTATAGGGGGTGGTTTCGGTTGGATCGACTTCCTCGGTGTGGGCAGTGAACGAGCGGTCGGGTCCAAAATGCGGAAAGTGGAAGAACGACTCCTACGGCATGCGTCAGGCGATCCCGACGCACCTAGCCGGAATCGAGTCGTCATTCTGGGCGAGTTGAATATAGATCAGCCGCGAGCGCTGCAAGCACTGCATAAGATTCTCACCATCTATGCATCGGAACCTGAAGGGCTCTCCCCAATGTCATTTGTGCTCACGGGAAACTTCACGCAGCATGCCGTGATGGCGGGCGGAGGGGCAAGCGGTGGCAGCGTAGAGTATAAGGAGTACTTCGACTCCTTGGCATCTGTTCTATCAGATTTCCCCACGCTCCTCCAAACGGCCAATTTTGTTTTCGTGCCAGGAGATAACGATGGCTGGGCCTCTTCGTTTTCAGCAGGAGCCGCGGTTCCTCTGCCGCGCAAATCCGTGCCCAACATATTCACATCGCGGATAAGGAGGGCCTTCGCCACCGCAAATTCAGAGCCGGGCATCAAGAAAGGCGGGGAGGCTATATGGACTTCCAACCCAGCACGCCTCTCGGTCTTCGGACCTGCTCATGAGATCGTGCTATTAAGAGACGATATGTCTGCGCGTCTGCGGCGGACAGCTGTGCGCCTCAAATTAACGAAATCCGGTACTGAAGATCAGGAAAACCAAGCACCGCTTGAAGAATCCGCCGAGGATGTTGACATGACAAGTGCCCTGCAGGAGCAGGACTCGGCGACGGATGCTATGGATGTCGACGCCGTGAAGACCAAATCCAATGCGCCCGAGGTAGCACATGACGTGCATGCAGCACGGAAATTGGTCAAGACATTGTTAGATCAGGGTTATCTGGCGCCGTTCAGGCAGCAGATAAGACCAGTACACTGGGACTACGCATCTGCTCTGCATTTATACCCATTGCCTACAGCCATGGTACTAATAGATGCCACTGCGCCGCCGTTCTGTGTCACGTACGAGGGGTGTCATGTCATGAACCCTGGACCGTTGCTGGTGGCCGGGCGAAGAGGTGTCGGAAGGTGGATTGAATACGACCTGGGAGGCAAAGGAAGGGTGAGGGAATGCTTGTTCTGAGTGTGGTATATTGGTGCAACGTTGTTGCACATGTGGACGCGAGCACCCCGACGATAGCATGCCAATATAAAGATGGCACCACGCATGTTATCCCCTATTCTGTCATGTACGTCCGAGAGGACCCTTCTCGCAACATACAAACGAGTCTCGGTTGTAGTGGCCAAAACCATTCTAATGGCTGCAGCTGGAGGCTCGTCTCCGCACGGTCACAGCTGTCTAAAATTAGTGCCGAACACGGCCTCTGGCGGTGCTGCTATCGCCCATGCCAATGCCTGCGGAAGCCGCGATGCGCCTAACTTCGGAGTCGGGAATCGAGTAGTTACGGATTCTTGCGCGACAAATGCAAATGATGTAATTGTATTTCTAAGCACTGCTTCGAGTTCGCCCGGCACCTCCCATCGTCGGCCCCACATAGCAACACTATGACAAGGGAAAAAGTCATCCAGACCATCGTGACCGTAAACCCAAGATCAGGGTTGCTTTTCTCGCCAGATAAAGCTATAGCAGAATCCCATCCCGCGGAGCCTCGCCAATCCCAAGGCCCCATCGTACGGCCAGGCGCGACTATTCCGACCAGTTGCGGCCCCGAATCATTACGTGCTCGCATGCGGAGCTGACATTGTCAATCCAGATCCAACCTCCACCTGGTTCCTATTACCTGATTCGCGAACTCGGGGCATGGGCGCTCGAGTCTGAGCAGGTTGCGCAACGTGGGGGAAGTTTCAGTGCTACCTATCCATCATCGCAGCTGTATTGTCGTAACCCTAGATCTGCTTGGAGCTTAATAAGTCGGCGATTCGCAGAGGCACCAACCAACCAAACTGGGGTCAATTTGAGTTTCTGCGGCCAAGCGGCAGCGTCGGAATCTGCTCATTGCAACCACTTGCGCTACAGACCAACCTGTGCGCGAGTTCATCACCACGAACCGTACAGCTGTCGATCTGATTACGGAAGTACTTTTCGCTGTTGCCAAGCTACGGCTGCTACCAAGAGGAGAGCGCAGATCCTTCACGTTTCGGCTCAGCCGAACGCAACAGTACATTCACTGAGCCAAAGGGGGTGAATAAAGCTGCCAAACGCTATATTCCCAACTATCTTCGACTCAGCTTTATATTAAGTTCAAAATGGGGTTACTGTACGCTGTCAGCCCGCCGGCCTCTTCCTCTGCTCTGGAGTTACGCAAATTTGCTAATCCCAATCGCATAGCGCTCTCGGGACGGCTCTCGATTGGCCAGATGCCAAGCAGCATGCACACAAGGTCAGAGAATGGGGTATTAAGGTATGCATGGCTGCATCTGCCATACTCGACACATCAGTAACTGACATTTCTGGAGCAACTGCTCGAGATTTGGAACAAAGCCAAGCACAAGGAACGTGATGCTTTGCTTTGGGGCGACGAGGTATTTTCTACCAGCCCCATAATTGCTACAGCACGTAGCTTACAACCGTGCAGGTCGAATACTTGGTAGTCACATATTCAAAGGACGATCCCAAGGTCCTCCTGTCACTCCGCCAAGCAGATATTCTCAAGGCCCTGGCTGCTGATGAGGAACTCTCCGCCAAGGGAGGAGGCGTTCCCGCCATCCAAGACCTTCAGGCGCAGTACGTCTATGATTTGGTATCTCAAACTGGTCTCGGCGTTAACTGTAGTCAGATCAAACCCCCTTCCAGTGTTCCACCCGGAGTTTGGTAGGTTCATGCTCGAGGCTACACCAGGCAAGCCCTGGGGGATAGGATTCAAGGAACTCCTTGGTGTTGAGCCAGATATGAAAATAAGGTATATATGCTATGCTAGTCGTTCTGTTATCTACATTTTACTCATCCTAGACCAGGAGAAAGATTGCTAAAGATCACATGAAATCGAATGAGTACCCTATCACGCTCACCACGTTTCCTCAGCTTGGTGTTCCTGGCGTGTTCACAGACCCCTACTATCCCGCATCAGGGCCAAAACTGCGTTCCCAGTTTGTCCCAGATGAGATAGCCAACCCCCATATTCGCTTCCCGACCTTGGCTGCGAATATTCGGTGGAGACGCGGCAAAAAGGTTCAGGTCAATGTGCCGGTATTCCATGACCAGAACACGCCAAACCCTTGGAAAGACCCGACGGTCAATTATGACTTACGCAACTGGCCAGAGGATGACGATGTGCGCAATGGTGCGAGTCCCGACAACTTTATTCATATGGACGCGATGGCTTTTGGTATGGGCAGCTGTTGTTTGCAGATCACATTTCAGGCCAAAAACATTACAGAAGGCCGAAAGATGTACGATCAGTTAAGCCCACTCGGCCCCATCATGTTAGCTTTGACAGCGGCGACGCCAATATACAAGGGCTTCCTCGCGGACACGGACGTTCGATGGAACCAAATCAGCAGAGCAGTGGATGATCGAACAACAGAGGAGCTCGGAGAAAAGGTGAGTTCTGCGGATCAGCTTTAGGCTAGATGTACTGACTGGCATAGCCTCTCAAGGACAGTAGATGGAGGATACCCAAGTCCAGATATGCGTCAAACTCAACTTATATCTCCACGGACAATAGACTCAGGCCAGAGTACATGGACCCTAACCTCATAATCGACGAGGACATCAAGCAGCAACTACTTGATGGAGGTATGGATGATCGGCTAGCAACCCATTTTGCTCACCTATTCATACGAGACCCTATCGTTATTTTCAACGAGGACCTTGAGGAGTTGGATATGACAAAGACGGATCACTTCGAGAACATTCAGTCCACAAACTGGCAACACATGCGCTTCAAGCCCCCACCCGCTGGCAGCGATATTGGATGGCGTGTGGAGTTTCGGCCCATGGAAATCCAAATCACAGATTTCGAGAATGCCGCATTCTCAGTCTTCATGGTGTTGATTACGCGGGCCATCCTGTCGTTCGATCTGAACTTCTATATTCCCATAGCCAAAGTTGACGAGGGTATGGAAACAGCACATGCCCGAAACGCCGTGTTGGAGAAGAAATTCTACTTCCGCAAGAATCCTTTTCCCGCAAGGCCTGTACGGAGTGCGGTTGGCTCCGGTACCAGCACACCCATGATCAGCCGGCCACCAACGCCGACGGGTCCGGTAGAAGACGAGTATGCGCTGATGACCATCGATGAAGTAATCAATGGCTCTCAGTCTGAGGAGCATGACTTCCCGGGTCTGATTCCGATAGTTGAGAGCTACCTTGACTCCGTCAACGTGGACGTGCAGACGCGTTGCGAGCTCGATACGTACCTGAAGCTCATACGTTTACGGGCTAGTGGTGAACTTTGGACAGCAGCCAAATGGATCCGGGACTTTGTGGATAGACACCCGGCGTACAAGCATGACAGTGTGGTTGACGACGAGATTACCAAGAGCATCGTTGGTGCTGTTATTGACATCACGGATAAGGAGCAAATTGGCCGCGGCTGGAAGGGACTCGATGTGCCCAACCTGGACAAACTGCTAGGAGACTTTAGGGGCGGGTGTGGCGGATCCAGGAAGTAGAGCAATCCAGACCCAGAAACTATAAAGCGCCAACTGGGACTTTTGAATCCCGTTCGAGCTGACCCAGAAGCCGAAAATGGTAATCACCCAACACTAGCCGAAGTATAGAAAGCCAGTCACAATGTGTGAACAATGGCTGCCGCCAAGAATACGTTACCTCGGCGCGGAACATGGTTAGCTTAGTTACAGCCTTAGACAATTCGAAGTACTTTATGAGTACTTAGCTGCGCTAATGTGTGCCACGCGATCTAGTGACCGATCTTTTTAGCTTTGTTTCTTTTTGTCCCTTTTGTCACTGGCTAGGGCCATGAAAGGAAAGTGAGCGCAAGCACTGCCGCTGGTTTCCCGTCCTGGTAAGAACCAGTGGAAACACAGATCTGATGAAAAATGCTTCGGCCGATTGCCTACTCAGATCTCACAGTAGCCTCATGCCGTGCTCGCGCCGTGCCTTTGCGGCGCACACCTATCAAAACGGGGTCAAGTACCGGCCGACCAGGGCAAATCGGATATCTATGGTTGGGCACTGGGCCGTCCAGCGCGCTGGTTGGGGCCCGGAATGATTTGCGCGACTTGAGATCGCAGCTCAGATCTACAAGAGGGTGGCCGGTCTGGACCTTCAGATCTGCAGATGTTCAGCCCACGGGACGGGTAGCCTCTTGTGCTCGTAGGGCGACCTAGTGACGGCAAATTTTCTATTCGCTACTAACGAAAAAGGTGGAAGAAAACTCAGACATTGCGCAGTGTAATGTGCGGCAAGCTTCGTCAGCAGTCGCATCGAACTCCGTTGATGGTTTAGTTTATTCGAATATGCAGTCTTTAGAGTTCTCCCGTGAGCTGCCCGTGAGGTTCTGCATGCACAGGTGAATAGTAAAGCCAGCGACCTGATTTGGCTATAGAGACCTTTCCGTCCCAGTACTGGATACCAAAGTTGTCCTAAAAAGCAAGTTGACCATACTGGCCACAAACGGGATCTGCATTCAGCATGAAAGTACCTAGCTTTTCCTGCACGACTCCAAATTGTGACCCAGTGACTCGGGTAGACCTGGAGCCGTCCTGCCGTGAGATCCTACATCATATGCATATCTGTGCGCCCTGATCGTCCGACCCACTTGGATGCATGTGGATGGACTCAGATCTGTACTTGGTGATCATTAGCTAAGAGCGGCACCCGGTACTTACGGCAGTTATGGTCACAGACAAGCAGATCACGAGAGACAATCGCAGCACGGACTGGTGGGAATTGCGGGCGGCGCTAGAGTTACAGGCAGGAGAATGAGTCTTGTTGCTCAGCCGAACGGCCAGCTTGAATTCAAGTAACGGCTGTACGTTGTTGCATGGGATTACAATACATACACATCAGTGTGCTGATTGATTTCCGTCCGCTCACTGAAGAGAAAGGGGGAGAGCGAATTGGTTACATGTACCTATCCTGTTCGGCTCGGGGTCCTGGACAAGGTCTAACTTCCTTTTTCCACGCCACGCCTTTCTCTCCCAGAGCGTTTGACGAAGGCCCAATTATCAAGACGAACGTGGCGAATTAGCTTTTGCGCCAGTCTCGCGTTCATGCAACTGAAGCCGGTGAGAGGCGCTAGGGGTTGATCGCCTAGGACGAAGCAAGATGACCATGCTCGTTTCGGTATTTGCGCGCGGCCTGGTGTCTTCTTCTTGCTTTTTCACCACATGGCCGGCCCAGTGCAGCTGCAGGAGTAAAAAGTCCGACCGGCTCTCAACGGCATGGCATGTTTTATACAGTGCGGACAACACGTTGGTCAAATCTTGGTTAGCGATGAGATGAGTTTAGATCTGGCGATCGTCTTTTCCCTACTAGCGGTCGATTGCCGCACGGATCCCAAGCCGCGGATGAGTGGGAACTGAATATAGGGCCGCTACGTACTGAAGAGGACCAGGATGTCGGGATGTTGTGCTTGTATACGTCCGAGCCCAGGTGATCTCCTCGAAATGATCTAAATCCTCCTTAGCTGATCTGTCTGGCTTTCGTTAGCGCCGACGGATGCACTACGCAGAGCAGTGAATATCGCGTGCCAGCCGCGTGGCAGATCAAGCAGGGATCTGCAACGTCGAGGCCGGCTTGTGGATCTGAAAGAATAGGTAGGATGGCTGACTGAAGGGGTGACGTCGTAAAGAGCCTCGAGGTGGAGTGGTGACAGACGGATGCTTGGCTAGTATTGGATCTAGAATCGCGTAGCCAGGAGACTAGACGTCGTGCTGGCCTGATTTTCTGGCCAAACAGCCGAGGATGTCAGCCTCAGATTCAGGGGAAGGCTAATCATCCCGCGCTAGAAGATTCAGCAATGGCCAATGGCAAATTGCTTGGATAAGACTATTAAGAGCGAGCAGCAATGGCAGTGTCTTACATATCTCATGATAGGCCGGAGGGTGACCCCTAAGATGGAATCCATACCGATGCTTGCCAATGAACCCTGCAGTCGGCGAGCAAGGGCGCCGGGAGTCACCACAAATGCCCGAACCCCAATACGGATTACCAAGTCTGAGCGGACAAAGGTGACTACGGCAGACGATCGACTTGAATCGGTAAATTGGATTGAGTGGCGCGAACTCTATTTTAAAGCTAGTCGTGAGACGGGAAGATCCCGGCACCTTGAGTATCTCCGCGAAATCTACGATTGCGGATCTTGTGATAGAACGGAGATCTATCCTAAGAATGGCAGTAGCAAGCGTTTCCGGGGGTCTAGATCCGAACCCTTGGGTCTGGGATTGGGTAAGGCGCCGCGGTAACCCGGTTTTGTACTGTGGAGATGTGTGCCGAGGTTGTGACCACGAAGCTCAGCTTCCCTCTACACAACTAAAATCGCGAACCAGGCCTTGGCTGGAAGTCGCCTCTCACCTTGCCGAGTCTTACGTCGGCGTGGAGATGTCGAGATGTCACTCCCTCAAGGGATTGAGCTGAACGAGATATGCAGTACAATGACGGCCTTTCGGCGACGATCTTGAGAATTCCCACGTGGCTGCAGCAAGGGAGGTCGTCTGCCCACGCGAGGCGTGCCGTTCCCCAGCCGCAGCCGTGAGTGATGAGAGTAGCCCATAGCCACCGACAACCGCCATTGGCCGAACAAGTGAAACCCGGCACTCTATTTTCAGTATGATACGTGTGTGGTAGTTGATCTAAGACACCAACTGTCAAACGCGAAAGAAAACGAACGGGCGATGGCATCGATTTGTCCTCCAACTCCAGACTCCTGCCCTCCCACTGCTGCGTGCCGGGAAGTTCGAGACGAGGTGGCCCTAAGACATAGTCGCGGCTTAGCATGGTCGCCTTGTTTGAAAGGGTGCCTGGCTGAGGGTCTTGCATCATTTCACCATCATTTATTAGCATGGCCGTAGTACAAAAACAATCAGCCTCTGCTTATTCTCGCCTCGGGAAATGTTAGACAGGCCGATATCCCCGATCGTAGCCGGCGGCAATGACCATTCGGAGAATAGCGAGCTCTGGAGCCCGCAGCGACGAACATCAGTGTAACGTTGGATGACGGCCGCCTTTACACCTGAGTCAAAAGGATCGATCTCATCATGTCTCAGATACGTGTAAGTGTCGCACAAACCCGACACAACCTTCCTGACAACACGGCCCCGCACGATGGAAATTTAAGGAAGAGACAAACAGAAACTGTGCTTCGCGTCTCGGACTACACAAGGTATCCGTTGTGTCTCCGGGACCCCGAGGACCTTGAAACCCATGGACGACCGGGCTATCCTCCGTTGGTCAGCATACGAAGAGAAGAAATGTGATTGCGCTATGACGTCGGTTATAAGCTTACTCGAACTCAGTCATATTGGTCGGTGATGGGGACTCATCCTGATAGGCAGTAAGCGCCAGAGAGGGGAGAATCGATGAGCTGCTAACTGTAGCCAAAGTTTCCAAGCGACCCGCAAAGGGAAGAAAAAACGTGGCACTTGGAGCGTGGTTGCATTATAGTTCAACGTCCGGGCTGAACTTAGGTTGATGCTCGATTAAAGTCTAAAGCTTAACATCGCTCGATAATCCACAATAAAGCCTAGCAGGGGCATCACGTCGGGCTGGTCCCAGCAACAGATACTGACTCGCACAAATCTAGGCAGAGCGTTATGCAGGAAACATGAGCGATATTCCCCACTGGGACCCTGGAGGCATGTCATGGGAACCAGCCTATATCATCCAAGAGACAGCCGAGGATGAAGATTGCATACAGGGTTTAGAGCCGCGCCGATACGCCTTGTGCGTGATACACACGGCTGTGGAGCAAGCCCCTGCCGCGTACTGCCAAGAAAAAGGAAGTATATGCCAGTTCATATGATTGTAAGCTATGGGCGGACCAACACAAGGCATCAAAATGCGAATGGCATGTTTGAATATCAACTGGTGATTGGAAATCGAAACCGTCTCTATTAGTTGCCTGCTGCGTCGAGGAACAAACTCTGCTGTCGTGATACGGTTTTACAGTCAAGAGAGATCTTGGATAATCATACAGAGATCCGCTTGCTTGCATGGCGAGACGGTAAACCTTCTTGCCGGTGTGACCACATGGGGTATCACGAAAGAAGAAAGAATGCCCAAACGGAATGCTTCAATCATGTCTGACCAAAAGTCTCCAACTCCTGTTTCACTCACCCCCCACATTCCTTTCGCCGTCATCGTCTTTTCCCTCCCGTTGCCGAGATGCGAACTACATTTCGCTTACTTGCATGTCGAAATCGGGCGCCACTTTACCGCAAGCCAGATGCAATCAGCCGGCTATACATGACGCAGCTTTCCCCCCCTCGTAGTATGGCAAAAAGGTTGACAGCCGAGATGAGCTCTCGCAGAAAACAATACCGCGGAGAACGATTGCGAGGATATTCGCACGCCACAAAGCTGCAAAACATGGATGTCAGTCGGAATTCTTGACTCCACACACAACCAAAAGTTCCATCATGGTCCCGGAAGGCGTTCTTTCACCTGTCTCGACGACAGGAGGCCAAGATCCCGATCCTGTCGCCTAGGTTCCAAAGCGTTACACGACTCACCAGCCTCAGCCGTTACGCAGCTTGGACCAAGAAAAAAAAAATCCCACAAGGTGCAGCATATGTGACGGCGCGTAATATTGATTCGTACGGCGTAGGAATTGATCGAATCAAGCATCTCAGGGAAACAAACGGCCCCTTTCTCACATTTGCCTAACTTTGTGGTGACTTGCTGGCTGGACGAGGTCGACTGAGACGGGCCTGTGCCACACAACCAGGCCAGAAGCACAAAACTCCCAGCCCATGAAGGCGCCCTCTTCACCTCGACAGGGAACCTCAAGATGATGTAGCCTAATAGCAGAAAAGCGAGACAATGGACAAAGCCCCCGGGGCCACCTTTCTCGGCGGCCGAGGGAGGCGCCAGACCGGTTTACCCTTAGCCGAACGGGCATAGAGAGATTCAAAAAGCAAAGGACGTCCTATTCATAGCGCGAGATGCCTGTCTCGTCTCCCTCGCGCACATGTCATTGCGAAATCTGACAGCTCACGTTGCACAACACAAGGGCAGTTCGCCGACCGCCAAGTGCCACTACGTAGGTACTCACTTCTACGCTGTTGCTCAGGAGGACTTTATTGCCTTCGCGTTAGCGGCGACATCATTGCTCGGTCGATTGTGGGTATTGCGTGGTCTAATCAGTGGAAATTAAACACCGGTAATTATCGCGTATCGGAGAATTGATTTACTGTGCCTCTTGTGTTAGTGCCAATCGCCGCTGCTGCTTGTCTGTGGCTTGTGTGACACGCTTGTATGGTGTACCCGGACAATGCGGGCTTACTTTCTGTCCTGGCTGTCATGATACGCAACACTCTACCCCGACCAGCGTGATTCTCACTGGCCTATGCTAGCCTGTGTGGTGTCTGGTCATGAGAGTTGGGCTACATCGAGATTGAGATGGAAATTGGCAACACTTCAATGCTTTAGCTTATCAGGGGAATAATGTAGACAGCCGAAAATCATCCAGAAATACTTTTATTAGGAGATCGAGAAGCCTAAAAGCTTCGCAGCTAAAATACGCCAACTCTCAGTTGGTTTGCTCAAGTAACTTCTGCCGGGGCAGTCCATCCAGTTCCCCCCCCCCTCCCCCACTGCCCTCCTTCTTTGCACGCAATGGTGCTTTCCTGCCAACATCTGGTCGGCAACGATGCCGACTATTGGGAATCCAACTCTCCCTTTGTCTTTATGCTCCTCCGTGCGCTTTTGCCGAAACCTTCATGTCGTGAGGTCTAATCATCCCTGGATATATGAATGCAATATCCACGCCAAAGCGTTGGAGTAGAAAACAGAACGCCGAAACAATGCTGAGACCTGCCATGCCGGACTCGATGTTTTCCCCTGGAGATAAAAACAGAAAAAGGCAACCATAGGGATATATACAATCGTAACGATAATCCGGAGTCCGGAAAAGATGGGTGAAAAATAAATAAAAAATAAGTATGTTCAGTCGGGTATAATGATAACACGCTTCTGCAGCCGAGCCTTCATCGGCATTAAATATGGGTGACGTCCGTAAACATGAGCGAATCAGATAACGGCGATCGTGGTTGTCGACGGGTTTCGTGTACGGTCGAGTCGAGTCTCATGGACCTAATTATTCGGCGGCCTTGGGGCGCATAGATCGTTGCTCCATCTGTCGTTTCCTCTCCAGCTTGGCATAATGTAAGCCGCAGGCGTTGCACAGTGTTCTTGCGCCGTCAGGACCACGGCGCCATTCCGGGGTATCGATTCTGTTGCAGCTGTGGCATCGGCCAGGCGGTGCAGCACGCTACCATGAAGTCAGTAATGAAGGCATCGTTGAATACCCAGAGAACCTACCCCGCGGCGTTTCTTGACCTCGCCAAGGCCGTAGTGTTGCTTCATCCCATCCCCATACAATGAAACATCATCGTCATCGTAAGTCCCTCTATGCTTGCCACCCTCACGAGCTTTCTCATTGGCAATGCTATGATGAACAACTTCTCTTATGCTCTCCAGGTTTTTTCTGAGATAATCCGCGTTGTTTAGCATCTCAGACACTTCCTTGTCTGTGGGTAAGCGTTGTGGGATTGGCTGGCCTCCATGTTGCTCCGACGCGATATTGGCGTAAGCTTCGGCGAAGTTGAAAACTGTTCTTGAGGCCCACATGATCTGAAATTGTTAGAATATATGCAGGGACACATGTAGAATACAGGAACTTACTCTTTCCAGGCAGTCGGTGTAGCCCCATACCTCGAAGTGACGGTTCAGAGAGTTCGGATCGTATCGGCGCTGAATGGCGTATTCGTCGTCGCCTGGCATGGGCGGGCGCTGAGGGTCGTAAGGGGGTGGCATTGGTGGTCCTAGATGACGTGGTGAAATCGGCGGTGCTTGAGAAAGAGGTAGTTGACCTGGTGGTAGCTGCCCGGGGGCGGGATACGGCGCTGGCGCTGCATGAGGAGCAGAGAAGATGCCATTGCGTTGGGGATGTTCTGCTGGCTTTATGGGCTCCCGCTGGTCACCGTACTGATAGGCCGGCCCAGGACCGCCAGCTTCCGGACGCTGAGGAAAGACGGGCGGTGGAGGCCTGCTTTCGGGACCAGGCTCCAGACGAGACGGCGGTGCATTGCTATAAGATGGCGGCGGTGGAGGCAGACTCGATGGGCCGGCCGCCGTCGTTGGTGTAGTTGGAGAGTAAGCAGCCGGTTTTGCGCTGAACATCTCTGATATTGATGGGAGAGACTGTCTTTGCGAAGGTTCGGAATCCTTGGACGTCCTCCTGGAGGAATCCCCTTGGTTCAGGATTCCTGGCATCGGCGCCGGTGATGGATGCGAATACGGCGGCGGGAATGATGGGTTATGTGGATGGTATGCTGAAGCCGGACTCATGAGGGCAGCGGCAGCCATGTTGGGCTGTCGTTCTCTTGGTTGTATGTCAGTGAATTCCCTCGAGTACTGGCTGAAGACGTCTGGGCGACTGGTGGAGGTGAAACCACTATAAGAGAAGAAAGACAACAGTTAACTTGTGTTCGCCCTGCGCGCACTAGCCGAGAGCACCAACCTTTGCCTGGTGCCAGATTCACCCGCGTCCATAGCGGGACGGACTACTGCCAATGACGGTGCCAAAATTCCCCAGCCGATTAGCTAGAACGATTCATGCATCTGGGTCGATGAAGACTAATAAATGGGGTCGTCGATCGTCTTGGGCAGAAATACGCCGGCGCGAAACTCTACCGCCTTCGCTGGTCGCGCCGTCGACAGCAAGTTCAGACAGGCTAGCCAGAGGGGGTCCGGTATCTGTAGCGGGACGTTGGGCAAAGTAGATATCGTGTGTGGAAGGGTGCTAGGTTAGTCGCAGCGCAGCGGAACGCAACGGCGCTTCAGCGACCCGGGTGTCGGGAAAGTGGCGGCGCAGAGGCGTCCAGGTGGTGTAAGTATATGGAATGCCTTCAACGACCAGGTTTTGATTAGAACAGGTCCACGAGACGAAGGTACGTGGCGGGGCGGGAAGTCCAGCGCCAGGTGTGATTCATGAGAGGGTTTCCTTTTTCCTTTCTTTTCTTTCTCCCTGGGTGCTCCGTGCCCCGGTCCCCTAACCTTGGCCCTGAAAACGACCACGAGGATTGGGCTGTATTCTTTTTTTTTCTTTCACTGAGACATGGAGATCTCACCTTTTCGAAGGTTGCCACCAAGTGGGTCTGGAATGAATCCGCGAGAACGGATTATGGGATCTTGCTTTTGGGAGGGGGGGTCGAGTGTCTAGCGCACACCGGCAGCTGACTAGCCTGTTGTAAGTGCTGTAGGACGGCGATGTCGTGAGAGCTTTCTTCAACTCGGTCCAGATAACTATGTATGGTCCAACACTAAGCCCTGACTCCTTGGCAGCTCGTTTTCTGTATATGGTCGTGCCGGTTGGGCGAACAGGACGGATGTCTAGGCGGAGCGAGGCCGGCGGCGCGTGGCTCACTTCATCCAAGAGCCCTCGCAGAAGGGAGGAAACCTTAACTGGGGGCAGAGCAGAAACGGAAGGGGGGAGGAAGGGGAGCGGGTGAAACGTAGGCCCACGATGCGGCAGTATTGAGTTTAAGAGTCGAGAGGAACGAGAGGCAAGAGGTAATCGTATGGTTGGGTGTATGCAACTGTATGTATTCGAATGCCACTACGAGGAAATGAGCGAAGCTGAGTGGGCACGACGAGATCTCAACTACACCCCCTGTACCAGAGCCCTCCCCCTGTCCGACCCAACTACGAGTGGGGGAGCAAGGGCCAGGGAAGATGGCCGGGGAACAAGGGCGGCCACTGGGCGAGGTGTGTGAGTGAAGAAGGGGTGTCGGGATCTGGTGGATGTGCAGCAGCAGCATTTGCGAAGACGCACACGCCAGGACGCCTAGAAATGCACGGCGACACAGGTCGCTTCTGTGAGGCCCAAGTAAATGTCCAGGGGCGCCAGATCGGGATCTGGACGCCTAGCAAGGGGCTGCAGCATCAACGGCTGCAGCACTGTGTCTTCCCACTCGTCTCTTTGCTGACCAGTCCAGATGCTGCCCAGCGCCTGCAAGACCTGGTTACCGAAAGTAGCGAAGGACGATCATTGAAAGGCCCAATGGAGTTGTGACAGCAACGAATTAAGAAATGCCGGGGGATCGTGTCTGCGCGCGGCAAGATCAGTCGCGCAGGACTTCTGCGTATCCTGCTTATTGCCGGTATCCAATTCTCCCGGGGAGAGGCAATGAGCGCGCGCATAATGGGCACACTGCTCCTTTCTTCTTACCGTAGTAGAGCGTCATAGTATACATGGCCGGTGATCTTGATCGCTGCACTGACAGCTCCGGAACAGAGTCGAGATATACCGAGTTACCGCCACTAAGGGGATAATGGGTGGCCTTTTGATCGTGATCTAGAAGTACCTCTGAACACCCGACAGCAGCTATAGCGTCGGCCTACACGCGAGACTTTGGCTCCGAACACAGCGATTGGAAAGGTGGTGCTAAGAAGGTACCTACAGTACACAGGAACGACGTCGGCGGGCTGGCCATTGTCATTGCCGGCCACTCTTTTTGGGGTCCCTGTGCCTGTTAGCTCATCCGTGACAATGATGAGATCGAAGATTTTATCGTGATGTGGGCACACTCCGACAGGGATTATGTACTGGAGGGTCAGATGCAGATACTCGAGAGCCGTGAGAGAGTCAGTCGGTCACAGCTGTGTACATGTGTACCAGGGCGGCGTCATGGAAGGACTCCTTCACGGCAGGCAAATTCGATGCCTGAGCGCCGTCTCCATGGCCAGCTGCGTGCGTACTGTCCTAACACATGCGTGGTACCGGTAATAGCTGCAGTCAAGCATGATTGCTTCTCTACTGAAGCCACGCGCAGCAGGAATGTTGCAGGGATGCGATATTCGAGATTCGGCATGGGGAGATGTGCCAGGGTCATGGGTCAAGATCCCACTGACCGAGGCCGACCGGGGCTGCTCAGCCCACACTATACGTCAGTCGCCTAGCTAGTGGGGTAGCTAGCATGCATCCTTGCAAGTATACTCAAAGTACTGATCACGGTCACCAATCGGCAGGCATCCTACGAAGGTCGATTTATGGGGATACAGCAAATCTCACATGCCAAGTAACCTGAGACTACAAGTAAGAGCCCTTCCAGTTAGTGATGGGCCCAGTCGTGACCCGCTCCCAAGCTGCCAACGGCTTGTTGTTACCCGTCACATTTCAAACTGCAGGGTCTGTTCATACTGGTTTTGATTAGTATCCACCCCCTTGATGATTCTGGCATCACGACACCGTTCCTCTAGGATTTAGTGATAGTACTATGTAAGATCGCTACTATGGTGCTCTACGGCGGGTCGGACACGGCGAAAATCCAATCGCTCAGCATCTCCGATATGATCGTCTAATTGTAATAACCCTTTTGCTAGCCTTTCGAAACAAACTCGCCGCAGTTCGAGGGAAAGGAAACAGAGGTTTTAGGGGAGGGAAAAGAAACGAAAAAATTAATTAATAGGTTTATACTTCAATGTGGCCATGTAGACGGTCGTGGTTGTTCCTGTCATACCTCACAGTCCTCTACTATGACAGATGAACAGGGTTCAAATGGCAACGCCACCCTATCTAGTGACTGAAACGAGTTGCGATTCGATCAGATCTGGCGCTATCGTAAGATGTTGGCGATAAAGTTTTGCATCGGCGTGACACTAGTCACAACCGACATGCTCTATATAGAGGCTGAACGCAATGGAGTCGTCCCATCAAGTACTCAAAAATTCAACAGCGTCGGGTAGAATGACACATTCTGGTTAGATCTGCGCCTCCTTGGGAAGCGGGAATTCAGTATTACCTGCAGCCGAAAGTCCCCTGCCAGACACTCTCAGGGCGTTCGGAATGCCGTCGCTAAAACCTGCCCCCCAAACCAGGGGGCCGCAGCGTCCCGTAGTCCTCAGGCACAAGGCAACCCGGCTTCTGCGACATACGAAGGTCGGTACGACTGCAGCGTAGATCGTGCATGTTTGGAAACGGGGGGAGAGAGGGCGCGCGAATCCTTGCCATCCTGGCTAACTACGCTGCTGACTGTAGAGTAACCTGATCTGTGCCGTCCGTCGTGCCGCTGGCCTGCGTCCCCGTGTGGGCTGATCGAAGATATGCTCAGAGTGAAAAGTCCAGCCGGAAGCTTATCATACGTCACAATCCGTTCCTCAATTGGATCTCCTGACCCATGGGGGTGGAAACATATCCCCGAAGCTTCGATACGCGATCCTCCCCAGCTACGGTATGTAGATCCTTCCCAAGCCCTCCAGGGCTACTGCTTTCAGTCTAGAGCAGTAATCGACCAGTGAATCAGATTAAGTTGGTACACTTCGGTCATGAATCTTGGCATCCAACTCGCCACCACATAGCAAGCACCCACATGGATAGTTTCAGTCCTCCGTCCATATCACACAAGATGGCATCCCCATATCTGATGCGCAGGAGCGCAGTCAAGCGTTGTGCCAGGTGCATATCACCCACTGGGCCCAGAGCTCACTGCGTATTCTAGCCGGCACCTTACGCCACGGCCCAATTATATCTTGACTCGCGGGAAGGATTCAGAGGTATCCTATCACAGACGGCGCCTTCAAGAGGTGAGACAAGCCATCGCAGATGCCGTCTACACATATGCGTATAATGATGCAAAGATTCCATCTGATGAGATCTTGAATCCGCCAATGGTGCAGGAGTCTACGAGCGTTCCCGGTTTTGTATAGCTGCCCTTAAGCTATTTCGGTGCACCACCGCTATCCTCCACGGGGGCTTACGCAGGGTACCGTCATGTGCGAGACGTACATTGTAGGAGCACGCAAGCCGGCCGACTCCAATATATCGTGGCATGGCATGGCTTGCATGTGCGATCTGCCGATGCTGTCTCACCGAAGGTTGCCATCAATACCAGGTCAACAACAATTACAGCTAGAGAGGCGTGGGGCAAACATCCGGCATAAGACTTCTGTCATCTGATAATTGAAGGAGCACCGACCGACTTTTGGTCGGCTTGTTTAGCGCGTCGCAGCAGCAAAAGATACCTTCTTGCAAACGACAGAATTACCCGTCAAAACACCGCTTCTCTAGCGTCCAGTGCACAACCAATTCTGCACGCATGGGTGCCAACAATACTGCAATGCTGTCAGTATTTGCCATCAACACGATCCTACACCATGGCCATCTGCCATTCTGGACCACCGCCTGGGACTAGGATCACGAGCAACGGGACGCAGTGACAAATCTGCTAAGAGGGAAATAATAAAGGGATTTCTCTTGTATACGCCACCACAGGTTGCGGAAAAGAAGCGTGCGCCGACGCGAGTCTCATCCAGTTACATCTGACCGTGGCCAGCAAGACGAGTTACATCCCCGTTTCGCTTGAGACCCTCGGGCGCTGCATTTGAGATCCAATTCCACCTTTTTATCTGGCCTGGACCTGGACAATGTCCAGGTGCTATGCCCTACGACACGTTCGGGAACAAGGTTCATGCTGGATGGTCTCCTCTACGGCCAACATCCAACACGCGAGAACGATTAAGGTTGCACGTGGTCAGAACAAAACGACCAGGTACTATCTCGTCGCGGCTACGGAGTTCTATAGAAGGCCTTTGTGGAACTCGGGGCAAAAGGATCTGACTGTCGCGCGCGGGTGCAACAAGTCACTCGATCATGCAATGAGAACAAGTACACCGGGCTCTCGCAAAACTGCTTCTTGCGGAAGCTGGACGCGTAGCTTTTGATCCCCAGCATGGCCGAAAAGCAGTTGCGTGCTCCGGATGCAGAGCAGCTCATGGACGGCCAACACAACCTTCGTCTGCCATCTGTCATACGAGGTGGAGTCGGCCAAATACTGTGCCGCTGACAGGTATTGGATCGCGTATCTGCTTGGTGTGAAGTAGGCGCCGATGCGGTCCGAACAGGATCCACTCAGCACGTTGCCATCTAACGGCTATCGTAAAACAAGATCTTTGATCGATTGAAAGTGTCGGAAACCAGGGGCTGGTGACATGTGACCTGCATATCGGGGAGAATCTTGGGCGGGTGTTACAACCACAATCAACACTGGACCACTGGTTCCCATGGTACCTTTGCCCTCTCAGTACACACCATCTCTCACCCCGTCTGACCCGTCTGTTCAAGCCGATCTTATTGACGACGAACATGGATTCACTAGGGTGCAATCTTCCAGATCCGCTGCGGTGCCGTAAATGACATACCCCAAGGAACCCCTGGCATTCTCGATGACAATCGTGAGATTGCGGTCACAAGAAACGCCTTGATCGGCTCACAAAAGTACAGCAGCGGAATTGGCAGGTGTCCTGTGCGTGCGCATCTTTGACCGTTACAGTCAGCAGTACACTGCACCATCCTCTGTACGCTGATGTCGTCCTTCGTACGTTGAGATTAACATTCTCTCAACGGTCTCTAGCTCAAACTCATCTCCATTGTGGGGGTCGCGCCGCCTCAACTTTCCTCCCTCTCGCTGCCAAGGCCCCAACAGGCGCTTGATGGAGCTTATTCGACTTTGTCTACGAGTTGCACTCGTCTACCTCGACAGCGACAACTAACGGTCAGCGGTCCACGCGGGTCTGGGTTCGATTCGTGACAAGGCCCGTCATCACGTGTCAAACGGTCGACCCACCAGACCCCTTCCAGTCCGCCGCCAATACGATGCTTGTCAAATAGCAGCGTTCGCATGCGAGAGCCGTTCGGCCCCGGCATGCCTGGCAATTGCCTCGTGCGCTATGTATGGCATGTCAAAAGACTTCGACGCTGTTGGTTGCTGAGAAGGATCGTCGAGGCATGATACGACGCGCACCTCTATCCCTGGGCTCGCATACATACATTGTACCATAGTATGTAGCTGGCAGTTCCCTTGTTTCCGAATCGTGCGAGGCCCGCTACAGCCCTCACGCGTGCCATTGGTCGTGACCGTCAGGCAGATGTTTGATAAGGTAACATCGCTCCCGTGTTTCCCATTGGCATCCCAGCTAATCTTGCCTGACCGGCTCTCATGCTAGATCAGAGATCTGCCCAGGATCTGTTCGCCTCCGATGCCACGGACGGCCGGTTAAATTTGTGCCACATGGTTGGCGGCGGTCAGCTTACGTAGTGCATCACTCGGTATATTTATTCATTTATTTATTCATACATTCATTCTTTCGTTCAAGCTGGCGAACGCGTCTGCCTCCCCGACAGATCGCCGGCTGTTGCATCTGGCTGCAGTCTGGCCTCGACAAGGGTGGCCGACTGCAGACTTTCACTAGGGCGGACTGTGCGAGGGTTCAGTGGGTGGAAAGTTTCAAGACTTGTCACAATCCAAATTTGTGGTCCCATTACGAAAGAGATGAGGAGCAGGGTTGCATTAAGATCACTTCCCAAGAATCAACGTGCCCCAGGTGTTCGGGCATATGCCCGATTCAGGAGACCACCTCCCCTAACTTTAGCTTAAGTGGTAGCGATCATCGTCCGGCCATCGCAGTATTATTGGACCACGTCCGAGCGGGATTCGGGCGCAATCAATCACATCTCAACCTTTCCGCTGGGACGCGGACCAGGATGAGGGAGCAGGGGGGTTTTCCAAAGCCCGCATGGGAGGCACCATGTACTGCAATGTATTCCAGGGTACTCTCTGGCACACTTTCTGCTCCTTCGTCTGAAGAGCCGTCGAAGCCAAGGCGAATCTTGTTTTTGTGAGTGAGTGCATCCGACTATCCCGTACAGCTAAGGCAACAACAGCCTCCAGGGACGCCCCGGATGCAGTCCACTGATCTACTCGGGCAATCTGAGCATCGCGACTGATGCGGATTTCGCTGGCATCGGTCGGGATGACAGTAGTGATGTTGACCGATCGGAAATTATTGGTTCATAAGATCAACAGTCCCTTACAGGGTCGACCCATGAAAACAACGGCCACTCTTTGCAAGCACTAATTCCGCGCTACCCACCTTATCGACGTGAGATGCATAAAACGAATGCATCGTGAGATTCGGTCTGGGGATCTGCTGTCAAACCTGCAGCTCACACACCACGACCACCCGTTTTCGGCCACAAGGCACTGCGTTGCGTGACCGTTGGGGGCCCATCGCTTCTGGATATGCACTGCATGTTGCGCTGTCAACGGTTTCTGCAGCGCTCCGGTCATATCGTGTAGCGCTGGGATCTCCCTTGAGCGCATAGGCCATGTATCCGAGTATCTCACATGGTTGATTAACCTTGTGCGCCAGACACAGTACTACCCATCCAAAGCGCGTATCTGACGTTGCGAGCACTATGTACTTCCCGTTGCTTCTGGATGTGCGATTGGAGCAAGAAATCCGGCCCACGGAGGTCATTTACGCAGTGAAATCTTGACCGCATGCATGTTGGGGCCGATCCGCCTTGCATCGACGTTTCGTAAGGCATTGGTCATGAGCGGGGCACGACAATGTTGCATCTGGGCTTCCAATCATATGTGCCCTTCGTCAGGATGACTCAGACCTCGAACATGCGTCCCCCAAGTCAAAGATGGTGCTGAGAAATGGTTCCAACTAGGTTGGTAGGCTGACCCACGAGAAGTTCTGCTGCAAGAGTTACCGAAGCAGTCCACATGCTATCGCAACTTACACGGGTTTGGACCCAAGGCTATCGAAATCATACTCTACCAGGCTCACTGTCGGCATGGGCGGCCACCTTGAGGTCGGCGATGCAAACAATGAGGCTAGGCAGTCATGCATTCCGATCTATTATTGTACAACGAAAGGGCTTTGCGCTGCCTCGGAGGACCTTCAAGGGAGCATCTTGCTTGGACGATTCGATCTTAATTCCTGCAAGATCCCACTCCCGGAATAGTTCTCGCTTCAGTACCACCCGAATTGAGTATTTCCGGCACGCAATACGGGCATATGCACTTCAACTACTGTTGAATATATTCAACCCCTTCTTTGCATGTGGCATGGAGGCTCCCGAAGTGACAGTCGTGTAAGCTACATCAACGTGGAAGAATATGGAACGAGACAGAACTTTTCTCTTATTTTTTCTTTGGGGGGGGGGAAACCTTTTACTTTCGACGATGAATTCTGTGTTTATGGTCGTCTCTGCCTGTGCGGCATTCAACCAAACATGGTACGGTATTACATACTGTCCAGGGTATCCCTTGCCCGCATGTTTGACAGGATTGATTTGCAATCAAATATGCTCTGGCTAAATTCGGGTCCGATGGGAATCAGAGTTCCAAATCTTGGAACTGGGGACTGGCGGCCGCGTTAGTGAGTAACTCTCGCCTTGTCGAGCTTGAGTGGTCTGATCTGGGAATATTTGGATCCGGCAGGGGTTCCCTCCGGTACATGCTGTACCTGTTGGGATTCCGTTACGTCCATGGTGGAGCACCTGGCCTGCTGCAACATCACGAATGAGGCCAAGCGGAGGATTCTTATACATGAGACCTAATATCATCGCCAGCGAGCATGTAGAGCGTGCAAGCCAATGCTCAGTAGCCAACCCCCTCCTGTCTACTTATGACATAGTTTGCACGAGGTCGGAGTTTTCTGCCTCGCTGTGTAATGTCGGTAGTGCTAGGCTCACGGGACAGGCAAATGCCCTGCTGCCGGGAGAGAAGTGCCCCCCCACTGATCCCGGCGAGGTGTTGGTCTGCACTGTGTTCCTCTGCGATGCGGATTGCCGGGACGCCCGTTGAGGGCGTCTGCTCGCATCCAAGAGTTCCCCGATCACTTCATGCCGTGTGAGGTGAAGCCCTTTCCTGCGACTACATGGTCACTCGTTCTTTTCACCACCTCCAGTGTTCATGTCAGCATCTGCGCTGCAACCCCGGGGGAGTCAGGTTGACAGGTCACTTTTCCAGGGGTCCCAGCCCGCCCCCCCTGCCCTTTACACAGTTGGTCTGTTGGTGGTTTCGACGAGTTTCGTGGTACGCGGTTATTGGTTTCTGCGGCCAGAGAAATCCAAGCGACGCAATCCATGGCCGTCGAGCCGCCGTTCATGACGACCTGGTCAACGGCTGCCCCGTTACTTCCTAGTCCAGAGATTGTGAGAAACAGGACCAGTTCTCCCCCCGGGGAAAGGGTAAATGTGACATTAAGCTCCAGAGCCCATGTCGATGCCGGTACGACTCTGTGGCTTCGTCGGGACGATCCCTAGTGTCCTGCCCACATTCTGAGAATGGAACTAGACTAGAATCAGCAAAGATCTCTGCCTGAAAATGAGAATGGTTCGATACCTCTACCCTGATCCGTCCTTTGTCGTCGCGAATCGGGGATTTTTCTTCATTCTTACTTTGCAGGATCTTGGATACGAAGACCGTGTTCCGTACGTTGGACGGACGGGCGGGCGAGTAACATTATGTTGAGGTTGCTTCCGCTGTCGTGAACCAGGGTTGCTCCCTCACGAGGCTGGAAGTGACAAGTAACGTCCGTACGTGTCCCAGGCGAAGAGGCTCGAGGAACTCGTCACCCAATACAGATAGATATACTAGTACACTACGGTAGGTCACGCTGATCTTCTGCGCCCTCGTTGAGCGGAGTCTTTGGAGCGAGCATGGTCCGCCAAGCCCATGGCGGAAGATCTCTCCCATCACTATGCCTGACTCAGGCTCGCTCGAGAGTACCCCCCTTTCTGATCGTATGGCAACTTTAGACTTCAGAGCCGCATCTGGCAGGCTGGCTGTCGCTGCACCCTAGATGAACAATGCCGCGGCCGAGCCTTTTGTTCAGGGGTTCAGTGATCGCCGCTTTGCATGGGGAATAGAGGAGAGAGCTGCTGCCCTCTGGGAATTTTGTTTGCTTGCCTTGCGCGTGCCGCAACAGCGGTTATCTGCCACACGCTGCGTCGCGGCTCGGACATTCCTCCATGATTTGTTCGAACGATCTCGATCCCCTGCAGCCAGCCCCCGGTTGCCGGGTATCGTGAGTACGGGTCCAAAAGTCTTTTTGACAGTGACGGTGAGGTGCTCTCTAGTTAGTTCTCCAAGGTCGTTCAGCGTTTCGTACGTCTGAGCCCCATGGTTCTTTGCTTCTGTTCGGCTGTGGTGTTTGTACTCCAGTTTTGATTTCTTGCTTTTCATGACTCCGAAGAAACATAATCCACTGAGCTGAGCTAAAATAAAATAATATAAGTAAACCCCCCACAATGCGTTTGGGGCGTAGGGGTACAAGATTCCCTTAGAATTCAAGCTGAACCCATACCAGGGTCCTTCATGTGAGGTTTCCTTTTTTTTATTTTTTTTTAAACCTCGTTGTCCTCTGAAGCCGATTGGCTCGAGCTTGCATAGCTCGCCGACGCAAGGGCTGCCGAGTACATGCAACCAGCCGCTAACAGAGACAGAATTCTAATTCAGCTCTGTCTCAAGGTCGAGATTGGCAGTCTATATCTGTAACTGCTTCTGGAAAGCAATTCGTGACTGGGTTCATCCGGAATTGAGGCGCCTCGGAAAGGCGCGACCCGGCCAATCTTTGGCTGACGCCTCTAAAGTCAAAATAATGGTGGCCGTTATACTAGAGGACCACCACGTTTCGAGCATGGGCTTGTCACAGAGCACGACTGCGGGCTGGACTCACTTTGTGCGTAAGCGACCTGTCAATATTGATCTTTACATGTCCTAAAGCATTTCTTCTGTACGGCCGCCGTCCCCTGTTCCGATTTCGGGTAGAGCACGTCAGGGAAAATGAACCCTGGATTGACTCACTTTGTAGCGCGGGTATGCACTCATCATGACCCCAGGGTTCAGGCGTTGCCCGAACCAAAACAAAACAAAAAGGACTGCTGACTAATTTGATTGTGATATGTATTGTTCTCGTTGCTTTTGATTCACCTCATGGCCGGCGGGTAGGGAGACCCCTATCGCTGAATGACGCACGCCCTGCATACTTGCTCTCGCTTCCTCGGGGTCAGTCGTCGGTAGCCTTGAGGGCTGCGAACCTCTTCGGATTCCGTTATGCTACGGTAACATGTTTTCTGCTTGTGAACACACCGGAAAGGTAGAGCCACATGTCACGACCTGGTTGCTGCCCAACACATTGAAAAGATCGCCGATTCTGCTTTTCCCTATGCTCACGTCCCCAGTCCGAAAGAACCCATGGAGAAACGCGGGCAAGTGAGGTCACATGAAGTCGCTCGATGGGACAACTGCAACTACCCGTCACTTGATTGCTGCTCCAACGAATGACGATTCACTTGGGATAGACTAGCCGCCAATTGTATTGTCACGACTTACATGACGCGCGCGTGACAGCTCGCCCCAGGGGTTGCGTGGAGATTGGCAGAAAGGTGACATATCAACTGTTTGCTTGCTCGATGCTGCTGCACCCATGCCTTGTACCCGTCCCTCCTTGCTGTTCTGCGCATACTTGACAGCAGCCATCATCCTGGGGTTAGAATCATGTACCCCAGCTGGCTGTTGATTCGTAAGCTCGAGTCCTTTACGCACATAAAAAGAATCCACGCATACTCTAGTTCTCCTGTGGCAGAGATGGATGCGAATCATACAAATCATATATCAACATGTCCACCGGAAGGTACCGAAAATCCATGCCTTCACGGCTGAGATTGATGAGTGCACCGGAACTAAGTAGAGGCTCGGCCCGCACATAAAGAAAGACTCAATACTCGGCTAGATGCGTGGTTCGGATCTTGCAACTCTTTCAACAGAGAAACATGCTAGCAGTACCCATACTAGGATTGCGTGGAATCACATTGAACTCTATGTGCTACAGACACACAAATGGGCCAAATCAGTCCAAATACGTGATGGTGCCTGCCTAATGGTTATGGTTGCAGAAGCTTCATTCGACATAGCCAGGGTAGATGACTATTACTCAGAGATATCATACCGACTTGTTTTCAGTTGAAGACTGTACTGGCCAGAGCGGCGAAGATATTTTTGGTCGTCGGTAACGCGGTTAGAACGCTTGCGATTCTTGTCAATGCACGGTCTGACGATCTCAATCAAATATAGAGGACGTTAGTCGAAAGGCCCTCGCTGATGCTCAACGGCTGTATGAAGCAACATATAGTAGCATACGAGCAACAAAGACCAAACCAATACTTCTGGAGCAGTTCCTGCAACCTGCTGTTTCTACATTAAATGGCATATAGTGTATACGTGCTCGCCAGGGAATATTCGTGACAGCAAAAGCATCATTACACGAACTAGAGCCAAGAGAGATCACATACTTCGTTGTTTTCTCTCTGTGCTAGCTACTGTTACGAATTTTAGTATGTCTCTTGCTTACTCCCAAAATATTTGGCAAAGTGACCTGTAGGGAAGTCGTATAGGAAAACCCCTCCCAATACGTGGAGTTTGACGCAGCCAACATTGCAGCTTCTAGGCCGTTATGAAATCCCCAATTTAGGATGTCTCGCACAATGGCTAGTCGTCACCTACGGGTGGTGCTCAGAGGCCATGCCTTCAATCAAACTGCCGGAACGTGTACTTTTACCTTCGAGATTCTGGTGCTCAAACCCGTGATACGGCCTCACTTTAGGCATGGCATGTGAGGCGTGTGCCCGATCTTGTTGCGATGAGTAGACATCAGTATCGGAACCACTGCTTTCATCTGCGGAACGGGCTTCTTCTTCCTCCGATAGTAGTTGCCCAACAAAACGCTCTCGTTCCACAAATGGCGATCCTGGCTTGCTGGAATGATTGCGAACGATGCCGGTCGGTGTGCGTACCACTTCTCGAGGAGTGTTACGTGCTGCATCGCCCTCTTCTATGGAGGAGGTCTCACTGTATTTGTCGCGCATGCTTCTCTTGCTGACCTTGCGAACAATATTGGTCATCATAACGCCACCGCGGTGAAGTTCATCCAGTACTTCCTGGCTCCGCTGGCTGAGCTCATCACGAGCAATCTCGAGAGCTCGACGGTTGAGATGTGCATGGGCGCCTAGGTCAACCAGCCGGTTTCTCTTCCTTATCTCTGTCCATCGAGTCATGGCGCCAAGCTCAATAATGTTTACGCGGCGGTGCTTTTCCAAGGGGTTTCCAACTATGAGTGGCCTCTAACCAACGTCTTTCTCGTGAATCTTGCTCGCATCCTTTCGACCGGCAGCCTTGGCAGCAGCAAGCAGAGAGGCCTGCTGGCGCACGCTGTTCCTTCGGGCCTCTGTCCACTTGTCCATCTCCATCGTTCTCGATATGGGAATGATTTCAACCTTCTTGAAGCGGGCGAGGACACATAGCAAAAGTAATGTCAAGACAAGAAGGATGGCAGCAACAACTGCCGTAGCAGTTCTCTGACCTAGGCTTCGTTGAGCCATGCCTCCAATGCTGGTTGCACCCGCGGCGAGTATGAACCCCAGACTGTGTATAATAGCAAATCCTGCTTGTACTCTGGGAAATGAAGAATAGTTCGTCTTCTTCCTCCGGTTTTTGGAGCTCCTGGAGCGACCTGTCATTCCAGTCTGTAGATCGGAGCAATCCCATGTTTCCATCAATATGCCATTGCATTCTGAGATTGCAAGACAAGAGAGGAATCCGACCATTGCGGCAAATAAACAAGGGAAAACCAGATGAACAGGAGGGCCGAAGGACACGATTGCATACATGACACCGGCGACAGGCAACGTAATCGTGAAAATCGCACGACGGACCAGGTGCGACGTCCAGGTCAGCCGGCGGTCAATGGTTCGGGCATTTGAAATCGTAGGTCTATGTCGCGCCCGCGAGAAAATATTTGCTTTCTGGAAGGGCACCGCTGCGAGAGCACCAATGGCGATAGACGACACAGCAGCACCCACGAAAGTGGCCCGCAGCCGATAGTATCTCGATGTCAGCGAACCAAGGAGCTACCGCACGCATTCAGTCAGTAGAGACGAAGACAAGTTTCAATGGGTTTCAAACTTACTACAATGAGCAAGACGACTTGTGCGTAGATCCAAGCCGAGTACAAGGCCATGATAACAAAACCAGGCTGACGGAGCATCTCCAGCGAGAGGAGAGTACCGTGCCATACTTCTTGGCCCCACCATTTCGGGCCATCTTTTACTCTATGCATCATGATCTCTCCTTTCGCGACTCGTCGTGAGACCTGTCCACCGGTCCGGACCTCGGCCACAGACCGCCTCCACGCAGAACGGCGGACTTCGGGTGTCAGGACACTCAACATCAGCGCAACGGCAATCATTATGATGCTGATGTAGAGTCCCCAGGCAGGCGAGGCTCTGTCAATGACCACCGCACCAATTAGAAAACCGATGCCAAGGGATCCAATGAAGCACTAGGTCCAGATTCCCAGCCACACCCCAAGTCCACCACCGTGCCTCCTGACGTCTTCCTCATCGACTACCTCTTGATGTGGATTGCTGCCCATCAACGAGGCCCCAAACAAGTCCGTTAAAGTCGAATGGAAGTTCATGTTTGCGAATCCCAGAGAAATGCCCATCAACCCTCGAGGGAGTAGCAGTGCCCATTTCCAGGCACTGGACTTTGAAGATCGGTGTGTGCTGACGGTTATGGCCTGAGGGAATAGCAAAGGCATGGCCAGGGTCAAGCCCATCAATATGTACTGCCGACGCCCATGAAGTAGTGGTAACGGCCAGCAAAAGAAGGAAGGTAGTGCCATTCTAAGGTACATGCCCACATTTCCGAGAATGGCAATGTGGTTTGCATCGGCGATATAATATTGCACAGCAGGGACGATACCCGCATAAATGCCAAGGATCATGCCAATCATTGCGGTACCAAAGCAGGCCACCATGGCGACAAACCTCTTTCGCGCGGGCGACCAATCACGAGCAATGGGCTGTCGACGATGAGACTTGGTCAAACTGAACTTTGCATCTCTGATGCTGACGTGAGAGCGTCCTCCGAAGCTTATGTCGCGCAAGGAACGGGGGCGTTTCGATTTCGAAGGCCCATGAGAGGCTCCCGTTGCGACGGCAGTAGGGGTGTTCCGAGAATGATTGTGAGTCCCATTGAAGCGTCCTGAAGTTTGCTTTCTCTGTGTGCTTTGATTCGGCGTTGAGAAATCGACGATTTCGTCGGACCCGCCATCTAGACTGCAGACGTCAGGTGACCCATGGCCTGTAGTATGAGCATCTCGAATCTCGTCTAGGGTTATCGGTTCTTGCATGCTGGCATTGTCTCGTAAGCACCTGGAACTGCCCCGTGGCGTGATGGGTGGCGAATGGAAGACACGAATATACTCCCGGACTTCCCGGCTATTCGGCACTGTCTTGGTGCGAGGTTGGATAATCCTGCAAGGGTCATCTTCTTCATAAGCAAGGCGAAAGTGACTGCCACAATCCCTTCCCAGTTGTTTATCAGGCGGTGGCATTGCCAACGGGGGACTCTCGGGATGTGCCACGGATTTGCGTCTCCCTATCTGTTTAACATGACCCAAACTTGATACTCGTGCTGGGAGTACAGGACGATTGTTTCTGATGGTATCCGATATAGTCAGTCCCCGCCGCCGAATAGTTCCTGGCGAGATAGCTTCAGAGTCATGCCCGGAACCTTCGATGGTTCCCAAGAACCGAACTGGCTGCTCATCTTCGGTCGAACAATCTTCCAGCATGCTCTCATGTGCGCTCGACGGCCGGGAACTCTCAGTATAAGAAGATTCGAGCAGATGTGGTTGTATATAGCCGTCGCCCGCGTGGGAGTGGTCGTGGTCAGCAACCTTATTTGCAATTTCCAGGATCTCACTTAGGAGCTGCTCCAAGTTTTGCACAGCTTGCTCAATGACACCGGCGTCTGCAGCGTTCTCATCAGAAAAAGTAGTGACCCTACTGGCAGCCGCGCTGCTGATACCTCCCGAATAATCAGGATGTGGCTGGCGCCGGGGGTGCTGTTTCTTAGGGAGTTGAGTCAACTTTGTGGGGGTCGACTCTCTCGATCTTAGGAGCTCCCGGAGCCACTGTGCAGTACGCTTGGGGTCCAATGCCCCTGGAAAGGAGCGGTGCCCTGAATCAATCAACAATTGCGTGGTCAGAGAACGCGGTAATGTACTGGGCATAGAATTATCGTTCTTTGGCTGACTTGTCCACACAACAGACTGTGGGTCTTCGTCTTCATACTGTTCGTATGGAAGTGCACCTGTAGTATTGTGTAGATCACTAACTGCGTCCGGCACGATAGGCATGATCTCTCTCACATTCATCTGCTTCGAAAATCCATGGCTGTCGGGCATTTTAGCGGTAGGGCCTTTTATCTCTTCCTCGGTTGGCTCAGCTTCTTTCTTTCCTCCTAGTCCAGGAAGAAATCCCCAGTACGAAGCGGCCTTGGAAGCATCCACCGTCCCCTGCGGCTCAGAAGGCGTTGGCACACGAGCATATAAATGAGGTATCGGACGCGAATCACTCTCTGAGACGGTCGTCTCTAAATCCCCACTGTAAAAACCCCGAACTTTGTCCACCCAGGTATGACCGCTGTGTGTCTCATTGGGCAAATGAGATGAATGAACTATCGGAGGGCCAGAACCGTTGGACATAACTCGTACTTTGGATTCATAGGGAGGACGACCACGTCGGATGTGTTTCTGTGTGTGAGCCTCGGCTAGCTTCTGCCCTGGAAATGTCACGGGATAGTCATCCAAAACAGACTCCTTGTCGATATCCTGATGTGCGGGGCGGACCTTGGATGCTCCGATGGGATTCTCGGGAGCAGTCAGATCAACAGAACGAACCTTCGAGACGGCATGATGCCCAATCGCTAATATGCTGCGTTTCGCATCATCAGGCTCCAGATCAGCAGAGCGGACCTTCGACATGCCATGGTGCCCAGTATGGGTATCAAAATCCGCAGGCCGGACCTTGGAAATACCAATATGTCTACCGTGGCCGTAACTAATGTTTCTGTCTGGGAAAATCGTTGTATGCATGGAGTCCGAATTACTTAGAATCGGTGAAATGGGTAAGTCTGAAGTATCTCCACGAAATTTTCCGCCTTTGAGCAGAGCGTGTCTGTAGGCCCCAGTCCGGGTTCCAGTGGAATGGAAAGACGGAGGACGATTACTGACTACCCTCAACGAAGGATTTGAGTCACTTGTCTGAGAGCTGCGCCTGCGAGAAGAAGAGACAACTGATTCCTGGCCTGTATGTCGCATTGTATCAGAAGTGCCAGAGCCAGGGTTTAGTGTAAGAGTTCAAGGGAATAATATAGCATAGCAGTGAACAAGGCGGAATGGTTATAGGAATGCGTGAAGGTGATCAGGTTGAGGATGGATTTTTTTGCAGAGATCCATGGAGGAAGAGATCTGGTGAGATTGTCGTCCAGAAGGGTTCAGTGGGAAGGCGGCGCCGGCTTCTTACATGACTCTTGCCGACGAAGCACGTTCCCTGCTGTGAAATGAAATCACGCCCCACGATGGCGTTTCATACGCATCGTCTTTTAGGATCGTTGTTGCCTCCCTGGTGTGTGGGCTGGCCAAGATCAGAAGTGACAGGGATGATTGTATCGTCTGAAGTCGAGAAACCCTACCAATGGAAAGGTATGTACCCAATGTACTTTTACACAAAAACACTTTCGATGGAGGGATGATTGCAAGAAACCAGGACTATCATGTTCCGCAATGTGTAAGTTGCCCGCGAGGTATCTCCAAGCCAATGTAAATGCGAGTACTGTAAATCTGACGAGAAGTCGTTATTTTGCATTACCGGGCCAGACCACAACATCCTAGATTATGGCTGTTCTCGAACCAATAGCTAATAACTAGATGTTCATCAACAAACAACGCAACTGCTCGCAGCCTGTCACAACCCGGGCAAGCTGTTATATACTCTTGCTGGCTGCGACTTTGGACTTTGGAGTCTGAAGCTATAACTATATATATATATATATTTGAGTTATCTTGGAAACTCGATATAGAGGTATGGTGGAAGAGCCCCTTCCTCTATATTAACCCCCCGAAAACCCTTTCCAGAGTGGGGCACTAATTCAGCATGAGGTACAGTCTTGCCGAGGGTCTGGGCTACTCGAAAGAGATGATATGCCTACCTTAGGTATTCAGGCGACTCGGTGCTTTAACTTTGGGCATGGACCAATGTTGTTTCCTGTTTTCCATTCAAGAGGGAAAGAGATCTTTCTTTCCTTCCCCCCTGCAAGTTAGATGTGACAGATTGCCAAGTTTGATGGATTTTCCCAAGCGAATACATGTAGCTCGGGCACTAGCCAAGCGAGTTTTTGCCAGGGTCCCGATTGGGTAAGCGATGACGACATAAATGAGACAAACTCTCAAGGTCGATGCCCATCCAGCAGGGTTCAACGCAGTCGCAGGAGTCTCGAGACAGGAGCAACTGTATTGTTAGCAGTCAGTGGGTTGGCACGATGGGTAGTAAGACACTCTATGTGCGTGCAAAGTGACCATAGATGTTCCAGCAAAAAATGCAGGATGGGGCCAACTATGGCCAATCAGATGGCAGTCATCCAGTCATACAGAGGCTGGCTGCCGGTCAGCCCCTCTGGTGCTAGGCCTTACAACCATCTGACTGCCGCCTGTGTCAACCAATAATGCAGATGATCACCGGCCTCTGGGGGGCGCAAAAGAGGCATGATCTATGGCTTCACTTGGACCTCAAACTTCACACCGCAACTAAGGCTTAGACCGTTCAGCCCACTGTATCGCATTTGCTTCACCTCGGTGGCTTGATCAGCCTCCAGCCTGGCAGAGGTTATGCAACGTATGTCTGAAGGTGTGGGAGCTGCGCCACCAGTGAGAATCCCCGTCTCCAACGACCTCGGGAGCCTTGGTCGGACGGGCGCAGAAGATGGAGCGGGAGTAGACTGTGGCAGCACGTCCAATGCCTGCCTCACGGGGGTGATCAAAGTCAGGGAATGGTGATATTTGTATCTGTTCACTAATACGTGGCACCCGATACCAACTAGTCAAACCGTCAGAGTTGCGCAATATGCAAACCCACGAACTGGAGATGGCATGCGGCCCCGTCCGGAAATAGTCACCTCTCATCCATAAGGCAGGAGGGAGGCAGTAGGCAGAAGGCTGCTGCGCTTCGAGACATGCGCTTCATCCTTCGTCCTATGGATGCCCTCGATGCCATGCCCAACCAGCCCCGCTAAATGGGATGCATGACATCCCCCCCCCAAAAGCCCCGCCCGCCCGCCGTCCCATGCAATCATCAGCGCCAGCCCTCCCAGATATAACCTGTTATCACGTCGCAGTCCTCGCAGCCTGTTTCCATCGTTGTGCTTCCGCTGCCTTCTGGTTGGGTTCTGTTTTGTTTCTTGTCGGTCGACAGAGTACCAAGCCTCCGATTCCAGTCGGGGCACTTTTTGCAACGCAGCATGTCCTACTACGAGAAGGAGTACCGGCAGACCCGGTACAAAGACGACGATTCCGATGACGAAAAGTATAAGAGCACAACCGTGCGACGGTACAAGGTCGGCGGCGGATCAACCACGAGGGTCGATCGTGTGAAGCGGTATGAGGATTACGATGATGACCGAAGATCTGCGTATTCCTACAGAGACGACCTCCGCGACGCCCATTCACACATCGGCCGCACCTCTGGAGAACTGGTCGAGGTCGACAAGCGCGTAGAGAAGAGTTACTACCCCGAACGACCCAGATCTGCCGTCGAGGCTCCCGTGCAGCGCACCGTTGTAGAGAAGAGGGTCATTGAACGCGACGGCTCTGACTTCCGTGACCGCGATCGTGATCGCGATGACAGATACCGCGTTATGGAGAGGGAGGTGGATTATTCTCGCGGAGAGACTGATCGTCGCGAGCGTGATATAGTCATCGAGAGGGAACGTGAGCCCGAACGCCGCGACAGGGTGGTTCGTGAGACCCGGGAGACTATCGAAAGGGACTCGCCCATGTCCCCGCGCGACCGAGACTGGGACCGACGCTCACGCATGCCCTGGGACGATCACGACGACGTTCGTGTTGAGAAGCGGATTGAACGCAGGAGCGAGGAGCATGGCGATCACATCGACGACGTTCGAGTCGAGAAGCGCATTGAGCGCCGATCAGACGATCACCTGGATGATGTGAAAGTCGAGAAACGCATTGAGCGGTACCATGACGATGATCACCATCACCACCACCACCATGATGGAGACATCGAGCGCTACAGAAAGGAGACTGAATACTATGCGCCTGCCGAACCAACCCCTCAGCCTATCGTCATTCGGCAGAAAGCTCCAGAGCCGCAGCAAATCATTGTGCAAGAGGCACCAGCACCACCCCCTGTTATCATCGATAGGCAGCCAGACCCGGGCTACATTGTGCTTAGAGAAAACAATCGCGAAGTCGCTCGCCGCGACCCCCGAGAAGAGGAATACTACTACCGCAGGGAAGAACGTCGCGATGATGATTATGCCATGGAAAGGTACGATCGACGCCGGCGTGAGTACCAGGACGATGATGAGGACCTCTATGTCAAGAGAACCATCATTCGTCGCGAACGCAGTTCCAGCTCCGATCACCACAAGAGAAGACATTTAGCCGAAGGTGCTCTTGCCGGAGCTGGCATTTCCGCACTGGTCTCGAGTCGACGTGGCCGCGAAGGAGAACTTCCTGAGCACCGAGGCAAGAAAGTTCTTGCTGGCGCTGCCCTTGGTGCCTTGGGTACTGAGGTCATCAGGAGAGCTCGGAGCGCTTATGAGGACCGGCACGATGACCGATACGACGACGACGACGACTATGACCGTCACCACAAGAGTCGCTCCAAGTCCCGATCTAGGTTGACCACCGGCCTAGCTATTGTAAGCCTTTTTTTTCTTTTTCTTCGCTACTGCATAGGCCTTGACTAATGAGACGCTGTACAGGGTGCTGCAGCCCTTGCTGTTGCTGGTGGCCTCAAGTATATTCAGAGCAACAAGATTGAGAAAGAGGAAGCCACCAGAGGCCGAGCCAGGGGAAGGAGATACTCGGACGACTACTCATTGTCCCGGAGCCGCTCCGGCCGGTCACGTAGCAAAGCAAGCATGGCCAAAGCTGCCGCCGCCACAGGGTAAGTTGTACTCGTGCATCCGTCCTGAGTGAAGAAAGAAAATGCCTAGCAGACATGTCGACCATCTTCCCGCACGAAATGGTGACCGGGGCCTTGCAGCAAAGTAGGTGACTAGAAGTGTAAGCTAATTGTGTTTCTCCTAGTGCCATTGCCGGGCTTGTGCAACATTACCGTAGCAAGTCAAGAGGGGGATCACGAAGCAAATCCAGAATTAGGACAGGTTAGTAAAGGTGGGCGTGGATAATACCGAATGAAGACTGACGTTTCATAGGTGCCGAAATCGCCGCAGCTAGTCTCACAGGAGCGGCAGCAAGCAAGCTATGGGAGCGTCACAAGGAAAAGAAAGCGCGCGAGCACGAGAGAGACATCGACGATGAGTACTACTCTGACAGAAGCCGTAGACACAGTCTCTCCCGTAGCCGCAGCCGCAGCAGGTCGAGGGCTCGAAGCTTCACCTCACGAGACGGCGCTAATCCAGAACTAGGCCTGGTTGAATACGGCGCCACTCCTCTTCCACCTTCGGCACGTGAGGCCGCCAGCCGTGAGCGACATCGTCGCCATCGCCAGCGGTCCCGCGACCGCTCGTCTTCGGCGGGCTCTGAGAAGGACGTGAAACAGAAGAGGAGCAAGAGCCGCTTGCGTGAGGCGGCAGCAGGGGTTCTAGGTGCGGGCGCAGCTGCAATAGGAATCAAGAAGTATAATGAGGCCAAGAAGGAGCGCGAGAGGTCTCGAGACAGGGAGTCTCGGGATAGGTCAATTGAGCGGCGGGAGTCGGCAGAGAGACGAGCGGAGCGCAGACGGGGTAGAAAGTCCAGAGAGCGGGAGCGAAGACGTGAGTTTCGCCGGCCAACTCTATGGAAACATTCCTAACATAAACCTTAGGCTTCGAGGAAGAATCGGCAGCCGGCGGGTATTACTCTGCTGGCGAGTATGACCCCGAGGCACCTCCGTCACCGCCCACAGCATCTGGAGGGGCCTATTATCCTCAACAACCACAACCCCCAGCACCAGCCGCTGGCCCAGGCGGCCCAGGCGGCTTCACTCAACATCCGAACAACTCTGCCATGAACCTGAATGCTTACCCACCCCCACCAGGCCACTATAACCCACAAGACTACACTGACCTCCCCGGGCCGCCGCCCGGACCACCACCGCAGGCAGGAACCAGAGGTCGTCCTCATGATCCCTACCCTCCCACCGGGCCAGAGAATGTGAGTCGTCAGCCGAACCTCGGCGGCAACCCAACTCCCATTCCCAAAAATGACCCGGATTCAAGGGGCGCTAGTGCACAAGGTGCGGAGTACCCCTGAGTCTGTGTTAAACTACCATCTCTGCCTCGATGTGTTTTGCAATGGGACAACCACTAACCCATTGTTGCAGATGGTCTAACACGGCGTCGTCGTCGTCGTCGCCGACCCTCTCCAGAGCATCCACCCAGCCGTTCATCGTCTATCAGCACTGTTCCAGAAGACCCTGCTCCATCAGCTACCAAATCTGTTGTGTTCATCCCACTCTCTCCGCAATCAAGTCGCACCCTCAGGAAACACCACGAAACCCACGAGCAGAAGGACCGTAGTGCTCCGGCTGATGACGAACCTGCCGGATCAGTAACAGGCAGTCAAGCCGTCCGCCCTAAGCGCCCCAACTTCAGCAGACGTCGCTCTGACTCGGACCCGTCTTCTGATCGTCCCCTGGTACAGCGTCGCAGGCACAAACAAGACACGTCGCCACTGTCTGACGAGGAAGGTGTCGAAGTTCTTCCAGATCGCTTCGACAATTCTGGCCGGCCTATCGACCCCACAGACCCACGGCGGTGGCATAACAGGCAGGGTGACTTCGACTACCGCCCACGTAATCGAGACGGGACACATGTTCATGGAGCCTGGGGCATCCAGGGTACGGATCCTGACATAGTTAATCAGATGGCCCAAGGAGTTGGAAGCCTATTGCAAGGCAGAACGGGGTTGATGGGAATCCTAGGCAACGTGCTGACAAACCTCCCTGGCTCGAGTGGCGGTGGTGGTGGTGGCGGGAGAGCGGCTATCGAGGATGAGAGATATGATGATGATAAGGAGGAGGAGGATGACAGGCGGAGGAGAAGACGGCACCGGCGTAGGAGGGATGACGACTACTAACTCTCGAGGCTGATTTTATTTTTGAGATCTGTATCTGAAGCGTGGAGCAATGTGGCACTTTTTGTATTTTGTTGTTACGTTTTCAAGACAATCAGGCAATCAGGAAGTATATGATGATGGGATATATGGTTATGACTTATGAATCTCTTTGGCTCGGCCTGCATAGACAGATCTGGATGCTGCGGATTAGCTGTTTGTTTGGACATGTTTTTTGAACTCACTGTATTTTCTTCGGCAGGTTAACGTTGGCCTCGTTCAATCGTCTCGGTGTGCAATATATCATGACTTATGTTGGTCGACAGGTTCCACAACACCTTGGATGCTTTCGAGAATAGACATTGCGCAGCAGCATTGCTAGGCTCTGCAATAAAACTATACAAAGTACAATGCTTAGTTCTTCATTATCTGTGTTGCGCGGATCGGTTTCCGGCGCAGTTCCCAATATCTGCTTCGCGACAAGATGCACCTCATTTGTGACCCTCATCCGGGGTAAACGCAAGAAATCTAACCATCAAAGCAGTCTAAACAAATTAAAGCCCAGGCATCAGACACGGTGTTCCCAATCCTCTTCTTACAACAAAAGTGTACCAACAAGGGTGAAGAGCCCAGCAGCGCCGGCGACAGCGAAGAAGCTCATGTCCATGGGCGGTGCTGGCCGTCCGCTTCCGTTCTTACCCGAAGCGGTAGCTGATACGGAGCCCGATCCAGAAGATGCAGTTCCTGTGGACGTAGAGCCGGCATCTTGCGATCCATCTCCCTTGAGACCGGGACCTGCACCTGCACCATTCGTCATATACTAGAGAGCGATGTTAGTCTCAAACCACTATGGACATTGCAACAGGCAACTTACGTCTTTCGCTGAATCGGGAATAGCGGGCAGCGAGTCGGAGTCGACTTGCCAATCATCGTCGGCTGTCGGGCATGCGGCTGATGTTGTGGTCGACGTGAAGCCGCCGTTACCAGTAGGGGCAGGGTACTTTGAAAGAGCGGACTTGAGGTTACCGAACTCAGTCTCTTCCGTGACGTCGCTGTTGGTACCGCTAATCTCGACAACACCAAAGCCGTTGCCCTCCTTGCTGTACTCGTAGACAAGGCCTCCAGAATAGACACCGGTCATCTCAGAGTTCATGAGAGCTCCCAGTTCTTCGAATGTTCGGGGCGGGTTGGCGATACAACCCCACTCGGACAGGAAGATGGGCAGTCCGTATCCGGTAAAGTTCTTGACCTTCTGGTCCCAACCAGAGGTCTGGAAGTCAGAGGGAGAGCACCACGAGTAGTCGTTGAAGGCGAAGAAGTCGCTCCTGGCATCGTCCGAGCCGCAGTTGAAGTAGGCCGCAGTCTGCATGCGGTTTCCAGCAACATCAGCTGCCGAGTAGCCGACGGGGATTGCGCGTAGGCCCCGGCTGCCAATGAACTGCTTGATGTCGCGGGTGGTGGCCTTGACGTAGGGGGCGGCAAGGGTTGAGTTTGCCTGTTCGTTGATGACTTCATTGCCGGAGAAGAAAGCCAGAGTATTGGTGTACTTGGCAAACTCCTCGACGGTGGCAAAGACGCTCTGCAGATAGACGGCGTTGTAGGACGGGGCAGCGTTGTAGCGGTTGATGGAGTACTTGGGGTTGTTCACATCCAGCACCAGGTAGATGCCGGCATTGGCAAGCTCGGTCATGCAATCATCGTGGTTCTTTGAGTTGTCGACCATGTACACCCGAATAGTGTTGACGCCGAGCTCCTGGAACTTTGCGATATCACGCTTGCAGACGTCTGTGTCGGCGAGAGGATCCGCGTCGGAGGAGGATCCGCCAGGTTGGTAGTCGATTCCCCGAATGTAGAAGCGATCGCTGCCGGTCCAGAATGCTGTGATAGCAATGTTAGTATACAGTTTCGCTGCTAAACCGAGCAGGATCATGATCGTCTTACCATTTCCGGACGCGGTGACTGTGGGTAGGGAATCCGCCCGCTTCGGGAGCTCGTTCTCGGTGGGAGTGGGCCCGGCATTGACGATGCTGGCAGCCGCCAACGCAGAGATGAGGGCGAAAGACTTCATTATGAATCCGACTAGACTTTCAATGGACTGAATTGAGAAAAAACGTGGCGGAAACTTTGACAGTAGAGACACCGTACAGGCAAAAGGACTGTGCGGCAGAAGTATCGACAATGAAAGACGGGAGTCAGTATTAAAAGTTGTGTTATGGAGAAAGGGACAACAAAGCGAGAGAGTTGCCCAATGAGAAAACCACCAAGATGGGGAAGCGACTGTGGTGATAGAAATTCAATGGGAAGAATGAGAAGAAAGAGGAGGAGAAGTCGACGTTTCGCTGGTTAAGGTTTTCAGCGAAAAGCAAGAGAGAATCAGAACCCTGAACATCGGTTGTGACTGGATAGCACGGCAGCCGGCGCCAGATCATCGAAACTACCCGCACCGACAGTAGCGGCGTCTCGTGTGCTGGTGGGAGGGTTGAGTCCACAAATCAAGTTTATAGCTAAGGTTATTCTCTAGTTTGGCCGAGCTGTAAACACAAAGCGTGTCTAGGCGCCACCGTGTGATTATGTGCAGACACCAACCATTCTGAGCGGGTGCGTGTAAGCCGAGCCCCCTTTCCCATCCTTTTGTGGCCATGGCAGCATCGGGCCGTTTTGGCAGACGTTCCGAGGTAATTGCTTCCTCGTGGTGCTGTTGTTCACATTCACCAGGATTCAATCTATTGAGCAATGCAGGCTGGTCGTCTACCGCATGGAGGAGGAGGGTGGATATAGCCATCCTGAGTTTTGGAGGGGGTGCCAGCTCAAAGCCACCCGGTCCACTACTGCATATCCAAGATGCACAATCCAGGGATGGGGCGAAAACATTCCTGGCAATGCTGGAAGTTCATTTCTCTCTCTCGAATCAGCTGCCAGTCATCAACCTTCAGTACTGACTGTGAACAATGCCTGGCCTCCTTTCAACATCAGTACTGCACTGCACTAGATGCCGAAGAAAAGGAAGGTCTTCTGTAATGGAAGTTCTGGCGTTCGTCACTGCTTCTCCCCATTGGAGCCAGTCAATTGCAAATTGTTCTTGAACTACGACATGCCTTCGTATAAAACGCACCTGGTACCTGTAAACTTTGCACTGCCCCCTTGCCCAAGAACCCGATGCAACAGTCCGTTATTAAAGAGATGCAATCATGCCCCTGGATTGGAACAGCACACGTCGGACCTTGCAGACCATTCAACCATATCTGGCGATCTCCTGAGGATTTGTGTCGAACGCGTCTCGAGACAAGCGCATCAATACCCAGTCGGCAGTCAGGAGTCCTTCCCAATCTGTTGTTTTCGTGTCCTCGATGCCGTCATACCGGATCTGAAAACCTGACTTCCGGCAGCTGCCAAGTTCGATACCCACCCAGCCTCTACCGGTTGTCTCGGCTGCCCCTTGCTGCGGATTGACAGCGAGAACGAGGCCTGGCTGCGCACAAACTCAGCAATACATACATACATACCTATTTGCTGAAGTAATCCTTCGCCTTTGCCTCCATGTGCGCCAGAAAGTATCGACAAATTGAGCGATTGCTTTTGCGTTGGATTCACTGAGCACTATCTCCAAGCAAACGGTTTCTACATTCAATCCGCATTTGCAAATGCAAGTTGCTGGGGGCCTGGACGGATCCCTGACCACTATATATGCTAGTAAAATTACCCGAGCCGCTCCACTGCTAGCCAGGGTCTAGAGCACCCTATAAACCAACTAACCTAACTAGAATGTACCCTGCTATGTACAGACCTCTCCTGCAGTGGCTCGGTACATAGCGCTTGGCGATTAGATCTACTCATACCATGATTGTTTCTGCTGTTTGTACCAATGCCATGTTTCGACGACGTCCTCATTTGCGACACATTGAGCTTCGTAACACAGAGCCATTGGGTACTTACATTATCAATGTTTGCAGTCATCCGTACCTCGGCCACAAAACGCCGGCCACCGCCCTTGACCTGAATATTATGACGTGGAGTATGAAGCGGTCTGCCGCATGTTTCTATAACGACCTAGTCAGGAATCATATACAAAAGATATACATATCCTGGCACGGAAGAGTTGGTGGCAGATAGTATATATGCAAGCGAAGTAAGCTCAAAACAACTTCTAAAACGACGCGTCTACTCTATTGCGACGTGGCCTCCTATGGTGCCGTATGCCTTAGGTCTATCCAGATAATAGTAGATATATTAGAAGGAAATCGGATTTGCTTTACCAGTCGTGTGTGCTGACGTCTTATGCGTTCGAACTGCATTACTTTCGAAACCCGTTTTCTATTTCGGACTCAAGGGATTCCTGTTGCTGGTCGAGACAATTCTGCTTGGATGCCAGGTATTCAACGAGACCATGGCAACAAACATCAATGCTGCATTGAAGATGTATAGCCAGAATTCCGCGTTCTGCAACGACCCGTTCCATCCTTGAGCATACTCCATGATTCGGAATGTGGATCGAACGAGAATGAGCCCCGAAACATCGTAAAACATTGACGTGTACTGTTCCCATGGGATCCTGCTCGTCGATGATGCTGTCGTGGGATGTCGACGTATCCGCCAGTGGAAGAGGGACGAAACTAAGATGAACACCGAGAAACCTATGAGTTGTACCGCAAGGCCGCCTGTCTACGTAGCAAAATGTGCCAGTTTCTTACTTTTCTTCTAAGTTTATGGAGAGCCCTCGTGTACGATTTTGTTCTCTTCTTTTATCATAGAAGATGAATAAAATCGAAACTCGTCAATTCTCGAAACTTTTTAAACCCAAAACGAAAGCGTATAACACTTATTAGAAAAGATTTTAGGTTTGCATTTAGTTAATATCGCAGAAAAATTATATATATAAAACCCACACACGCAGCAGGTTTTCATACGTATCAATGACATCCTGCCCTGTCTGGTGTCCGGCTACATCTTTTGCTGCTGAGAGCATGCCTCGGCTGCTGACATGTAGAATTAATATCATATCGTGATGACTATCCATAGTGGTCAGGGGAGCAGAACATACGCTCCTTGCATTAGGAAAGAGATGACATCCGTCGATACGAGAACTTTGGTGAGCCACCTGGCAGGAATAATGGAGGCTTGGCCCCATCCACAAGCTGGACAAGGCGGCTTAGTATCATATATACCCGATGCTGCAAACATGGGTGGAGTGATCAGAATGGGTAGCATCTGAATCATGTACGGCATCAAGCTCCAGTCTGGCGGATGAGATGCAGACGCAATACGTTCTCCATATCCTATCGTCTCGCAAATGCCGCCCAGCACAAATGGGATAAAGTACCACGTCCGAGAACGAGTCAACTGAGAGAGGTGGAGGAATGTTGAAATTGCAAATAGACTCTGAAACCCACGGCTGCTAACGAGGGACCATAGTGACAGTATTTTGACCTGGTTCTCCCCCTGCGGTCATTGTCAATCGCAACTTCTAGGTGTCAAGGGAATAATCGCTCGGCTGGTTTCGAAGTGATTTTACCCAGTCCGTTCTCTGTTTGCGTTGCTCGTGAACGATCTGTTCGATAGTTGAAGCCATTTCTGCCTTATGGGATATTCTTATCTTATAGGAATAGTCGTTTTGCTGACACGGAAGGGCAGACGCCCCCTGGTATTACGCGCATTTGTTCAAGTCGGCGTGTAATTGATAGCAGGATCCACTAATACGAATTCACCCGAACTCGTCCGATCTCGAAAGAGGATGTGAGCACCGCACTAAGCTTATCTAGGACTAGTTCTCGAGATGCGTGTTGCGATGGCTCGAGGCTCAGTCCTTCCCGCAGTGCCGATAAACACGGATTTGGATTGCATATAGTCAGAGCATCCGGAAAACATTCTGAAAACGCCGGAACCGTGGCGGGGAACAGGCAGCAGTTTAGCGGACAATGCGAATGGTATAGCAACTTGGCAAGCGTCAAGTCGGGCCCAAGCCATTTGTCACCGTAGATTGTGCCGACTCCGAATACGAACCCAAAGCGCCAGTCTCGTCAGCTCGCAAGTAGTTGTAGGAAACACCCATCACCACTTAACTGCACATCTAGTAAATTGCGGGCCCCAATATACTGTTACGCTGGGCAGAATAACCCGAACATTGGCATTGCCTGACGTGGACAGCGGTCGGGTCGGCCCCCAGACATGACCGAGGGCTAAGATGTATACATCAAGACGATCTCACCCGAAGAGCCGCCTGTAAGTACAGCATGTCATGTGTTCCCCATCATTACGTCTCGACCTCCACTGCAGCTGCTGACGGCAATCTCACCAAACAGTGGCTGCAGGAGATGCAAGACACGAAAAGTCAAGGTGAGCCGGCCTCGTTGTTTCAGATTCTCCAGTTCTGGCTCCGCCATAGCATATATCTTACATATTTCACTTGTCCCGCATGCCTTACTTAAGCGAGTGTACTGCAGTGTTCGGGAAGGATGAGTGTCTCATACTCCGGGCTTTGCTTCCAAGCAGTCTTCAGCCTCCCCATTGTATAGGCTGACATCATTCAGTGCGATGAACAACGACCATCATGCGGAAACTGCATCAAACACAATGTCACTTGCGATTTCGTGGCAGCAGAAAAGACGAATCCCAGGCCAAGCCTTAACTCCTCAGTTGGGTCTGCCAGTGGCCTGAATATGGCAGATCTGGAGCTGCTACATAACTACACGACCTTGACGTATGTCACGATTTCCCAGAGATTGAGCATGCGGGAATTTTTCCGACACAATATCGTGCAGATGGGCTTCAGGCACGAGTACATCATGAGAACGCTGCTCGCCATTTCGGCTCTCCATCTTGCGCACCACCGAAAACACTGGTCCGAGTACTACGTATCCTTGGCTCTGTCTCACCATCAAGCAGCGTCACGGACAGCAGTAGATTTAATGACCAATGTCACTTCGGAAAACGCACCAATGCTTTATGTGTTCTCTAACCTCACCATGTACTTTGGTAGGTTGCTTCGTCTCGACAGCTGAAGAATTATCGACATCCTGACTAACCTGCCTCCCCCCTAAAAGCGCTAGCAGCACCACGACAGGAGTCCGACTTCCTCCTTATCGGGGAGAGCGGGTTTCCAGACTGGATGTTTCTCCTCCGTGGGATCAAGCTCTTCCATCCATACTTGCAGGATGCAAGCAAGACGGAGGAGCTGTCACCGCTCCTCCAGGACGGAGGACGGCGGTGGGTCACTCAGCACTCAGTATCTCTAGATGCGACTGCGCCGCCCAAGCAGCAGCTCGACCACATCGCCTTTCTGATCCAGGAGACGCTCACAAAGGAAGAGGATGCGCCGGCGCGGAAGATATACCTCGATGCGATAGAGAAGCTGGAGAGGACGTTCGCTGCATACCGCCTGCCGGTGCCCGCCGGGGAAGACCGGCACGATATACGGGTGGCGTTCCTCTGGCTGTTCGAGGTGACCGATGACGGCTTCCTGCCGCTGCTGAAGACCCCGACGCAGGAGGCGGCGGTGCTGCTCACGTTCTTCGCGGTGCTGCTCAAAAAGTCGCCCGATCAGTGGTGGGTGCACGGCTGGCCGGAGCATCTGCTTGCCAAGGCTTATGCTCTATTAGATGAAGAACATCGACTTTGGATCCGCTGGCCCATGGAGGAGATGGCGTGGATCCCTCCCATGGAATATATACTGAGGCCAATAGGTAGCGTTGAGAACAATCCTACCGATGGCAGGACTGCATTGCATCAATGAAAAGTGGCGGGGCTTACTGGTATAATCTGACTTTCAAGTCGCTTCTATTTTAGCTAACTGTGAATATGCCGAGCGGTTACTGTCCAGACTGGATTGCTGTCTAATTGAATGTGACAAACTTTTGAAGCACTGTGCCCAAAACTCCCCTTTCTCGACCGCTTAGCGTTACTCTGATAATAACATGAATCATTCGTTTTTTATATATCACCATATATCGCCATCCGTCCAAAGTATACAATGAAAAAGACGCCAAAATATATCCTGATTACTCATATGACTCTTCACCACCTACCACGGACTTCACCATGCCATTGCTGGCGATTGGGACTAGCTCCCGGTTCATCCATTTCCACCCCTGCGGGGCGATTGGTGGGATATTGCCCCCTTCATACTGATAATCCATAACTTCGTCCATCGTCGGATATGTAACGGCCTCCTCTGCCGTCAGGCTTGCCCTATACACCCAAGGCTCGAACATTCGGTACACGCCCCACAGCGTGACACCCACATTGCTTGGGCGCTCGTTTGGTTGCTTTCGATGGCCTCTCTGCAAGCTCCGGTACCGATCCGCCTGGTCCTCGAGTCGTAAATCCTTGAGAGATTGATTGTACATATAATCGTCAAGGGCACAATACGCCGTCCACAACTCCGGCGCGAGGAGAGAGGCAGGAGGCTGGGATACGACTTGTGGCCGTTGACCCAAGTCAGGGATCCAGCGATCCTGACGAGCAAGTATATCGTCAGACGGATCAAGGAGTAACGAGTCCACGGAGCCAAGACGTAGGTAGGACGACTGCTTCTTAGTGTTCTTGGACCACGGCGGGCTTACGGCAGTTCTGGAGGCAGTGCGGGCTTTTGGCTTTTGGCTACTTTTAACCCCAGTCCCAGCAGATTTTCCTTTCTTGATGCCAGTGTTGAGACGAGCCCGTGGCTTTGGTGCCTCAGGGTTGTAAACAGGCCGAGGGCGGCCGGCGGAGCGTTTTGGTTGCCGCCGGACCGGGACGCTTTGTGTCTGCCGGGGTGCCATGTTGGTAGTAGAGTTATGCGCTGGGCTTAGAATCGAGGCGACTATGGGAGAATGCGACTTCTGAGCTGTCCTTGATTTGAAGTCGTGGTCAAGTAAAAGACTATGAGAATCAGTGCGTTTTGGATCCTTGCATGAGACTAAGATCTACCCAAATATGAGGTTATAAGCATCAACCACAAGACGATTGAGTTGCCGATGAAGCTCATTGGCTCATTGTCCTGCGGCATGGTTGACCTATCACAAAGAACTCGTGAAGTGCGTGTTCTCATTCATGACAAAGGATGGGCTGGTGGGACAAGGGGCATGGGCCAATCGAGATATCATCGCGACTTCTGGCTTATCCCTCAAGTCTATGGAAGCTCAATCGACAGGTTAGCCTAAACTGTCCGCTCCAGTTGGTCTTCATATGTCGTTAGCCTGGGTGCATCTTATACAAAGGAATAGTATTCCAACTCAGAGTGACTTCGGGTTTCATATTCGAAGATGTGCCATTGTTTTGCTGGTCCTTCTGGTAGGGGAAATTGGGTTTGAGCAGCAGTTTTGAGAGCTCGGTTGTCAAAAGATGTTGACAATGTTCATAAGGGGTGGGATGAGTGTTTCCCTTCTTGCCAGTCAACCTAGTGCGCCTGATTTGGCAGGGAACTGAGCTTATTCGATAGTGCCTTGCGACCAGACGTTATGGTGAGGATTAGCGTCCCGAAGACATACCTAGGGGAGGGGCAACATCAGATAAACCATGGAGCAGCGACTGTGAGATCCAAAACGTCCCACCACTTCGTATTTGATGGTTTACCGCTATCGGCTTGGAGATCTTGTTGCTTCCAGAACGATTCGATAATCTCGCGGAGCACTGTGATATTACCAATGTGGCGTTTGATGTCCATCAAATCCAAGGCATAGAGAACCTCGATGCGCTGTTCATCGGTATCAGACTCGCAAGCAAGCACAAAGAGCGGCCATGGGCTTGTGCAGATTTCCAGCGTCCTCAGGACCTGAAATGCCTGATCCAGATAGATGCTTCTAAGCTCATGCGCCTGGGCCGCATTGCAGGCTCTTTGCAGATACAGGAAGGTGGCGATGCGATAAAGTTCTGCGGTGCTGTGTATCATTGTGCGCTGGTATGGGGACAGCTCATCGGCATAACTGGGGTCCATTTTCTGGTCCAAGTTTGCCAATCGACTTTCAACATCGTGCCATTCATCGTTTCGGCGAGTCTTTTCCTCCGCCGTGGGGTATGCGATGTCCCCATGAAGCTCTCGAGCGCGGATTCCGTTGACGTAGCTTATGATCTCCATAACTTCTACCGAACAGCCGAGGGAACCGACAATCTGTGTACAATTCAGCTGAGTTGATATTCCTATCACTTTCGCAGTTCAACCTACTAGTGATGTGTCAAAGGCCAGCTCATCCCTCAGTTGTAGTGACACAGGACCGTCCGGATAGAACTGGAGAGGACTCTTGAATTCGCCAAGAACTTCATGGTAAAGAAACCAGGTGTACAAGAAACTAGATCTTGGATAGCCGTCGTGAATAATCATGAGCCTGCGGAGTATGTTCTTAGCACCGTTAAGATGGAGGTCCCAGTTACCCTCTGTCTCGTCGAAAACCTAGCACGATATTAGTGAGCGGCCAGGACCACAACTCGGGTTGTCGGTACCAACATTATACACACAAAGCATCATCGACGTTGCAAGTTGCGTTTCGTTAATACCAACGCATTCTGCTGACAGTGAAGAAGATAAGGACCGCAGAGCTTTGGCTTTGAATGGAAGTGCCCTTTCTGTACCCCCGAGATGGAATGCAGAAACAGACAGCATGGCATTCCGTAGCCCTTCCGAGGCCGAACTGTACGGGGACAATGCCAGGGGCAGGAGGTACTCGCGGAAGCCATTTCTTATGTCAATGGTAGAAACCATGGACGAGAGTTTGTTCTGGTCTAACACGATCTCATCAGGGCACCACCCCCCATAAAATGTACATTCATACTTACAGTAACTTATGAGATGGGACTCCCTCTCATGAAAATCTGGTATCAACGGGATCAGGCGCTGGGGACGTGGAGAACGGTGAGCCAGGGCAGAGTGACGGGCAGAGTCATCATTTCGGAACCGTGTCAAGTCGTCATAAGTCACATTTAAAAATTGCCGGCCATAATATTTTGAGTCACTCGTCGGCATTTGAAAGTCCTGATCTGGTAGTTGACTCTTGCGGCGCCGACCGTCGGGCTGGTCAGGCCACGCCAGCCGGATGCCGTAGCCTAGACATTCTCGCCCGGTACGAAGACAGTTGTTGCAGGCAGGGAAACCACGATCACATCCGATCTTCCGTTCTACCAGAGAAAGGTCAGCAACTGGACGTGGTTTCAAGACATGGCCGTTGCGGAAAACGCACGTTTGCATGTCCAGCAGCCCTGTGCGCGTCTGCCCGACTGCATCGCTGCTCGCTGTCGGAGTCGCTCGCAGGGCGTAGGAGCGCTGGTTGTCGCGTTTGGAGTCAACAGCGTGCAGAAGCCACTACTCAACTAGTCCGTGCCGCTGGCCGACCGACAGCATGATCCAGCGAGGCTGAGTTTGAGATGTCAAGACGATTTCCAGTAGGTTGTAAAGGATGACAAAGCGCAGCGCTCCGTGGCACGGCCCGTGAAGATCAGTCCTAATCTATTGCAGAAAAACATTTCGCACTAGGCGCTGGTGGTTGCTTGACAGCTGCCTGGATGCATGGATTATATGCCGGGGATTGACAATGGATAGCTTGCAATCGCCGACATAGACCGCACCACCTTTGGCCAATGATGATCAGGTCCGCTCTTGCAATTGTAGACGGGTGTGTGATATTGGGAGAGGGAGAGAAAGGGGATGCATGGCGACGTACAGGCTTGTCGCTGATTCGCTGGCATGTATGCGCGGAACGACGAGACCTTTCTTTTCAGTGCCTCGACGAGGAAAAAAACATCGGGCCATGGGGACTAGATAAAGATCCAGGGGCGAAGTACCATGCATCGACAGCATGGTAGAAATCCCAGCCAAGGGCGCTTCTATCATGCATGCTTGCTTACACGTCGCACGAGTATAATAGCCAACGCCTGTTAGCCCAAAACTCTAATTGCTACGTCATGCTTGTAAGACGGGGCCGCAGCATTCGGGCAGCACAATGAACTCGCAGCAGCTTGACCGGTGCGGTGCAATGTAATCACTACATCGCTACCATCGCTCTTGATTTCTAATACATCTGGGCTCCATGCAATGCGTGCTGTACTGGCAGCCACCCCCCTTCGCAGTGCACACAGTCCGGAGTTGGTCGGGTCTCCAACCTATACAAGTACTACAAGAACTCCCGCCCGCCTAGGCCTAACAAGGCCATTCCGACGTGAAGGGTGGTTGGCATCGGTACCTATGTTATCACGACTTGTACGACGCGGTACCAGCTGGCACAATACCAAATAGAACCCCTGATTGTATGATATAGGAAACTATAGGCCGAACGCATCTATCATTACACTTGCAGGGGGGTTTATGGTACCGGGAATACTGGCATAGGAGACGTCAAGCTCACAAACGCCCATGTCAACATCGTCAGTACCTGGAATCATCCTTGGTAGGTTGCGGACTTTGGGAGGGTGGTGCCAGAGCGAGAGCTAGTACTGCGCAGTTTCTGCATCTAGACGCCAGAATGCCGGTTGTGAGGGGCCACCCCATACTTTAGTAGAATAGAGACTGGATTCGGAAAGCCTGGGGAAAGCCTTGAAGCTCCCCAGCGGCAACCGAGCGTCGGGCACTCCACGCCCGAGAACCAAGGAACTTACATAAGGTGTAAGATCTTCCGTTGACGCACCTCCTAAAATTCGACTACAGCGATGATGCTATTCAGCACGTCGGTGAGACCACAAAGCGCTATATGAAGAAGTCTTGACGATGTACGAGTCCAATAGCAATGTGGATTGCCAACGCTGTGTAGCGTAGCAGCATACGAGTTCGACAGCTGTGCATTTCACCGTTGAGTTTTCCGGGTCGTACCAGGTGCTCATCGCTAGGAACGCGGCCATACAGTAGATACAATTGGGGGCGGACCGAAAGGACACTACAACAACTCTCCCCTCCCCGCCTGTGAGGTTTAAACTTTACAGTAGTAGTGCGTACAGCACTGAGCACCTGGCACTTGTGGCTTGCCCTCTTATGTCCGCCATCTCCTTTGCCAAGTGTTTGTCCCCACCTGTGGCGCAGGAAGGTCTCTAGCGCGAGCTCGGTCGACCACATGATGAGTCGCCGAGGTTCAATTGACATGTGGTTGTCGATGCGTTCGGTCAATGTCATGTTCCGAGCTTTGGATTACGCTTCTGCCGGTTGAGGATCGCCAGAACTACAAGAACCAAGCGACCCCCATCTACGAACCAGTTCGTACCCAGTCCATATCCTCCTACAGCCGACGGTGCCTACCTGCGTGATCGTACATCAAATCACCCGATCCATCACATCAACTCGCGAACATGAGTCTCAAGAACGGTACGGTTTAGCGCGTTGTATGATCGCTTCGCCCCAACGACGAGAAGCTGACTGTGTGTGCACTCCCCAGAAAAGTTCCCATCTTCTGCCGCTTTTGAGGCTATCAACTCCGCCCTCAATTCGAGCGAGGCCGATAAGAAAGATGCCATTAAGCAAGGAAACGCCGTGTTTGCATTTACACTCAAGAACAAGGCGGGCGAGACGGACAGCTGGCATATCGACCTGAAGGAGAGCGGTTCGGTCGGCAAAGGACTGGGATCCAAGCCTACAGGTATGTTCGCGGGCGCATTGTTTCTGGCTTCAAGACTGGACTCGAGGCTGACATATACACTCCCTAGTCACCCTGTCGCTATCCGACGAGGACTTTGGCAAACTAGTCGCTGGACAAGCAAACGCACAGAGACTGTTCATGTCCGGAAAGTTGAAGATCAAGGGTGATGTGATGAAGGCAACCAAGATGGAGCCCATTTTGAAGAAGGCACAAACCAAGGCTAAGCTGTAGAATATGAATACCACGGGGTTCGGCGTAATTGGATAGTTTGAACAAAGTACCCATCGATTGATGTGCGCCAGTATTAACGGTACTTTGTACTTCGTAATGGAACTGCCGATTTAACTAGACTGGCTGTCTTGCGTGTTTGGTGTATTTGGTTGAGGGTGTAGCTTTCTGCCTTCTCTGTCCTAGCCTCGGAACTTCAACGCTTTGTTCTGATTCCGATTCCCATGCACTGTGGGGATGTTATTCAGGCACGTCTTAGCTACGAGAAGGGGTTGAGGATGGTCTTGCTTCAAGTCACAAGACCTCAAAGCAACGCTTGGTGATATACTCTCTATGCAAAGTGTTTAAACGTTGGGGAGTAGTCAGCACGTCAATGCAATGTCCCCGTACGACTATGCCGTCGGTGCATGCAGCGGAACTTGAACTCGATTGAGGGGTTGCATGCAGTATGCGAACACCTTTCGTGCACCAGGACTTTGTTACATTTATTTACATTGTGCTGGTCGTTGCTTTCTCGCAGCTTGCAGTGAGCTTGAAACAACTGATATGTTCCTCAGGCAGCACAGTTTGGTGCCCTGGGTCCCGAGGCAAAATCGACCAAGGCAATCAGCTTGGTGAATATAATTAACCTAGTGATTACCACCTCGATCAATCACATGCCGAATACTCTCTGTCGAATACCGGCCAATATGTAACGTCTGCGGTCCGGAGAAAGCGCCCAGCCCAAGCTCTCTGAACATCTCCCGAAATATGCGTAATGATGTCAACATAAGGCAGTAGCTCAGACACCAGTGGCTAGCAGCTGCCAGGGCTCTTCTCGGCCAGTCTGCACTCTGCTGTCAGACAGTGACAGAGACGAGCGACACCAAAACACGGGTACGCGCCGGGGCACCCCAAACGGCAGCAGGGATCCACCTGGGTTTTGGAGTGCTGGCCAATGCTCACCTATCATTTTCTGGCCGCTGGCTTCTGGCTCTGACTGCTGGCTGGCGTTTCCTTCCCCTGCTCTCGATCAGCAAGGGTGTCGTTACCAGTGTCCATCCTTTTGTGATCCACCCAAAATAACGACGACCCGACTGCGATTTCTTCAACGCCTAAAAATTCGAGAGTCGAACATTCAGGGCACCAAGGCCAACCATCACCCAAAACACGAACTTTTCTCGTGTCAGAGGATGAATATCGCCAAGCTGCACTGATCGGCACCACTTTGTTATTTCCCATCTGCGCCGCTTTGGCACTGTTGACCATTGACCACCTTCCACCCCTGCGCCAGTGTTGTTCTCATCCACTTCTTTCCCTTGAGCATGCTGGGTCGACCCGTCAATTTCTAGACGAACCCATCTTTCTCTGGTCCGCGCGACGCATTCCTGTATCTTCGCGTGCGAGTACGACCAGCTTCTTTCATTTCGAGCTTTGACTCGACATCATCTCATCTTGAGCTTCAAGCTCCAAGCACAATGTCTTCGAGCTTCAACCCGACGCCGACACCTCGCCGGTCAGGTGCTGCGCCCGGCTCCCACAGCTCCATCACACCGGCTGCCAACAGATTCCGATCTTCTCTCGTGCCGATGCAACGGTCCACGCCACTCCGTAGTTCGCGAGGCCCGAGTCGAGTCACGTCAGTCCCAGCTCCAGCTCCATCAGGCGCTACTGTTGTCAAGGATCTGTTCAGGACCACTACAACCCCAAAACCCAGTCGCACTACACCATTCGCTCCTGATCTGCCCGCCGAGGCCACCAAGACACCGGCATCGGTTCGGAAAGTCGCGCCTAAGGGCGCTGGAGCTGGCATGGCTGGCACGACCTCGCAAGAGCTCTTTAAGCAGAGAATACCGTCGCCCGACCCAGAATTATCGGGCGCGAAGGTGCAAAACGCAGTGCCCGAGCATTTAAGGAACCGCAAGGGCACAGTGTACGCCGACCAGTATCTGGGCCACAAATGTCCGCCTGAGTTCGACGAGGATCAACGAAGGCAGTTTTTCTGCATTCTCGACCTGCGGAGACTGAAGTATGCCGCCAACGAGATTTTTGCTAAGAAAGACTGGAAGTTGAATATCATCAACTTCGCAAAAGAGTACGAGAAGAGTCGCGGTCTTATCATGCTACGCTATGGTCTCTATGAGTTCAAGAATGTCAAACCCTCCGAAGAGGTCATGCGGAAATGGCGGAAAGCCCACGGTCTGCCTGAACCAGCACCTCAAGCTAAGAAGCCTGCCACAACTGGTTTCAGCACGAGTTCCAAATCTCCTTTCTCCGCCACTGGATCGAAGCGCAAGGCCGACGATGATATCCAGCCCAAAGATACCACACTCCAGACCTCTACCTTCAACCAGAATAAAAGGCGGAACCTTGCTCAGGAGTCTACTGATGATTCTCCCATGTTCGCTCCTAGTCCCACTAAGAGCAAGCGCAAGGTGGAGGAGACGGACGAGGGCGACGAGAATTCACGAAACAAGGTGCAGAAGGCCACACCCTCAGCTGCGCGCTCTAGGTTGGAGGGAATCATCAACAATGTTCAGTCGGGTAGCCCGGCCCCTGCAGGGTCGCCTCTCAAACGGCCAGCCTTCGGTGAAAGCGCAAGCGCCACTACGGGCGCGTCTATGACCCCCCTATTTGGTATTGCAAAGACTGGCGATGCTCCAAAATCTGCGTTTGCCACCAAATCAAACCCCTACGGCCCGCCCTCTAACGGCGTCGTGGACTCCTCGAGATTGAATTCGACTCATTTTCAAGCTGGGAAAGCACTTAATGGGGAAAAGGATTCTGTACTAGGTAGTCACAAATTCGGCTCAAGCCTTGCACCGAAGCCCTCGAACATTTTTGGCTATCTGTCTGAAAGTTCGGCTAACAACAGCGGTGCGGAGAATGGTGACGAGACCGATTCAGAGTCAGGCGATTCACAGCCTGAGACGGGAAGTCAAGATGCCGCGCCGAGCTACGAGCCCAGCGCAGTACCAAGCACAGGCACTGCTACACCACCGATCACCCTTGGATCTGGAGGTCCCCCTTTGTTTGGCTTCAGTAAGCCTGCTGTGGCAACCTCCAATCCGTTCGCTGGCTCTTTCAATAAGCCTGCCGATGTCCCAGTTGAGAAGCCTGCTGAAGGTGCTACGAAGGGCGGGCTATTTGGCCGCGTATCATTCGGAGCTGATGGGCAACCTCTTCGAGAAACGTCCATAGAGCAGATACCGAGGGCGCCATCTCCTGCGAAGGAGGCTGCAGCTGAAACCGAGCCGACAAAGACTCCCGCAAAGGCACCTGGAAATTTCACATTTGACCCTACAACGACACCTATCACATTCGGCAAGGACAACAGCTCCACATCTTCCAAGCCTGCTGCGCCGGTCACAGATAATGTCATAAAGGAACCTAATGAAACTGAAAAGGCTTCTGTAAGCTCTTCCTCTATTTTCTCGTCGTTCAAACCGGCGGTTACAGATGAACCTTCCAAAACGCTTTTCGGCACCAAGCCTGCCGAGCAACCTACTCAACCTCTTTTTGGATCGAAGCAGCCAGAACAGACCTCAAAATCCTCTCCATCCTTGTTCGGTGCGAAGCCCTCTGAGCAATCGACAAGCACCTCCCAGCAGCCATCACAGCTTCTGTTTGGCAATCCCAGTAACGCTGAGCCAGAGAAGCAGGCATCTGCTTCATCGACTGGCTCATTGTTCGGTGCCAAATTTCCGAGTCAGTCAGACGGTAGTTCCACACCTTCGCAACCACTCTTTGGCAGTCTCCAAAAACCTGCCGAAGGTGAGAAGACTGATATTACTTCCGCTTCGATCTCGACCTCCATCTTCAACACACCGCAACCAGCCCCCGCGCCCTTCTCCTTTGGAGGCACTTCCACATCAAAGCCACTGTTTGGCGAGGCTAGCAAGCCAACCGAGATCGAGGCACCTGAAATTAAGGAACAGCCTAAGAACCCCTCTGGGAATCAAGGTCTATTTGGAGCTCCTGCCGCGACGAACGGCGACTCGAAGGCTCAGGAGCCGGCTCAAGGGGTCTTCAATTCTCAGACGCTTTTTGGAAATCCAAATCCAACTACGGAGACTGCTGTTTCGACCCCCAGTGCAGCACCACTTTTCGGTAGCTTCCAGCCGGCACCTGAGCCACCCAAGACTGAACCCCCCAAGCCCTCTGCTAGCTTTTTCGGCAATGCCCCATCATCAGCTGCGCCTACCTTCTTTGGAAACAGTAACTCAACCGCTGCCAACCCATTTGGAGCTCCACCGGCAAATCCGTTTGCCATCGGAAACACCACCACCTCGTCAAAGAGAGGTGCAGAAGATGACTCTCAACCGTCTAAAAAGGTCATGTTCGGTAGGACAGAACCAGTCGATAATTCGGCAAGCCAACCGGCATCGACGTCGTTTTCCTTTGGCGCCCCGCAGCCGTCCGCGCCGTCATTTGACCAGCCAGAGAAAAAGTCCATGTTCGGTAATGTCACGGGAGAATCTGCTGGATCCAATAGTCCAGTGCCAGGCAGAAAGATATTGACCCCAAAGAGACTACGAGGTGCTGGCGCTGCCAGACAGGCAAGTCCGTCACCTGCGCCTTCATTTGAGGGTTCTGGCTTGTTTGGGTCACAAACTCCAAAGCCTGATGCGTCTGCGTCCGGCAATTCCTTTGGCAACAGCAATGCTTCTTTTACCTTTGGCCAGCAAAATGATGTCCCTAGTGTTGACAACAACGCTTCCTCATCATTCGCCTTCGGCCAATCAAACCCACAATCTAATGGAAATGCGGCTGGCAGCTCGTCATTCACTTTCGGAGGAAATTCATCGGCCCCCTCAGGTGGCTCTTTCACTTTTGGAGCAGGCGGTAATGGACCATCCAACCCTTTCACTGGTGCTAGCGGTCCTTCAACACAGTCATTTGGTGGAGCATCAGGGACACCTACTCCAGCCGGATCCTTCAATTTCCAATTCGGTGGTCAAGCGCCCTCAACGCCTGCGCCGACTGATCAGAGCAAGTCGCTCTTCGGCAGTCAGACAAATGGCGCGACACCTGCCCCTACCTTCAGCTTCACATCGGCTACCCCTCAGCCAACGCCACAGCAGAGTTCGACAAATCTGTTCGCGCCTCAGCCTTCTGCCCCGAGCATATTCAGCGGTCTGCAACCTAGCGGCGGTGCTCCCGGAGCCAACTCACCATTTCCTGCTTCGTCGAGCATGAACGCTACACCTGTCAGTGGAACGCCTGAGCCGCAAACGCAGCATGCAGAAGGCGATGCTGAGGCGCCCCAGGAGCAGATCTCACTAACCCAGGGCGGCCCTGGGGAGGAGGACGAGGAGACTGTGTTCGAAGTAAGGGCGAAAGCTATGAACTATGTTCCTGTAACGCCTGGTGAGGATAGTCCATCATCCAAATCGCCCTGGCAAACCAAAGGCATAGGTCCCCTGCGACTTCTCAAACATAAGACCACGGGACAAGTCCGCATCCTGCTTCGTGCTGAGCCTCGCGGTCATATAGCAATGAATAAGACACTCTTGGCTGGTGTTGATTACAAAGCGGACGGCAAGACCGTGAAAGTTATGACGTCCAATGACGATGGTTCTGGTCTAGAGACCTGGGTTCTGCAGGTGAGGAAGGCCGAGGACGCCGTGGGACTCGCCAGTGCCTTTGAATCTTGGAAGGCCGCGAACAAGTGAGTGATGGAGCTGAGCTATGGGATGTGGATTGAGACACCCGCTTGAATTTATGGTGGAGGAACGCAAGCAGGCCACTTCGGCGAAATGATGGATTACACGGACGACATTGGTGGATTATATTAGAGCGGTCTTGACCAGGCATTATTGGAGTTTCTGTCTTGAGGAATGCATATAGCTAGTAGCTAGCAGATGATATGCCGGGTTGGGGAGGTTCTGCGCATCTTCTCAACCTTGTTTTCCTCAGACGCATAGTCTGGTAACACGAAGTTCATTGTTTCAGTTGTCACGAGAAAAACGGGCAATGTATTTGACTGCAAAAGCATCAAAAGGGGAGTTTGGCTGGCAGTTACTTTATTAATTGTTGTATCTCAAGCTGCAATTGTATGTTGCCGCAGGAGGAAAGCCTAGATTGTACATTGCAAGCCGCGATTTCTAGTTTCGCAACACTTTGCCTTTGGAGCATTGACCGGAGGACATTTCTCCGGAGCCGACTCATCGAAACGTTGATCATGTTTGTGTCTCGGCTTGCAGGTCCTTGCGTGCTACAAGAACTCCCGTGCAAATGCCATAGTCAAAACAGTGTATTCGACTTCTATATAAACAGAGAAACAAGCAGGGGAATGGAGTCGCCCGTTCAATTTCTGGCGGCTGCCTTGACAGAATATCGGGGAGCTGGGCATGATACTAGAAGCCAGGGCATAATTGTTTTCCTTAGCCAGTCTAGAGGTCGGTCCCAGATGTTCTTCTGCGTGTAGTCCACTAGAACTTCAGGGTGCTTGATTTTGGCGCCTTATGTCGCTTTGTTAGCTCTTTGGTCCTATAGTAAGTACAATGTTGGTTTTATCTCTGAATTGATGATATAACCGTTCCTTAGCCCACATTTCTATCGGCAATATGGTAGAAGTGGATTGGCTTGTGTGAACGGAGGGTATTGACCTTTCCCTTTATAACCCCTTTTCTTCTTCTTTCTATAAGCCGCGAACCTAAAAATTTCATGTTGCGGATCGTAGCAATCTCATAACATCAGATACTAGATATAGACTTCCAGCAATCACAAGCGGCCCCCCATCCGCGATATGGGAAGCCCACTGCAATGCGTCCTGTAAGTTCTCTTTGGAGTTATGCTGGGATGAAGTGCTACTACGAGCAACAGCACTAAGAATTGTTTCTGCACTCATTGGCTTAACCCACGGCATACCGTCGACCGGACCGAATTCTACGGCGACAACGAAATCCCCTTGATGAATAAGCGATTTGATGATCTCGGTCAGATCTTTACCTTGTGATGCCGCAAGAATCCATGTCACGGGCTTCGGCTCACCGCCAGCCCGGAAATGTCTATTGACATATCCGGCGAGTGCTTCTGCCGACTGGTGATTGTGAGCGCCGTCGAGAAGGACGCTTTGCTGCCGGCCAGTAACTGCTTTGATGTCTAATAGTTGTAGCCGACCTGGCCACGACATGTTTCTAATTGCGGGTGTCACGACCTCTGCAGTATGGGCGTATTGTGGGAAAGCGGTTCGAAACGCTTCATGTGCAACTGCGAGATTTTGAGCCTGATGGGGCTCGAGGTCATCCTTCAACGAACGAGCAATGTCACTAGACTCCAACGAAGTGATTTTGAGATGGGATCCAACCTCTTGGCTGTGCACTCGAAAAACATCGAGTACGCTTATCGGATTGCTGGCGTCCACCACGCAAGGCACATCTTGACGCATAATACCAGCCTTTTGTAAGGCTATCTCTGACAGGGTGTTTCCCAGGAAAGATTGATGGTCGAGGCCAATTTTGGAGATGACGGTAATAGCCTTGTGCTTCAGCACGTTGGTTGCATCAAGCCTCCCACCAAGGCCGACCTCGACCACGCCAACCTCGACCCTCTCGGCTTCGAAAATCTCAAAGGCCGTGGCTGTGAGCAGCTCAAACTCGCTTGCATTGATCTGCCACTCCTCGTTTCTCTGCCTGACCAGATCCTCGAATTGGCGGAACTTTGTTTCAGACACAGCCGTGTCATTGATGGAGATGCAGTCCCATCGGTCTATCAGGTGCGGCGAGGTGAACTTGGCACACGAGATGTTGTTGGCCCGGAGCATAGCAGTCAGATAGGCACATATGGACCCCTTGCCATTTGTCCCAGCAACGTGTACGGCCTTCCATGTCTGCGGTGTTTTTTGTAGGAGCTTTTGGATCCTTGCCAATCCCAGCTCAATCATGTTGCCGGATGAGGAAGTGCTACAGGTTGGCTCTATGAAAGCTTGGCAGGGTCAGGAGCAATGCAGGTTCGACGAAGACAATTCGAATCCCAGGGGTCCAAGGAGTGGAGAATGCGCTGTCCTCGTGTTGCTGGTAACGAGTAAGGCGAGTGACCGCCCGCTTCATGGGTGAGTCATCGAAAAGCGTGCAATTTGGCGGTCGAGTGATGAACGATAGCGTCCCCCAGCAACGGTCCCGTCGCTCGTCAGCCTGTGGATTCGATCAAAGTCGAGAGCAGGCTGACAATCACTGAATTGTCCAGGGTCTAGACGGGCAGGGATGCCCGGCTGCGAGCTCGGACCAGCAGACGCGCCAGCCAATGGAGGGAAGCTGTGCTCGGCACGCTCTGGTAGACCCCAGATGACGAAAACATGGGACCACACTGACTTCTCGCCTGTCGTCGAGTTCTTCCTTAACTCGAACCTAACAGGCGCTCTGAAACAAGGATCACGACGATTCGCGATTCGCAGTCGCAGCAACCATTCACTCAAAAGAGCAATCGCCAGCCCCTTGAGATTTTCCCATTCCACTCCTCCACAACAACCGAACCATCAAAACCCCACGAAGGGCAGTCGGGTCCGCCTTTTTGCGCGACCACCTTTCATAATCGTCGCCAACGGCGCATTGCCGCATCTCGACTTCTTCCATTTTCTTGTTCATTTGCTTCATCCAAATCCCCCCGCACTCGTTTTTGGCATCTGCGCCCGTAACTTTTCTTGCCGTTTTCCATTGTACGCCTGCCTGATCCCCTTCACATACGTCGATATACCCTATACCCTTGGTTCAGACGTCCAGCCTTGTCCGCCACGCGCACCAGCCAGCTGACCAAAGATGGGCCTCCCGTAAGTCGTTCCGGCGCGCCTTGACGCGGTTCACCATCGCAACCAGTCGCGTCAATTTCCATTTCAAGATAACGAACTCGCTTCACACTTCCGAGCATTGTAGGCTTCATTGCTCTCATTTGAGACCCCACTCAATTGCAGTTGTCCGGTGAAACATGCACTGATATCGTCATATCTATAGCCTTTTCCATGCCCCTGTCGAGTCCGACCTCCCTTCTAAGCCGGCACCCAAGAACCCTGCAGATCCCGCGACGTCGCGTTCACCTATCCGCCGCGCTGAGCGCCGTCGTCAACTCCTGGAGACACGAACACATCGCCTCCAGTTGCTTCATGCCCTGCAGAGCAGCACCGCTGACGTCAATGACGCTGTTGTTCCGGAGCGCGAACGTGTGCCATCTGAGCCAGGAGCCTCGCGGCCACCTGATGCAGCCGGAGCTGTCCCTAGCGACACGCGGCGACATGATTTCTGGAATAACATCGATATCGACTTTGATGATGACGCTTTTGCGCGCTGGGATGAACGCGTGGTCAGACGAGACAATCGCGTCGACTCCTACCAACCCACTGCCCTTCCAGGTCCCGAGGCATTGATCGCCGGAGAGAGCTTCACCCGAAACGACTACCTTCGACCAGAGGGAGCTATGGATCTAGACACGCGCTTGTGGTCTGAGTATAGACGCTCAAGCAGTCGAGAGCGTAGTGCAACTCGACGCTCCGTAAGTGGTTATTGTTAGGGCCTTATCCAGCCTTGCTTTTGATGCCAGTCCAGTGTTAACGATTTTCACAGCGTGACCTACCACAAGTTTCCGGAAGACTTCGACCCCCAGTCTTCCATCGCCAAAGCAGCTACGAATCAGCTGCTGCGAGTCGCTCCTCGAGAGCCAGGAATCCAGATCCAGGGGAGTATCTTAATGAGTACCACAGGAGACGCAATGCGCACGAGACTGCGCCAAGGTCAAGGCCGCGGCGGTTTGGCCGTTACGTTCGATACCCGGATGGCCTGGGTGACCGAGAGCGCAGCCCAGAAGACGACAGCGCGTGGGACACCTTGCAGTCATCTATCACACCAGATCCCCAACCTCCCAGTGTTGGGTCTTCCTTTGCCTCTACTACTGTATCTGCTGCCGCTTCTCAGACGACTGCAAGTTCATCCAACACGTCTGTTACCAACCCCGACGAGGGTGTCGAGCCTCCTTGTGACCCAGTCGACGAAAACGCAGGAAGTGACGGTGAAGGCGACAGGGAAGCCGAGGGCTTGCGAGTTGGGCTTTCAAGGCGTCCTACTCCCCATAGTGGACGACGTTCATATGCCGACGTGGCTGCTGATGTGCCACGTGCAGATGACGACGGTGATGACAGCTTGGAGTGGTTGTCGCAAATGCAAAGAATTGTGCAGGGACTGGCTGCTCGCCAGGATATTCCGGATCAGTGGTGGGCCGCGGTTGGCCTCACTCGTTCTATGACATCGGAGTGATTTTGGACTCGGAAAATTTGGCAAGGCGTTCAGGTTGATTTCATGAGGCGTCTCAAAGACATGTTCGGTCCGGCACCGGCGTTATGGAAAAGCTACGTTTTACGCATGATTTGGCCGAATTTAACAGTGCTAGTTAGTACCCATGCGAGGTCGTTGTACAGTACTCTGTATATTATAGGGGGCGCATTTTTCTGGGCGGAAGACATGTGCTACGCGTCGTATCTTTCGCAGTAGCACTGAAGCGCCAACTCACTCGAGGTCTGAAGAAATTGAGGCAGCCTCTAAATTTTGGATCATGACGGGGGATCTGGATGCGCATTTCTTAGCAACTATGTATACCCTGTGGATATGAATCCAAATCAGCGATCAACTCAATCATGTTGTGCACCGTGCTGGGTTGTACTGGGACTTGACGATCAGCACCTCGGCTATGAATAGAAACAGTGAAATCCCCCAAACTGTTGGTCGGACTCTCCATAAGGGATTGCCATAGGAAGTTTCCCTTTTGCTCTTCTGGAAAAGAAAGAGGAAGGATTTATTGAAGCTATGCTCGTATTCTATCTTTGTTGTTTGCCAATTTCATTCCCGTTTGAAATGTAATCAACAACCATATTTCAATGAGACATACATGGAGCAGGACAGTAGCTTGGTGCCAGCCCGAAGACCTGTCCACTGGAACCAGGTACCTGAACCGTATTCCTGGGTACATTGTGTTAGCCACATTGGACCAGTAATGTGCATTGTAGCCAGTAGCCTGGGAGCACGAGCCTGGGCTAAGGCTTAGCATGAGGAATAAGCCAGGCATCGCGAATACATTACCCATAGCCTAGGTTAGGCACTCACTTCACAGCCTGGCGCGTAACCAATGGGGCCATTAGGATGGGACGCGGCCGCTGTTGTGCTTGAACTACCGAACCCCCGCGATTGACATTCATGGGTCAGCCAAGTAAAAAATAAAAAGGTGAAACAAATACACAAGCGAGAGACAACGCGGAGTCCTACTCACCGTGGGAGCTAGCGGCTGTACGCACTACACCCATGGCGGCGCGGCACACTGGCTGCTTTCTCGTTCTTGATTTTCCAGTTGGGACAGAAATTGCATTGTTTTGTTTTCGAACCCGGCCAACTTCCAATCATGTCGTATTGAAGGCTGGAGGAAGGGATATTGCCTGAACATATACGCTATTGCGCCGCCCAACACCCCACCCCAGCTGGCACTTGCACGGCATCGTCGCCCGCTCCGGGACACCCTACCCCAGCCCAGATAGACGAGAGTGGCCAAACAACAGTCGGCCGCCCCGAGCCCGATCCACGCCGTCCCGAGTGCAGAGCGTTGCATCGTTGCATGTCCGACAACTACGCCAACTTCGCGCGAACGGATTGGAGCAAGAGCAGAAGAAACAGAGGTCCGAGATCAAGAGGCAGCAGCAGGAGGGAATCCCAATGACCGGAGAATCAACGTCGAGTGCGCGTGCCTCACACCCCGCAATCTGGATACCATCTCGTAACGCAACTGGATGGAACGACAACTCTGGGAGAGAGATACTGGCACCGAAACGATAGACGGGTGACTCAGCCCACGACCACCGGCCATGGCGCCCACTTCGGGCCACTCCTCGAATCCCTCGACCTCGTCCACCGGCGAGCGCCAGTACCATGCCGCCGCAAACGGGAAACCTGCCGTCGTGGCAGCGCGCCACGAGAGAACCCCTGGCACACCGAGGAAGGAGAGCAGTGGCCGCGAGAGGGCTCTGCAGGACCCGGGGCTGAAAGACTACGTATGTCCTGGCAGCATATCATCATGTGCTTGCTTCTTCCCCACCTCTCTTTGCCGTGACACATGGGGCTGATGCTGGGTAATGGTGTGTAGCGTCTTGGGGAGAGCCTGGGCAAAGGTGCTTTTGGTGCTGTCTATAAGGCTATCCATTGGGGTACTGGTGAAGCTGTTGCCGTGAAGCAGATCAAGCTTTCGAACTTGCCTAAAAGCGAGTTGCGCATGATCGAGGTGGGTTCATCCCAAGGCAGGAAGCTGCTCTACATCTCGGGGAGCTGACTTGCTACAGGCCGAAATCGACTTGCTGAAGAACTTACATGTAAGAGCCCTCCCGTGATTGTCGGATTTGGTGGCGAATGTTACGGCTGACTTTGACCACAGCATGACAACATTGTCAAGTATATAGGTTTTGTGAAGTCGGTTGATTGCTTGAACATCATACTTGAGTATGTCCTCCGACTCGGCCAGAGACCGCCTGTCAGCTTACCAGAAACAGATACTGCGAAAATGGCTCCTTGCATTCGATTTGCAAGGCCTATGGAAAGTTTCCTGAGAACCTTGTCGGGGTCTATATGACTCAGGTGCTACAAGGCTTACAATACCTGCACGACCAGGGTGTGATACACCGAGATATCAAAGGCGCCAACATCTTAACCACCAAAGACGGCAAGGTGAAGCTTGCTGATTTCGGTGTGTCCACGAGTACCCTGAGCGGACCAGACAAGGAGAACCAAGTGGTGGGAACTCCTTACTGGATGGCCCCGGAAATCATTGAATTGTCTGGTGCTACTCCCGCCTCGGATATCTGGAGTCTTGGATGTACTGTCATTGAACTGCTTCAAGGGAAGCCACCGTATCACCACTTGCAAGCTATGCCGGCCCTCTTCGCTATAGTCAACGATGACCATCCACCATTACCAGAAGGCGTCTCCTCGGTACGCAAGGTCCCCAAGTTCCCCACGTGCTGCCTCCATGCTCCCGTGCCTAGCCCAACTGACATATGATAGGCCGCTCGTGACTTTTTAATACAGTGTTTTCAGAAAGACCCCAACCTTCGAGTGTCTGCAAGGAAATTACTGAAGCATAATTGGATCGTAGGCTGCCGGAGAAGTGATGCTCCTGTTGCCAAAGCACCCGCAAACTTCAGCCAGGCTGTTGAAGAGGTTAAGCAATGGAACAAGGCGCTAGATTCGGATTCGCACCTGCGAGCTTCCACGGGATCAAACCCGGCAGAGTTTCTCCAGCACACTCGCCAAGCGCCTCGTTATGCTGCTCCCGAGCAGACAACAAGACTCACGACGCCTGGCAAAGGCCCCTTATCTTTAGCAAAGCCAAGGCCGACAGCTGAAGACTATCGGTCCCCTGAACTCGATGGTAAGTTCCTACGCACCAAGAGGTCTTGGACCTTGAAGCTGCTTTGGCAGTTCTTAGCCACATCAAGCGATGTCTAACCAATCCACAGATGATGACAACTGGGATGACGATTTCGCCACGGCAATTTCTCCCAGTGCCTTACAACTTCCTCACATCAAACCTCAAGACAACTTCGGCGGCATGCTCTCTGCAGACCGAATAAAACAGTTCGCCTTCAATTCGCCCTCCCGAGACGTTTCGGCCAATTGGGATGACACCACCGACGGAGAGCTCATGACTATGAAGCGTCAAGCCTTTCACGAGGAGGACCCTCAGGAGAAAACAATTCGGCCGAACTGGAAGCTGCCTCCGCCGAAATCACGAAAGCTATCGGTTCCTGACCTGCAGCCAAGAAGGAAATCAACATCGACGCCGAAAAAGCAGGCCGCTACCAGCCACCAAAAGCAGAAGTCGCAGGGTAAGAATATGGCAAGTAAATTCGAACTCCCATCTAGACCAGACGCTTTCGCATATAAGGAACAGCCTGTCGAGGACTACTCAGATCTCTTCGGCGACGATGACCAGGACGACTTTGCCTTCGACCAAAGACTAAGCCAAATGAAGAAGGTTTGTTCTAGTCTGGTACGTCGTCATGTCCAGAATTTGCACTGACCGGATTTAGCCTGACATTCCGCAACTGTTTCATCCCTCCGATCTGACAAGCCTACCGCGGTCTACATACGTGCCCCAAGTAGGCAGTCTTAGGAGACAGACATCGTCACGGCCGTCTGTACTTCCGGACCGACAGCTTCAGAGAACGCAATCAAACATTGAGATCCAACGATTCGCAGAAGACGAGGGCGATGAAGATTTCTCGGATGTTTTTGGTCCCAGTGATGATATCACGGAAAAAGACGAAAGCGACAAAGGATCCGAGGCCGGTGGTCTGATGGTATTATCGAAATTATCCAACAACTCTTGGCTTGGGGACGAGGAAGATGAGGATGATCCATTCGCATCTATGGATCCTGGCTGGGACGAAATGGACCTCGACGCGAACATTGCTCGCGATCGACATGCGCGACTCACGGAAAAGGTTGAGGAGTTGGTGAGGTCCATCAAGATGATAGAAGGAGAGGATAGGCTATCCGAGTTGTCAGAAGATCTAGTATGCTATCACCCGCCTAAATTGAACGGATCAATGGCATGGCTAACACAATTCTAGCTGGCACTTCTATGGGAGAATACCGAAGTCAAGGATCTCATCATCAGTGCACATGGTCTTCTTCCCATACTCGAGCTTCTGGAGCCGTGTACAGTCAAGAGTCGGCAACATATGATCTTGCAGCTCCTGAAAGTGGTTAACACGGTAAGAACGGAATCCGGCGTTGGAGTGCTACAGGACTGATATCGCGGCAGATCATTTTAGAAGACGTTGAACTTCAAGAGAATCTCTGCTTTGTTGGTGGCATTCCTATCATAACGAAATTCGCAGCCAGACAGTACTCCAACGAGATACGACTAGAGGCAGCTGCCTTCGTTCGGCAGATGTACACAACATCCACACTCACCTTACAGATGTTTGTCAGCGCCGGTGGTCTCAATGTCTTGGTTGAGTTCCTTGACGAAGACTACGACGGCGCGAGAGACCTAGTCCTTATTGGTGTCAATGGTATCTGGAATGTCTTCGAACTTCAAGGACCCACTCCCAAAAACGACTTCTGCCGCATCTTCGCCAGGAATAAAATTCTTGACCCCCTGGCGTTGGTATTGCACAGGGTATTAGACGAGGATGATGAGGATGAGCTGAAGGAGCTTATTGAGGGTCGCATAGTCAACATTTTCTACTTGTTCTCGCAAGCTGAGAACTATGTGAAGGAGATGGTGGCAGACCGACAGGTTCTCAAGAGTGAGCGCGACCTCGGTCCCCGAATACTGATGCAGGCTGACACTGTATTACCCAGGCGTTCTAAAAGATCTTCGACGAATGACTCCAGGGCATCAGATCACGATGCTCAAGTTCATTAAGAACTTGTCCATGCTATCGACGACTCTCGAAGCACTCCACTCCGCTGACGCTATAGACTTCCTCATCGACCTTCTCAGCCTTAGCATGAAAAAAGGCCACCCCCATTTCCGCGAGATATCCAATCAAGTTCTGAACACGATGTTCAACCTTTGTCGCTTGAACAAGGACCGGCAGGAGTATGCTGCGGTTAACGGCATTATACCCTTACTGATGAAAATTATGAAGACAGAACGGCCGCCGAAGGAGTTTGCGCTGCCGATCCTCTGTGATATGGCCCACTCGGGTAGCAAAGGTCGGCGGTTCTTGTGGCAGAACAAAGGGCTGGATCTATACGTGTCCCTTCTTGCAGATCAGTATTGGCAAGTTACTGCCTTGGATGCCATTTTTGTCTGGTATGTGATGCCTTTGGCATACCCAAACTTCCCCTCTGCGGGCTTGATTGTTGACTTTCTACAGGTTACAAGAAGAGACTGCCAAGGTGGAAGGCCATCTCATCAACGGGGATTTCACTGATGCCATTGTTTCATGCTTCAACACCCACAAGGTCAACGCTTTCGATCCGAACCTCCTTGAGCCACTTCTCAAACTACTTCGTCTCAGCCCGTCCTTGTCGGCGTCCTTAGCGAAGCCCGAGACGTTCTCTGGCATTGGGCAAAAGCTCGGCCACAAGAAGGCCGTTGTACGGCTTAATCTCCTCCGTCTCGTACGGAATATATTGGATGCTCGCGAAATGGACTACTTTACTAGCCCCAGAGACAAGCAACTTCGATCTCTGCTTGAAGCAATCCAGACCCTTGCCGATAAGGATTCGGCAGTATTGGTCCGCAACCTCGCTTCCGAGCTGGTGAGGGCACACATCAACGGCGATCCCGACAGCATAATACCGCCGCATGCAGCGATGGCTGTAGCATCGTCCTCATCTGCCGGCTCCAGTCGCAATCGCTCTAGCGCCAGGCGCATATACACCCCACCGGCACTCCATGCTTCGATGTCAACACCCATGACCCCGACGTCCGCTCATCGCCAGTCCCAAGCTGCATACATTGAGGTTGCCGCCTCTCCCAAACGGCGAACAGCGGTGCCACAGGATCTTGATTACCGGCCGCGCAGTCGCGATGGAAGCGGGATCCCCATATCGTCTCTGCCACGCCGTGTCAGTACTGATCAAGGCGTGAATATCTCATTGGCGGCTTCTAAGAGCAGATTGCCGCGCAACTCGGGCGTCCTTTCTCATTCGGCCGCAAGTGAGTCATCAGCTGGCAGGAGCCAGAGCGTGCTGAGTAACAAAGAAAACTTGACCGGAGGTACGAGATACGCTCAACAGACTCCGACTGGATACAGCGGCCAAGGGGGGCACTCTCGGGAGGGCTCCAGTAGTAGTAAATCCAGGAGGAGCCGTGCACCCAGCGAGGGGAACTCGAGGCGATGGGCATGAGCGGGTTTTATGGATAGAGCACATACGGGGGTGATGAAGGTTGGGCATGAAGACGAATGAGTACACGAGCTACGAAAAGAAAAATTAGCAGCACGTGACGTAGTAATGCCCTGATTCGTTCGGTATATTCAAGGTTTATTTACAAAGCGAGGAGGGACTCGGGTAATGGAAAAGGTAGTAGAGGTGTTGCATTGGTGGTGTTGTGGGACTGCGAAGCATGATGGTATACTATGAATACATAAAGTTTTTTTTTCTAAGTGACTGGTCGTTCAGTTCCCCGGAAACAGTCCGTATCATAATCAGCGACTACCATCGTGAGTAACGCCCATCCTGAAATTGCTTTCCGGCCCAGAATCTCCGACATGGTCATGGAATGGGACGGTATGTCTCCGATGAGCGTTAAGATAGTTTTCGGATGGGGGCTTGGGTTCGGGTTTAGAGCACTCTACTGATATCTCTCAAGTATTATTCTGTGAGAGTCTTCATTTAAGCGGTAGCTGGGTACCGTGTTTCGCAATAATGAATCCGTGCTGAATGGACAAGAGCAGATGTTTCGATAAATCGGGCATATTGGAGGCATATCGGATGCGACTGCCAGACCTGGCTCTTGATGGAGTCGTGCTCAATGATCCCATGCATATAGAACATATTGACTGAGATTATAAGGCCATGTAAGGGTCTTTTCAACGCCGGGAAGACAATATAAAAAAGAAACAAGGTACCAGAACGCCTAATACCAAGAGGATGCATAGTCGTGTTGTTCTATTAGTGATTGCCCCGCTATACCGGTCCCTCCCTCCATCTCCACTATAAACCCCGCGACAACACCGCATTTCCCATGCCGACGCGCAATCCTCAAAACTTACAAATCTGTATAGATCTTATATAGTTCAGTCCTAGCTTTCCCTCTGCATATTCCTTGGCGCCTACAAGCTATCCTAAACCTGGGAATAACCACAACTCACCGAACATGTCTACACCGAACCCATTGGCCTCGTCTGAGTCCGGGCCGAGCGTCTCCAAGACCACGCTCCCCATCGCCGGACTCCATGTCGACATCTACGGGCTCGCCGAGCTCGCCCCCAATGCCACTACCATCTCATGCCTGTGGCTGCACCATCCCCGGCTGCGGGTGAAGGAGGACATGTCCACTATCGCCTCGCTGGCCCTCAGCTCCTGGCACCGCCATCCTTCGGCCTCTGCGCGGGGCTTGATCGCCGTCGCCTTTGACCAGCGCAACCACGGGACCCGGCTCATCTCGGAGCCGGCGAACCATGCGTGGAGGCAGGGGAACAAGACGCACGCGCAGGACATGTTTGGGACCGTGTCGGGCATGGTGGTAGACAATGCACTGCTCATCGATGCGCTGGAGGGGTACATCTTCGGCAACGGGGAGTTCGGGGGCGGGGAGAGGAAGATAGACCAGCACTTGGCCCTGGGCGTCAGTCTAGGAGGCCATAGCGTGTGGCAGGCCCTGTTTGCCGAGCCGCGGATCAGCGCCGGCGTTGCGGTGATCGGATGCCCGGACTACGTGGCGTTGATCAGCGATCGGGCGAGGAAATCAAAGCTGCAGACATTTTCAGCGGCGGACAATGGTGCCTCCTTCTTGGGGAGCAGCGACTTCCCCGTGGCGCTGGTCCGGGCAGTTGAGAAGTATGATCCCAAAGGTATACTATTCGGCACGAATGAGATCAGTTCCGCCCCCTCGCAGGAGGAGCAGGCGAGATTGAGAGCGCTCATGGACGGAAAGATCAAGGGCAAGAGAATCCAGGTTCTTTCGGGAGGGCAAGACAAGTTAGTTCCATATGCCAAGTCAAAACCGTTCTTGGATTTCTTCAAGAGCGCCGTGGAGACATGGTACAAGGACGGAGCCGTCAGTGTGGAGGATATCGTCTATCCGGAAGCTGGCCATGAGTTCAATGCTGCCATGATGAACGACGCCGTGCGATTCATTGTCGATGAGGTCTCAGGGAGGCAGCCTGCGTCGGCTAGAATTTGAAGTCTTCAGATTGTGACATTAGCCCGGCTAAGTCTTAGCAGCTAGGGATGATAACGAGGACCACGGCTGTGCAGCTTGTGGATCCAGGACTTCCTCGCCATCAATCAACACAGTCTTGACTCCGCTTCGGGCTTTGCTGTCCTCAGACGAAAAGAGCGCTTGAGATATCGCCCATGGGTTCCTCTTCCTTCGCTTGCCCGCCAGACTGGCACCAGTGCCGTGCGGGTCCTCCTTCCACTCTGTGACGGCTTTCACGACACCCTTGATCGCATCTTCATTGCTGCCGTCCAGCATCCCCGGCGGATCGACGCCCACAAAATCAACCCGATCAAGCGGATACCCAATGGCGCCGCAGTGGCAATCGACCAATCTTTCACGCTTGAAGGCGTGGCTGACGATAGTGATGTGTTCTGGCCAGACATTGCCGTACTCCTCCCAGAACTTGACGAGGCAGAAGAGGACGTTGTAGTACGAGTCTAGTGCCCGGATTTCCGGATTAATGCGGCAGGTTTCTGAAGATTGGGTAATAAGGTCGAAATAAGAGTTCTGGATTGCAAGGTTGTGATAGCTTGCCGCTTCGCTCAATTGGGTTTCTCTTCGGGTTGGACCACTGTCAACTGGGTCAGTCGCGATGCGCGGATTGGAAATATCAAGCTCTTGGTGAAGTCATTTGTGCTTCGCTAGGACAGGCCTAGGCAGTATGAAACCATAAATACCCATCTTACAACAGATGTAGACGTTGTGCCTCTAGATTCGGATGCGATGAAGGCAACTGACCGTGAGTAGACCAGATATGCAACTTACCCAGAAAACATCAATACGGCCTGCTGATCGTCCTTAAGCAACCGTAGTCCAGCTTTGATATGCTCAATGAAGGTCGGTGTCTCGCCCGCTTGAAACGAGGCTATGAGCCATTCGTTTTCGTCCAACCCACGTTCGGAGCCCCCAACCCAGATCCCGTGACAGCAAACGACTATTAGTTTTGTGGGCGGCATTGTGTGCCGTGCCCGATATCCCCAGTAGGTTTTCGTTGAAATGAACTGCTAGCAATGGAACGACAGAATAGAAAAAGACAGATGCGGTGTGGTATCAAGTGGGCACAGCGCCTCTGTGGACCCGCATGTGATTCGACGTCAGGCCCTTCTGCATAGTCAAAGCGTAACATGATTGGCCAAAATGCGTGCCTCTGCGCGATTCGCAGGGGCATGTACCTACCCTGATAATTATTTCGATAAATACCTTCTACCAAGTCATACAAAGCTTCACTATTTCACGTCCAAGTAAAGACCAGTGCATCGAATACCTTGCGTTTGATTGTATTGCGTGAGGTCATGGCCATGTACATTGCAAGCAGAGATCAACAACACCACACTCTGTAAATTGTCAGGACTGGACTCTGGATAGCCGTTGTGCTAGAAGCGATATCCACATGGGCCAGTACAATCCCGATTCCTGCATCTTCATTCCTCGATCGGATCTCCATCAAAATCAGGCAATGCTCTGATATCAGTTCTCCCATCATAATGTTTCTTTCTCCTAAGGCCTTTCCCTCCTCTGGTCAATTTACCACCCTTTGCGCGATGTAATATAGGCAGTGGCGGTGGCGGCATATTCTCGAGATTGACTTTCGATCCTGCCAGCTTCCCCACGAACGTCTGCGGGAGTGCAAATTTGAAGGATGGTTGAAATATGGTGCTAACCTCAGAGCCGCCTGCAGTTGCCTCGTCAGACTCCGGATCAGATGCGGGCTGATCTGAATCGGAAGTGGCCATGACGCATATTTGCGAAGACGACGATCTGGCATTTTTGTGCATATTGATGCTCGGAGACTCTGACGCCTCCATGTCCATACCGCCATTCTGAAGGTGTCCAGGTTCCATGAGATAATCCACGGGAGATGACTTGGTGCCTTTCGTCGCTGCATGGCTCGCATTTGCACAATCACTCGACACGATATGCTCAGAGCTTTCCTCAGAATTCTGGGACGATCCTGCGCTACGTGCTCTGAAATGACTCGCTCCTAGGCACGTTTCATCTGTTGTCGGCATGTCTGCTGAGCTCTCCGGTGAGCCTGATGGTTTGAATGCTCTAGCAGCATCATGGGCAGCTTCCTTGAAAACTTCATTTTGGATTCTGTCACCACTATCACCAAATATGAATTGCATCCACTTGGCATTATCGTCATCTGCCGGCAGAGAAAATAAATCTGCTCTCTCAGCAGTCACAGTGTGTCCCATGGCTTGCTGTTCTGGGTGGGCCGAATTTAGCGATGACCACGTCCCAGTGGGTTTCCCCCTGCACTTTTCGGTAGCCGGAATTGGTTGTCGTGACTCTCTTTCCGTTTGCCGGCATTCAGGCGTAGGATTTCTCGAGGTAGAATATGGCACGTCTGGCTGAGCTACGGTAGGGACATCTATAGGACGGTGATACATTGTGACGGCTGAAGTCCGAGACGGCCCCAAAATCTTTGCTTGGCTCGTAGCTCTTCCGATCAGCGAACTTGAATATTCAGCAGTAGATGCCTCAGGTTCATCGATAATCGATGAGCCGACTAGAGACTGAGCTTCACTAATTCCTGGACTGATATTAGGCTGGTATGGTGAGCTTTCTAGCAGTGAGGAGCCACGAGTCAAGGGAATAACGAGATTCTCCGGTGACATCAAACTGTTCATCCATTGCTCGTTATCAGCAGTCTCTGAAAGAGGTCGTCGCTTTGGCCGGCCGACTTCTGCACGTATGCTTTCACTATCGTTTAACCTTGACGATGGAGATCGGTGCAGGATTGCCGGGACCTCTGTTCGTCGCGGTATGGGCTCAAAGATCTCGGGAGTGGTAAAGTCATTTCGCCCCGGCTGGTCAGGATGTGAGTGAGAATGCTCCGCCAATTTCAGGGAGTGTCCATTCGCTTTTTGTCGAATCTCATTCCGGCTTGGCAATACCGAAGGCTCGAATCGTTCATAGTAACGGGAGCTGGAAGGACCTGAAGGCTTGTGGAGGTGCCTGATTAGGAGGTCCGATTTACTCATAGGGGACAACCTGGTCGATAGTTGTGAGGCAGAATCCGTGGCATGGGCTATGCTCTGACTTCCTATTCGAACTCGTATGGGAGATATGTCAGTTATCTTCGAGTGATCCACTTCATGTCTCGGACTTTTGTTAATGCCTGTTCGTGGGATGTGTCTTGTTTGTTGGGACCGGAATATGCTCCTTTGCCTATCATTCTCCGTTCTATTCCAAAGCCGTCTTGTGGAAGCCTGGATCTGGCCAGGGAAAACAAGATCTATAGGCTTTTGCATTTCTAGGCCAGCCCAATCCGGCTTCATCAGCAGTTTGCGTCTCTTCTCTTGAGCATTCTCCTCGTTCACAATATCAGCCAGTATGGGTCGCTTTCTTGCGCCTGGAAAGTGCCCGATCCCACGGTCCAATGTGGTCTCGTGGCTCGGTCCATGATGGTCGGCTCTTCTGCTGGGCGTTCTGCTTTTAGATGATGACGGCGAGATCTGGGCGCGCGGATGTGCAAAACCAGGGCGAGGAATGGACGGCACCCCGGTCTGAGAAGGAGGGTTCGCAGAGCCGTCCCGAAAGAGTAGCACCTGTTCTGGTGGGAGGAAAGATATCGACACTGGGCTCCGCCTGACATTGCCGCCCAGGAGCTTCGTTCGGGCTTTCGCGAAGTGCTGTTTCTGGCGCTTGAGAATCTGGTTGTTAGCTCTGCCGCGGGAGTGACGTGCTAGGTTGCCTTCGGTCCAATTCATCTCGTGTTCTTGACAATTCGAGAAGTCGAAAGATTGGCGGATGATTTCATCAGTAGATGGAACTCTGAAAAATGTAAAAGAAATCTTGCCTCTAGATGTGTATCTCTTAAGTCATGTTTACATAAGGTGGCATGCTGTTGCGTAGAATTGATGTGCCTAGTTTCTATCGTTGCTATATCATACAGCTCACTATCTGTTGATACGACGTCGGTGTTTTCGAAGATGTCAAAAAAGTTGGATACGAGGCAGTTGCGAGTCTAGCATCAAAATCCGAGGCCGGAATCTTTGGCTAACACGTGACAGCAATTGTGTGTTTGATTTCATGTATTGAGGCAGTCACGGATCAATCCGGGTCAATGAAACGAGAAACGGAAAGCGTGGCCAAGAAAGGCGTTTGACGTTCGCCAGGCACTCACCAATCAAGAGAGGGAACAATTTTATCGGGGCGCCAAAGATTCAAGAATCCTCTCCGGGAGACTCAATGGCAAGATTTATAGAAACGATGCCAAAGAAGCTCTTTCGTGGTCGTTCTTTTCGACGGTTTTGGGATAGATGAGTAGGAGTAGGCCCATTCGTTAAAGGTAGATTGGACCTGCGTAGCTCTCCGCCTCTATGTCCTCGATCCGAATTGATTTTTGTTTGTCTCCTTTCCAATTCCAGATTTTATGCCAGTATATAATTGAATTGTTCAGGCTGGCCGAGACCTGTCAGCTTTCTCCTATATCTGGCTGTGATGCCGCATTTGATCCCTATTGGGTGCCCATCCGTGCCTTGACCCTGTAAACGTTTGTAATAGCTGGACCGTCGACAAAGAGATAGAAGCACCCGTCAGATGCCGGCCATACTCATACCAGGGGCCATGCGGGAATATTTCGTATGTCAAGCCCAAAGATAGTCAGGCATATTGGTGTCACGCTGGTACAAAGCCGTGACTATAGTCGGCAGACTTACCAAACGATAGATTACTGACAAATATAATGTGGGACATTGGACAAAACCTCCCCTGTTTCGTAGCGGAATTCCACCACCGTAGCTCTTGTGGAGCTCCTTAACATGGAAGCTTTTAGGGCAAGCCGGCCTACAGACACGCCGCCCGAACGCGGTCTAGAGGCCGCGCTGCGGGGTAGGTGGGGGAAATACTTCTCCAAAACGTGACGACATCGGAAGGGTGTGAACGGCTTTGCCAAAAAGACGGTGGTGTGCTTCCGTGCAATTGGACTGCTGAGATGGATAATTGATGTATCGTCTGGCTTGTGACAGCAATAAGTATACCCGACGCGCAAGTCGCTTGCTATCACATTCCTATAAGAAAAGAAAAGCTCCTGTCCATAAAACTCCTCGTCGACGACTAGAAGTCCATAGCGGCGTCGGCGGAAACACCATTCGCTAAGCAGCCCAGTGACGTGCGCAATACGTGAATATTGTTATCCATATACGTTGGATTCGTGTATCGGCATTCTTTGTCCCTCCATTTTTGGTTGTGGACCATCTACTACTACTACCATAGAAGGCGGACGCCGACTACACCCATCCCGACCACCAACGACAGCGAGAATGGGTTCGACGGACACCAAAGAACGCGGCATTCGCATCGCAATCGACCGAGGTGGCACATTTACCGACTGTGTCGGCACACTCAATGGCGAGGACATTGTGATCAAGCTGCTCTCGGAGGACCCAGCCAACTACGAGGATGCACCCCTCGAGGGCATCCGACGCATCATGAGCCACTTTCTCGGCCGGGAGATTCCACGAGGCGAACCCCTCGATACTTCTAGGATCGACAGCATACGTATGGGAACGACAGTAGCTACAAACGCCTTGCTCGAGCGCAAGGGCGAGAGGATAGCCCTGGTCGTGACCAAGGGTTTCAGGGACTGCCTAGCCATCGGCAACCAGAGCCGACCCAAGATCTTCGACCTTGCAATTCGGAAGCCGGATGTACTATATGAACAAGTCGTCGAGGTCGACGAAAGAGTTACGCTCGAGGACTACGCCGAAGACCCCGAGAGGCATCAGGCAAAATCAGATGTGAAAGCTGGCGAGGAAGGGGCCGAGAAAGCAGAATTGGTTATGGGTCTATCTGGCGAGGCAGTCCGCGTACTAAGAAGGCCAGAAAACGACGGGATTAGGAAAGAGCTGCAAGAGATATACGAGAAGGGTATCAGAAGTATAGCCGTCTGCCTCATGCATGGCTATACCTTCCCAGATCACGAGGCGCTCGTTGGCAAGATTGCCAAGGAGGTCGGGTTCAAGCATATCTCTTTGAGTCATGAGCTTATGCCTATGATCAAGCTCGTCTCCAGAGCCACAAGTGTTTGCGCCGACGCCTACTTGACGCCTGCCATCAAAAAGTATATCTCTGGGTTCCAGAAGGGTTTCGAGGGCGGACTGGGAACTCGCAGTGTACTGAGTGAGGAGGGAAGTAAAGGGGCACGTTGCGAATTTATGCAGAGTGACGGCGGCCTGGTGGATGTCGAGAAGTTCACCGGCTTGAAGGCCATCCTGTCTGGCCCGGCCGGTGGTGTCGTAGGCTATGCGATTACGAGCTACGACGAGAACACCAAGACACCAGTCATCGGATTTGATAGTAAGTCATACCCTATCCCTGCCTTGAGAAACTGTTCTGACTGCTGTTGCAGTGGGTGGTACATCGACCGATGTGTCAAGATATGGTGAAGGCAGATATGAGCATGTTTTCGAAACAACTACCGCTGGCGTAACAATACAATCGCCCCAGTTGGATATAAACACTGTTGCTGCAGGTGGTGGCAGCAGGCTGTTCTTCAAAAACGGCCTCTTTGTTGTCGGTCCAGAATCCGCTGGTGCACACCCTGGTCCAGCTTGTTACCGGAAAGGAGGCCCCGCTACAGTTACAGATGCTAATCTGTTCCTGGGACGTCTCCTACCTGAGTTCTTCCCCAAGATCTTCGGAAAGAATGAGGACGAGGGTCTCGATCCGGAGGCAAGTAAGAAAGTCATTCAGGAGCTCGCCGACCAGATCAATAGGGAGACCGGAAAAAACATGAGCCTTGATGAGGTGGCGTATGGATTTTTGACAGTCGCCAACGAGTCTATGACGAGGCCTATCAGATCCATCACCGAGGCAAAGGGCCATGACTCTTCGAAACATAGACTTGCGACATTCGGTGGTGCAGGAGGCCAACACGCAGTTGCCATTGCAGAGGCACTAGGTATCCAGCAAATTCTGGTTCACAGATACTCATCAGTACTGTCGGCTTACGGCATGGCCTTGGCCGATGTTGTTGACGAGCGTCAAGAGCCTGACTCCAAGGTCTGGGAAAGCCAGGGTACTGCGGTTGATGAGCTAAAGTCGAAGGTGGATAAGCTAAAAAATAAATCCCGCCAAGCTCTAAAAGACCAGGGATTCAGTGACGACGATATTGTGTTCGAGGAATACTTGAACATGCGATACAGGGGCACAGAGTCGGCCCTCATGATTGTCAAACCAGATAAGGGTGACGACGTCGATGAATGGGACTTTGGCAAGGCATTTGTCAAGCATCACCGATATGAGTTTGGCTTTACCCTTGACGAAAGAGATATTATCGTCGATGATGTGCGCGTTCGTGGCATCGGCAAGAGTTTCAGATACCAAGACAAGACGGTTGATGGGCAATTAAAAGAAGTTAAACGCCGGGAAACAGGAAACAAGAAAGCCTATGGCAAATCGCAAGTCTTTTTCGAAGGCGGAAGACTTGACACACCAATTTACAAGCTGAAAGACTTGGATATTGGCGACGAAATCAAGGGGCCAGCAATGCTAGCAGATGGAACGCAGACTATTGTCGTGACACCAAAGGCAAAAGCACTTATCCTGAAGACTCATGTTGTCATCGACCTCTCGAAAGATGTTAAAGATGAGTAAATGCTCACGATTCTTCCATTTGCAACACCCTGATACTTACATGAGTTTAGTTCCCAAAAGGATGATGCATCGAAACGCGAAGTTGACCCCATCCTGCTTAGCATATTTGGGCACAGATTCATGGCAATTGCTGAACAGATGGGTCGAGCGCTGCAGAAGACTAGTGTGAGCACAAACGTCAAGGAGAGACTTGACTTTTCTTGTGCCATTTTTGATGCCAGTGGTGGCCTGGTCGCCAACGCGCCACATCTTCGTAGGTTCGACTCAATTCCCAATGGAGCAATGTTCTGACTATGAACGATAACAGCTGTGCATTTGGGTTCCATGTCAACATGCGTGCGCACTCAAGCCAAGATTTGGGAAGGAAAGCTGAAAAAGGGCGATGTTATTATTTCGAATCACCCATCGTATGGTGGTACCCACTTGCCCGATATTACTCTGCTCATGCCGGCTTTCAATGACAAAGGAGACAAGATTCTCTTCTATGCAGCATCACGCGCCCATCATGCTGATATCGGAGGCATCACCGCTGGTAGCATGCCGCCACACTCGAGGGAACTTTTCCAGGAGGGCGCTGCCATCAAGAGTGAGAAGATTGTCAGCGAGGGGAAGTTCAACGAAGAACGAATCACCGAGCTCCTCTATAAAGAGCCGGCTCAGTACCCAGGCTGCAGTGGTACAAGATGTTTGGCAGACAACATCAATGATTTGCGAGCACAGGTTTCAGCAAACCAGAAAGGTATTTCGCTCATTGAAGGCCTAATCGACGAGTACGGCGAAGAGACGGTGCAGTTCTACATGGTCAACATCCAAAACAATGCAGAGAACTGTGTCCGGGAACTTCTGAAGAAGGTCTCCAAAAAGTTCCAAGGCAAAGATCTCTCGGCAGTGGACTTCATGGACGACGGAAGCCCGATTCGACTGCGGGTTACCATTGATTCCGAGAAAGGGGAGGCTGTGTTTGACTTCGAAGGTACCGGCCCAGAAGTCTATGGCAACGTCAATGCACCCGAGGCAGTCACATATAGCGCCATCATCTACTGTCTACGCTGCCTCATATCGGAAGACATCCCGCTTAACCAAGGTTGTCTGAAGCCAATCAATGTCAAGATTCCACCAAAGTCTCTCCTCTCACCATCCGCTGGGGCCGCAGTCGTTGGAGGTAACGTCCTCACCAGCCAGCGTGTCACAGATGTCATCTTCAAGGCATTCCAAGCTTGCGCTGCCTCCCAGGGTGACTGTAACAACCTCACATTTGGGTTCGGTGGGAACGTAACGGGAGAGAAGGAAGTGAGAGGCTTTGGATACTACGAAACAATTGCGGGTGGCTCAGGTGCCGGCCCCGACTGGGAAGGCACTAGCGGTGTGCACACGCATATGACAAACACCCGTATAACAGACTCGGAGGTCTTCGAAAGGCGGTACCCAGTCCTCCTGCGCCAATTCTCCCTACGAGAGGGCTCTGGAGGCAAGGGTCAGCACAACGGAGGAGACGGTGTGATTCGAGACATCGAGTTCCGCATCCCTGTTCAGGTTTCGATTCTCAGCGAGCGGAGAGTGTACCGACCATACGGTCTTGCAGGAGGTGAGGATGCCGAGTGCGGTCTGAATGTCTGGGTACGACGCGTGGCCAAGAGCAACCCGGAGAAAGACCTTGCAATACAGCAAGGACATGCCGAATCCGACAAGGTTGAGGCCGAGTACGAAGAGAGGTACATCAACATGGGTGCGAAGAACAGTGCACCATTCAAAGCCGGAGATAGGATCATCATAAATACCCCTGGTGGTGGTGGCTGGGGTAAGGTGGGTGAGAAGAAGGTCCAGAAGGAGAAGAGTAACCACACCGCAGCTTGGAGACAGGGCAGCCATGCTGCGCGGGAAGAGACTGCGCTACAAGCATAGGATAACTGGACTTGGAATATATTCAAGGAAGTTGGTCTCTTCCGAGGATTTGAGGTGACAAATTTCTGCTGGGTGCGTGTGTCCAACACTACTGAAATTGGGTAGATGAATTTTCACCATAGGTAGAAGTTGGCAGCAGTCACCAGATAGATCCTTTTAAGTAGAAAACCATTTTCATCACCTCTCACGTCGTCGACCAGGTACCGCTTTAGCAATTTGATGTCCAAATTAAAGAACCATGGGGCGTTACATATTTGTGAAACGTGGAACGCGATACCCATGCTCGATGAGCTGACTCCGTGAAATTATTTCGAAGGACATTCGTACTTTTCTTTGAGATGTGGTTCACGTACATCTCTTGCAGTCTGTTGCGAGGTATGCTAGGGTTGGGCGTCTGCTTCGGCAGCTCCTTTTGGCCCCCAAACATATTCATAGACCCCCCATATGGGGCACCTTTGAACATGTGTGATATTAGGTCGTTTTCGGGTTCAGCGAGCCGATTTCCCGAATCAATAACGTGGTGGTGTTGCATCGATGGACTAGGTGACCTTGAACCCTTGACCAGACCATGATTCGTGTACCTGGGCGGCGGCTGCCTCAAGCTCATGTTGATACCAATCACCAGGATCAATGAATCCTAGAACGGACTGCAGTTGAACCACATCGCTGGGACCCGGGGGATGGGCACCCAATTAGGAAGGTATACAGGAACAGGAATGGCAGGAGATGAGGTAAGCCGCCAATCGATATAGACTCGGCCCAATTCCGTTGTGCCGCAGCCGTAACCATCCCGGTGAGGCGGTCCCAATAGGACATGGAGAACACGCTGGAATGCTCCAAAGAATCCTTGCACCAAGATACACTACAGGATTGGTGGTACTTTCCTTCACCGAGATTATGTCCCGGGCTGTCAGGTTGCATCAATGGCATTACCGTTACCGACGACTTTGCGCATGGGCGTTGCTGGAGCAGAGCCGCAAGATATTACCTTGCATCAAGGGAACGTCTGCTTGAGCGGCTGCTGACGTAGTCCTGCCATTCGGGCGCGCTAGATAATGCTGCTCTGCGAGTAAGTGTGGTGTAATGCTGACCCCTGAGACATACTCGCCCTGTTTATGATATTGGGAGGCGTTTTCGTGTAGCAACAGCACTTGGACTGACTGATCCTTCCCCTCAAGAACACGATGGTTGGCCTGCAGAAACAACAGTTGAAAGAACCAAGTGGTTCTTGTTTGTTCTAGCAGTCAAAGTGAGCCGGACGAAAACGACCGCCATCTTCAGAACCTCAGGTGAATTTGTTGGCCCCATAGAAGAAGTCTTAAAAGTATCATACATTTAAGATTCTAATGCTAGTCAGAGGTAGTTTGAGATGCTGATGGTTGGCCTGCGTAGTGGGAGTGCTGTTCTTCTTTGCCTGGTACATTGTAGTTTAGATCTTAGTCTAGTGTTCTGTGATGGCCCGAGGCATATCGCCAACACTGACTGGGCGCTGTCACAAAATCTTTGCCCGAGTCATCTCCGGCAGAAGTTCGTATTCCTGCGGAGGAACAGTACTCAAAATGCGACGACCCGTCGGACAACGACGGAAACTGGATTTTCGAGGCGTGGCTTTCACAGCAAATCCTGGCCAGCCGTCGGTAGAATTCTCATGGACGAGTAATCTTAGTATGTTTGGATTGAAAGTGCGAAAAAAGGAACCGTCGCCAGACGAGGTGGCTAGGAAAAGCCATCATCGGCGCCGATAATTGCGTTGACTTTTGGGTGCTCCGGGTCGCTGGAGCTTAGCCAGTGAAGCCTCTATAAGAGTGCCCGGGCCATGCCTGGAATGCGGGGAAGATATCTTAATATAGTGGGTCTCGCAGGGCGCAACGGGCCCCGGAGGTCCTCGGTCATCGCCGCCTATCGCGGGCTTTCAATCCTGTCCTCGTGATGAAAGCACTTCCATAAGAAGACTACTTTGAGTGGTGCCTGTCTTGTTCTCCGATAAGCCTTCAGTTGCCGCCTATCAAGCTCTCAAGCTGTTTGTCACCGCAAAGAAGCAGTAACAAGACTCAGGCATGCCGTTTACTACAGAGGAATGGGACGAGATATCCCAAACCATCCCCAGTGTGGATGAGCCGTTCATTCAGAAATACGTCGAGGGCCGTGATGCCTTGATATCTCAGGAGAACAGACAGCGCAGCGGTTCGTACCAGTCACTCAGGCACTTGACTGGCATCAACTCACATGGCACCAGACTTTTCATTCCGCCAGAACCTCTCCCCCATCGCAAGGAAAGCATGCGACATAGTTGGCCGAATCCGCGATGAGGAGAAGAAGACGATCTGGACAGCTCAGTTCGAAGACTCCCTCTCGCACAAGGAGGACAACCTGACCGTCTATCCGGGAATGATGTTCTCGCTCTCGAAACAGCGGATGGAGTCCACGAAACTGTGGAAAATCATCCGCCAGATGCCAAAGGGAGCACTTCTCCACGCACATCTGGATGCTATGGTTGACTTCAATTTCTTGATAGACCTGCTGCTCAAGGAACCCGGTATACACATCCAGGCGGATCGACCCTTGGCCTCGTCGCAGGCCCTGGCTGAGGCGCCCCTCCTCTTTCGGTTTCGCAAAACGCCACTCACCGAGGGCGACATCTGGGGCGAGGGCTACGAACCTGGCTCACAAATCTTGCTCACACAAGCTGCAGATGCGTTTCCTGGAAGTGGCAGAGCCGGATTCATCGAGTGGTTGTATAGCAGGTGCACTCTGTCACGCACCGATGCCGTTGCTCAGCACCACGGCGTCGATGAGATATGGCAAAAGTTCTACGGCTGCTTCCGGGTTGTCAACTCCATCATCCACTACGAGCCGATCTTCAGAGCATTTCTGCGCAGACTGGTCACCCAACTGAAGGCAGACGGTGTCAACTATGCGGAGGTGCGCTTTTCGTGGCAGCTAGACTACTACCGCCTAAACAGCGAGGAGCCGGAGCAGGACTATGTCGCAATGATGGACACGATCGACGAGGAAGTCAAGGCCTTCCAGGCTACATCGGAAGGCAAGGGCTTTTGGGGCGTCCGCATGATCTGGGCCACCATCCGTTTCAACCCGACACGTCACATCATCCAGGATATGGACAACTGCATCACCACGAAGATCACTCACCCCCATTTGGTCGCCGGATATGACTTAGTCGGGCAAGAAGATCTAGGCCGTCCACTCAAGGACGTGCTCCCCGAGCTCTTTTGGTTCCGCAAGCAGTGCGCCGAAGAAGGTGTGACCATCCCCTTCTTCTTCCACGCAGGCGAGTGCCTAGGCTCCGGCAGCGAGACGGATCACAACCTGTACGACGCGATCCTGCTCGGCACCCGCCGCATCGGCCACGGCTTCAGCCTCTACAAGCACCCGCTGTTAGTCGACCTCGTCAAGGACAAGAAGATCTTGATCGAAAGCTGCCCCATCAGCAATGAGGTGCTGCGGCTCTGCGGGTCCGTTATGAGTCACCCACTGCCGGCACTCCTAGCCAGGGGCGTGCACTGCTCGCTCTGTAACGATGACCCAGCAATGCTGGGCCAAGACACGGCAGGTAGCACGCATGATTTCTGGCAGGCACTCCAGGGATGGGAGAACCTGGGACTGGCTGGTTTGGGCTCGTTGGCTGAGAACAGTGTCCGCTGGGCCGCGTTCGAGGACCAATCCGCTGATGAGTGGAACAAGGATGTGAAGGAAGCTACTGTCGGTAGCGGGCTCAAGGCACGGAGACTCCAGGAGTGGGCCGTCGAGTGGGAGAAGTTCTGTTTGTGGATTGTGACCGAATTCGGCGAGGAAGGATAGGGGGGTAAGGGTTGTTTGTGTGTTCCAAAGAAGGGCCACATGGCCGCCGGAGTCAGCCGGCGATCGGGCAGATGTTTGGTTCATCGAGTTGCTGCAAGCGACATCCTCTAAAAGCTGGAATGTTTCGCGGGTCTTTCACGAGAATCCCATCATTATTGGGTGCATGATGTGTGGGGCGTTTGGCACGAGACGGACAAGGCGAGGCGTTTCGGGAGGCAGCGAGGCATCAAAGTTCAACCTGGCAGGCAGAAAACTAATTCTGTAAAATCTATGGAGTGAGAATAGGCAGGAAATACAGTTGGGCTACGGAGTCTTCAGACGTTAGATGCATGGTATAGGCAACGGATGCGGCCACAGAGGGTGTGCTGCGGCAGACTCGCTCTTCAACAAGGCAGGATATGCGATAAATCATTTCAGACCAATAAGAAATCCAAGAAATATTCGTTTTAGATTGAAACAGGTAATGTTCTAGAAGGCCGGTAGAAAAGACTGGGGCGCGGACTACTTCGGGCTGCCTGTCGCTTAGAGAGGTGGCAAATTCTGCCAATAGGGGTGAGTATACTCTGTGGTGCCGGTGCAGTCGCCCAAACTTGGTGGGTCTGCGATATGCAATATGCAGCCCTGCTCGCGTGGGGACGCCTCATCCCCAATCATCGCATCTAGAAAAACAGGGAGCATAAACCCGACGACTGGGACTTGCTCTGCAAGTGGATGGAACGGTTCACGAGAGCCTATAGCTCTACATGAAAGGCGTACGGGCCAAGATGGTTGAACGACGCATAAGGAAGAGAATATTTGTATTGACTCGATTGAGTGATTTGAGAACCAAAGGGTGCGTGAGAGAGGGAGAAGGGGGGGAACACTAGTCAATCTCCTAAAGATGATGATGAAGTCTGTGGGACTGCGTAAAGCAGAGGTAAGCAGATGACAACGCAGCTGCACCAAGTACGCTAGTTGCTGATTGCATGTGAATGCTAGCCCTTCTAACGTCTCTATCTAGGCTCCCAGGCTACATGTGAGAAAGGAAAGTATCCTCCAATACCGCCTGATTGTACTCCGCTGGTCCAAATGTGTAGTATGAGTCGTGTTGGGGTGGATTTGCTGACATGGGCCTCTCCTCTGGTCTCCAGGACGATTCGAAGAGGCATTGGCTTGGATGTTGAAGCAGATGCTGGAGGAATAAAACAATGCCCAGAGATTGTTGGAAATTGGATCGAAGTGGTTCCTAATTGCAACATACTGGGCAGCACGGACAATTCAGAATTGTTGCTCTTGTTCATAGGAATAATTATTTTGCAACCAAGTTCGAAGCCCCATTGGCTGAAAGTCGACATGGTCGTTGAGGTTTGCGTCGGTGAATGCATAACGGCCGTTCGCAGTCTGGATGAGGTGTAGCATCTTACGCCAATTGACATGGTCTTGCGTTTCTTCGTAATAGCGAAGCCAGTCAAGTAGCTCCTGATAGGGCCTGGGGATGACATCAAGTTGAACTTGATTTGTCAGTATCTACAGTAACGAATGCGGTTCTTGGCTGGGAAATTACCTCCTACTACCTCTTGGCAGATCTCGACGAGACGCTGTGTGGTGACATGGGCTCCGCGCATCCTGAACTCTCTCGGCCAGCTATCTATACCGAGATCGATAGCCGCAGCAACAAACGCGGCGACGTCGTAGACTGAGGTCATTGTTACGTACACCGACCGTCCCTGAGCATTCGTCAGGGGTATCTCAGCAATGCCTCTTCCGAGATCGAGCATATAGCCCCCCTGGTATTGTATACCGAGGCTTCCACCCATGTTCAGAGCTTCAAGACCTCCCGGAGCAAACCGCTCGTAGAAGACTCCGCAAGAGAAGACGGTGAAGAGCATGGGACGGGATCTAGATGCGGCACAGCGTCCCAGAAACTCTAAGGCTGTCGATGAACCTCGGTCGATTGGATCGTCGTTAGGGCGCTGAGCCAGGGGCCCTTCAAATTCTGAAGGGACAAACCGACTGACCCGAGCTCGCCGTGCCGCGTCTATCAAATTGACTTGTTCGGGACCCGAAATTGTAGATATAATTAGGTCTACGCCTCGAAGAGTAAATTGGAGGGCGTCCATATTGTTGTAGTCGACGATGACGACCTGACAGCCATATTCCTCGAGCTCGGGGTGTGTCTGGGATCAGTTAGACTTGAGCAGAAATCATCAGAACTGAACAACTCGCCCTTGTGGACAGGACAATGATGGCGTGGGCATTTTCTGCCAACTGCTGGGCGAGAACATTAGCAAAGCCTCCGCCACCGGCTATAGCGATGCGCATCATGGCTGTGGTTGATTTTCTGGACATGGCCACGATTATTGTCGGAAATCAAAAACACTTTAAATATTTTGACGCCGACCACTGAGTACAGCTTCCCAAGTATTCTCTCGGAGAGCTTTGATCGGAGTCCCTCGTCGAGTGAACGTCAAAACGAAGTAGTCACTAGTCTTCGGCCTTTCTTTCTCAAAGAACCTGGTCTGAGTCAAGATTACGGATCGGTAATTTGTGGTCTAAGGTCACTAAAGTAGCCAGGATGTCGAAGTCAAGTCCAGTGCAATATCACTACAAGTCTCGGGGTGCAGACTGGCTAGGCGCGGGAAGTTGTACAAAGTCAAGCCAGCGGTTTCACGGGCGTGTGTGCCGATGAGGTCAGAGAATAGTCCGACAACATCTCGCGCCGGTGAGTGGAAACGTACGTAGATGTAACAATAGAAGCACATGAAGATGCCGCGAGATGGCTTCGGAAACAGTGGGTCTCGGACGTCTCGAGACCATGACTGGAAAGCCTGGGAGGGCAGTCATTAGCACTAAACTGTCCGGATCATACCCCAAAAAGCCACTCCCTACCCCTGCGGCGGCAGACGTTGATGCTAGATAATAGACGTGAGCCATCTCTCTATGCAGGGATAGTGGATTGACTTCTGGCAATCCTGGGTCCTCCAACGCTGAATGGCTGTCCAGTCGTCACAACCGACATTCCATGGCACATCAGACAGGAGCTGGCCGATGCTGCCTGAGACGCTCTGCAGGAATCCAAACTATGTGCGGGTCGTGATGCCGGAAGGTTCGGCGTCATCCGAGAGATAAACGGTACTCGGTAACTCAGCGCACACCACCTTGAGCAGAGGATGGAGGACCCTATCTGCATGGGTGGGTTACACCATTCCCGAGAACCCAGGTAAATGAATGCGGTCTCAGGAACAGCCGTAAGGGTGGTACGTAACGTGGGGGATGGAGGGCCGCAGGTAGGGCCAGCCTTATGACAAGGTAAAAGCTGACCGTTGGAGGTAGCTATTGAAAGACTCTTGGAGCACTGTAAGATTGTCAGCGGAAGGGGAATTTGATCTTGTTCGAGCTACTAGAGCATGACTCGAATAGTCGACTGTTCGCAGAAATGGCGCATACTCATGGCTGTTGGATGCTGCAGCCTTATGACAGCCGATCTTGGTGGCATCAGAGATGAGCCGTGTGTGGATTGGCCAACACTCGATCACCCCAAACTAGCCACTATCACAGAAGTCGTGGAACATAAGTCTGGTACTTCCCGGCTCCTTGGGTTAAAATTCCAAATAACCAGAATGCCGTCCCTGGCTGTGGGACGCCAGTACACCACCCAGGACTCACTGTGCTCATCAACCTCTTGTCTTTGACCGAAAAAACTGGACTATGAGATAAACTCTGGCGCTAGCATATAATGAGTGGTTGCACGGCAACGAATAATGGACTTGAATGGCGTTTCAGGGTAGCCAATATCGAAAAGTACAGGGGTGAGCATCTTGTGATGGATGTGTCTGAGAGAGAGAGAGAAAAGGGAGTGGACGGGGCTGCGTCCGCAGAGTATGCCCAGGGTGATGTGGGCACCCCGAGACGGTGATTGGCGTAGATGTCATTGTCGTGCATTAGAGAAATAGGCTCCCCTGTAAGCCTCCAAGCCCCGGGGGACTGGAGCCTGGATCAAGTGTTGACAAGAATCTCAATCGATACCTCGACTTGGGCAGGTTGGGGGCGAAAAATGGAAGTAGTCGGCGTGAGGTTGTCCCTAACCTGGATGCGGGCGGGAACTCCACAAACAAGGCGGACTCCGCAATGCCCGTCCCGGCGTCACCTGATACATCGTAATGGGCCCAGTGAGAGAGCCGCATTTGCCACGTCCGTTTCGGGCTCTTCCTCCACTGCAAAGGCCGTGTCTAGACAGCCTGTCTCGGTTATGGTCTTGATCAAGGTTCAAACCATTGAGTCACACACAGAAGAAACGTGTGCATACTCGAGGACAGGTGCGGCTCAGAGAGCCCATGATGATCACTCGGTCATCGGCGGCACAACGAACTGGCAGCGCCAATCCTTTCTCTCTCCGTCGCCATACGCAGAGGGAGTCTGGACGCGGATCGCCAGGCATCAAGAACAGGCTGGATTCGAATCAACTCATGGCGGATGGCCGAAGGTCTCTGCGCATGTCAGGCTTGTGCCAGCCAAGCGTTGCCATGGATGTGGATTGCGGGAACTCTTTCCAACGCAAGACGCGGTAAAATCGAGCCATTGGATACGGGGATCAAAAGGGCCAGCGCCCAAGGCTAGCCTCGCCAGAAGTTCCTACGAGATACAATGTAGGTGTGGTACTTTGTGCACCGATGAGGTGGGCCCCAATGTCCCGGGGAGTAACTACAATGCTGGATTGGCTGAGGCTTTGACTACTACCAAGAGACGAGCCCCCGTCAAATCCAAATAGTCAACGGAACCCTAGAAGCTTTCGAACAAGGTGTTGACGATTTCTGGAATGGTGGGATTCCGCCACGTTTTGCTACCTTGTTTCCAGAAAGACTCCCTTGACCGCGGAGGGCTGATTGGCTCATAAATGTCCAAATCAGGGCCAATGAGAATAATGCCTTGTACAACGGTTGATATTACACCAGAAATTACCATGTGAACATGCTCGAGGTGAATCGCATACCCAGCAAGGCACGTGCCGGGCTATGCTCCAAGTTATTATGGCTTGCAGGACGCATCTTCTGGTACCCACACCACCCGCCGGTGGTGTTGATGTCACAAGTCAACAGGATGACTCGTGGCAAAACTCATTGTATTCTGTGAACGAAAGATCTAGAACACAAACCTACTGCTATGCTGGGGGCTATAGGAAATCGCCGTGTTGCGCCTGGCGTTCACATGTTCGGTGTGAGTTGCCTTGGGAGCTAGGTAGAGAGATCATTGCTCCTTTTTAAGGATATCAAGTCTTACAAAAAGAATACAGCGCCCCTGAACAACTCCATGATTTTAACCAACGCTTTGTTTTCTCTTCGCAGGAATAGTCTTAAAGTAGATAATTGTGTGACCGTACTCCATGAAATAATGCGAATGGCCAAGTAGTTTTATCCTGACGAAATACATGTTCCGCTCTCACATCAAGATTATCGGTATAGCGATCGAGGACCTTTTAGATGTAGCTATGGCTTTATGAATCATGTGAAAACCTTTTGGTGAACCATGCCTTTCCAGAATCGTCATCCAGATCCCAAAGCATGTCTACCAGCCGAACAACTACAACGTGTAATGCAACACTGATTTCGGCTCAATTTTCCCACGTCCTCAATACGTGACAGGGAGTGAACCAGCGGTGAACAACTCCTTGCACAGTCCACGCTGGGTCAAGAAAGTAAACACGGAGGCAAGAGATCGCTTACCGAGCTCCAAGTATGGAACTGATAATCCATGGCTTTTGGTCATGACAGAGATCGTACCAAGGGATCGAGGATGTTTACGTTACATTATGGGCTCTGCATGTTCCACCCAGTGCTTTGTGTGGGAACCAGGGCCACGCACACTTGGGGAAAAGAATATTGACGTTGAAGATTGCGTCCCAGGGCAGATACCCGCAGCCACGCGACTGGGAGCTTGTTTCAAAAGTCCATCGAGGTTCGTATTCCAACGACTCAGCATATATGCACTCAGCTTCACTGTGGAAGAGCAGAGCATGTCAGGGGAACGTTGCATCCACGGCGAGGTATGTCATGATTATTGGCTCTAAAGCAGACAGGAATACTTGCCGAGCCAAGTTGCAGTAAGCTTTTCTGTCCACACACTCGGAGATTGTCCCCTGGCCAATACTTCAAAGACCTCACCTCTACAACTGGAGTACAAGCAGTTACAAGCTCGATACAACACAGTCCCAACCTCAATTATAGGGAGTCCTAAAGTTCCAGACCGTAAACCGCACACCGGTTGAGTCACGTTTGCAGCAATGCTCCAGAAATCACTCATTCAATCTGTTCGACACCGACCTAGCTTTGCGTTCGTCCCAGGGCACGTCTCAGGGTTGTGCCGTCCTCGGCCAAGACCCCGTGGTCCTAGAGATAGCAACCGCTTGGTCACCTGGACACTTGAGACCCAGACTAAACCGAAGTACCATCATGCTTGGAAAGGTAGGACTTTCCTCGCCATCCAAATGATCTTTGGCTATGTGTTATAGACGTATGTGGGCGTTTAAAGAGTTGTGGTCGCAAAAGCTGCAAGTCCACCTGAGACACGGTAATTGTGCAAGCAAGACAGCATTTAGGGAAAATGAATTCAGATAGACAATCTTCAAAGGCTCGTGTGAACGTTGACTGATGAAATCTCTAGGACTGAATAGGACTCAAGAACTATACATTATCCATGAAGACGATCTCCAACCGAACCCAGTACCACCACATCCCTTCAAACCGTCTCGATACTTTCCTCCGATCCCGCGGAAGAACCTCGTCGCCTACGCACACGCTTCAGAAAGCTTCTACCGGAATGATCCCAAACCCTGACGTGTGTGGGTTTCTGCAATCGGTGTAGCTCCTTGATTCTGGCCACGAGTTCGTCATGTTTCTGGTCCCGATAAGCCTTCTCCTCGGCCTGCGCGTGCTCCTTCCTGAACTCCTCCGTCTTCCACCAAGGCTTGCCGTACTTGGCTGCTTCCTTTTGTATCTTCGAATGGCGACGCCAGTGCTTGACGGGGTTGTGGAATGACGGCTTCTTGGATTCCCCATGAGGAGCAGACGCGCGCCGGCGGCGGCGATCCTCTTTTGGGTCTGCAACGGGAATATTAAAGTATTGGTTGCTCATGTATGGGAAGTACGAGGACCAGTATACTGACATGGGATCCATCAGGAAGGGATTCATTTTCGAGATTGGAATAGTTGTCGATGTTTAGGTTTGTCGTATTGGTTTACGTTGATGTTCCTTTTGCGTTCTTGCTTTTTGGACTTGATGCTACCGAATTGTTGTGCTTGTTGATTTAATGAATGCAATGAGCCGTTCTTTGGTAAGTGACCTTGGTCGTGTTTCTTAGGATGGAAATTATAGTCCGTGGAGCATGATCTGGTATGGTCTGGTTCCTGCGGTTTCTTTTAACTGAAGCTCCAGACACGCCTTCTGCATGGCTTTGCTTTCCTAGTGCTCCTTCCCCTATCTGTACAACCGTCTTGCGCAGAGGGCACGGGCTATGCTTGCAGGATTTGCCCATGATATGTCACTACAAATGTCTCAAACCAATACTGTTGCATGCTGATTGAGCAACACTTGCCAGCGGCGGGCAATATCAAACCGACAAGTACTTCAAGGGGACATGGCCTGATCAAGACCCGTGCCCAAATATCGCACCCTCCCAAATTCATTTTGCAGGAAATTGATGCTCCCTCAAGGGATTAATCGCACTGGTTGTTTGTTTGTTTATTTATTTATTCATTCCTGATGTACATATTGTTCCTCGCGAAACATCCGCAACTCACTGCGTTGGTTTACTGTCAATATAAATATCGCATCACTGACCGAGTGGGATGAGGATCGAGACCTCTGTGCTCCTCCCAGAGCACATGTCTGTAGCCCCTTGGCATACCCCTGAAAGATTGTGGTAGTGGAGGCTGCCGAACTCATATGGCAGAAATGCCATTCGTACATATTCTACCAATTCCTGTGTGGCTGTAGCATAAGTATTGGCCATAATGACCCCTGGATGCAGCATCTACCCCTTCAAGCTCCAACAAAGCACTTGAGTACTATGGATTTAATGCTGACTCCACTCGATGGTGTTCAAATCAATGCCTTCCTGGACAAGCTCCCACAACGGACTGAGCTCGCGAAGAAATGTGACACGTTCTTGAACCGCCTTGAGGACGTAGTCAATCTCAGCTTCGGCAGTGAAGCGACCAATGCCGAATCGAATACTGCTATGAGCACTCTCATCGCTGTTGCCCAGTGCCCGAAGGACGTAACTTGGTTCCAAGGACGCAGAGGTACACGCACTGCCTGACGAGAGTGCAATATCCTTCAGAGCCATGAGGAGGGACTCGCCTTCAACATACGCGAAAGACACGTTCACACATCCGGGATAGAAGTGTTCAGGCGAGCCATTCTGCGTGGCGTGTTCAAGAGCCAAAAGGCCTTTCAACAGACGGTCAGAAAGGTACTTGATGCGCTTTGTGTCATACTAAATCCAGGTCAGCCACCAGCAAAGCAAATGGAGGATACTACTGGGTGAAAAAGGAATAAAATCAGACGTATGTGCTGTGTCTCAACAAACGAGTTCCGGTCAAGGAATTCAGCAAGCCATGCATGTTTAGAGCGGTTCATCATGAAAAGTAGAAGAGTGGCAGTTGCGAACAATCAAGGGACACGACGACGTACCGAAAATTCCTCCTTTGCAATGCGGCAGGCCTCTCCAAACCCGACAACCAACGGCGGGGCTAGAGTTCCACTCCGAAGACCTCTTTCCTGCCCGCCACCGCTGATGATGGGGTCCAATCTCACCCTCGGCCGTCGGCGGACGTAGCAGGCGCCAATGCCTTTGGGACCGTAAATCTTGTGAGACGAAATCGACATGAGGTCAATGTTCATCTTGTTCACATCCATCGGAATCTTTCCTACTGCTTGGGCGGCGTCCGTGTGGAAGAAGACCTTCTTTGACCTGCAAAGCTTGCCAATCTCCTCGAGCGGTTGAATGACTCCGATCTCATTGTTGACGGCCATGATACTCACAATGGCCGTGTCTGGTCGAATGGTCTCCTCGAGCAGCTTCATGTCGATCAGACCATTGTTCTGGACTGGCAGATATGTGACTTCGAAGCCCTCGTCTTGAAGATGCCTACAACTGTCCAACACGCACTTGTGTTCCGTTTGACTTGTCACGATGTGCTTCTTCTTGCCGGACCTTCCGAAGAATCTAGCGACACCTTTGATGCTCATGTTGTTGCTTTCGGTGGCACCGCTCGTGAAGATGATCTCTTTGGGGTCGGCACCAATGAGGTTTGCAACATGTTCTCGAGCTTCCTCCACTGCCTTTTCGCTCTCCCACCCGTATGCATGGGTCCTGGAATGCGGATTGCCATAGACGCCCACGAAGAAGGGTAGCATAGCATCCAGCACTCTCGGGTCGACGGGCGTGGTCGCTTGCATATCGAGATATATCGGGCGGCCCTCCTCGATCATTGTCGCCTCCTTCAAAACCTCGGCCACCGGACTGCCAGTTGGGTTGATGGAGGAGCCCATGCCCGGCATTACCATCTCGCCCTTTTCGTTCATGAAATCCTTCTTGTCCAGCTTGATAGCGGTCTCGATGTTGACCTGGGCATTTTGCTTCTTGGTCTCCGCCACGTAGCCCCTCCGATAGATTTTGCCTGGAGCTACGGCAGCCGCCCGGGACAGAGCCGTAACAGCTCGCGGGGATGAAGAAGAGAGGGTTTGCTTCAAGCCAAGGCGCGATGCCTGCCTCAAAGCCGACGTTGCTACATTTGCCATCATCAAATTTGTGCGCGATGAATTAAAATATGGTACAGGAACAAAGGGGGTATATTGATGAAGGTGCGAAAAAAGAAAGGTCGCCGTCTTTTTGGGAGGTTGATGGCGAATTTACAAGCGGAAGTTTGGTTGGTTGGTTGGCTTGGGGCGCGATAAATCACCACTCGAAAAAACGGATCCGAGCTCTCATGTCCGGTGCCCGCGAGCTTACAATTGAGCCGGCCTCGGTGATAAGAGCGGGTGACGGCGAAAGAATATACCGATCAGGGTGTCCCAGCTCGCCAGTCCAGGCCGAAATCAATCAATAGTGGCAGAAATGACGTAAGCACCCCTCTGACGTTGTTTCTGGTCTCAGATCCTAGGCAAAAAGAATCGCACTCGGCAGGTTCGGCACTGGGCTGGGCTAGTGACCGACTGGCCAAGTTGGGACTTTGAGGTCGATATGAGTTGCTTCCATGGCATTCAGCAGTGTGACCTATGGAGTCACTGCATCATTGGTTGGGTTTGCGCTATTGGGGCAACGTACAGTAGATACAACCAAATATGCGTACATCTTTCGACCCCTAAGAAGCCAATCCTCCGTCAGATTGCTGCATCCTTCGTCCACTTCGAAATAAGCAGCAGCTAAAACGCTTGCTTCTTTGTACGTGCAGCTGAATGCGACAGCCTAACTGAGCCAAGGCCAACGTCAAGTCATATTTCCAAGTTCAAGCTCCTGAGCCCCCGCAAGCCACGCCGCCGAACGGGCTGGTGATCGAAGCCGGAAAGCAGCACTGCCACGAGAGTCCGTCACCAAAGGCGAGCCGGCTGGTGTACTAAAGCTTGACCCGCGCGCCGCCCACACTCACGAATTGCACTTAACTGCTCGCCTCCGGATCAACGACCTTATCTGCCGCACGACGCATCTTGTTCCGATTAATAGGTATCCTTGAATAACTGCATTGCTGAATTGGATTTTCCCGTTCCATCACTTACAGCTGGGATATCCCTACGAGCGCTGCCCAGGGACTTCGACCTCCTCTACGACGACATAAATAATACCCCACCATACATCATCGGGTTGCCTCCCAAGACCCCCACCACCAGCAGGTTGCAGAGATGAGCTTCAGAGGGTTGACCAAGAGCGTGACTCGGGTAAGCACACATGCGATTGCATGCGCCGACTCGGTTTGCAAGAAGACTGGACGCTGACACCATGTTCTCCCAACCCAGGCACCGCAGCAGTTCAAGGCCAAGTTCAGCATCGGTGAACACACTAAGGATCCTGTCTACATCGATGCAGAACGACGGTTCAAGGAGCTCGAGACCGAGACGAAACGCCTGCACGATGAGTCTAAGAAATACTTTGATGCTATCAACGGCATGATAAACCATCAAATCGAGTTCAGCAAGTCTATGGGGGAGATCTACAAGCCTATTTCTGGTCGCATGTCAGATCCCGACTCACTCGTAGTGCATGGCAACCCAGAAGGAATCCGCGCGTGCGAGGAGTACGAGGCTGTTGTCAAGGACTTGGGTGAGGCACTCAAGCCCGAACTCGAGATGATCGACTCGCGGATTATTGGCCCCGCGAACGAGCTTCTCGACGTGATCAAAGCCATTCGAAAGACGGCGCTGAAGCGCGACCACAAGCAGTTGGACTACGACCGGCATCGGGCGACGTTGAAGAAGCTGCAAGACAAGAAGGAGAAGACGGCCAAGGATGAGAAGGCCATATGGAAGGCCGAGGGCGAGGTGGAGAACGCGACGCAAGAGTTCAACTACTTCAACGACCTGCTGAAGGACGAGTTACCTAAGCTCTTCAGACTGGAGCGCGAGTTTATTCAGCCCCTATTCCAGTCCTTCTACTATATGCAGCTGAACATCTTCTACACCATGCACGAGAAGATGCAGCATTGCGATATAGGATATTTCGATCTCACATTAGAACTAGAGGAGGCCTTCAACCAAAAGCGTGGCGATATCCAAGAGCAGGCCGAGAAGCTCTCTATTGTGAAGTTCAAGACCACGGGCCAAAGGCGGCCGCCGAAATACGGCAAGCCAGCAGCTCTTCTCGGCGGTACTAATCGGCCAGCAGCCATTACTGCGGGACCTTCGTCAACAACTTCCTCAACAACAACACCACAGATTACGTACGGTGAGGAGGCGGAAGCAGATCAGGCCACTGCCCCGCCCCCATACTCTGCTACGTCGAAACCGGCATTTGCATCTCCTGTGTCGCCGGCACTCAAGAGCCCGACTTCCTCAGGACTGGCCGCCGCCGCCGCAGCAAAGTCGAAACCGCCTCCACCCAAGCCCAAGCCTAGTCGTCTCAGTGGTGCCCCGGCAGGAGCCGAGATGGTGACCGCGCTCTACGACTACTCGGCGCAGGCAGAAGGAGATTTGAGTTTTAGAGCTGGCGATGTTATTACGATTGTCCAGAGAACAAACAACGATAACGAATGGTGGACTGGAAAGGTCAATGGCAAGACAGGCCAGTTTCCAGGTAGCCTCCCCGACTCCCGCGAACCGATCCAGAATGACTAACAAGAGATAGGAAACTACGTCAAGCTAGGTTAGATGTCAGCTCCGTCAACACCACAGCGTTCTCAAGCTAGATTGCATTCGACCATTTAATACACTATGTTTCTTTGTGGGAGAGCACGGAGAGGATCCCCTGCGTGCTTAACCAGTGGTGTTTGTCTGTGTCAGGGTATGGAGCATAAATTGGCGTGTACACAGGATAGTTTTGATTGGATCAGCAAGAGGTCCATCGTGGCATGTGTTCGTTAGAGACAGATAAACCATCTTGAGATGGAAATACAATACCTTAATTGATTCTATAGTCTCGTTATTCCATTTCGCCAACGAGGCGAGAGTAGAACACCAGGCTAGACGGACTGTGCTGATAACTGCGGGAATGGCGGTTATTAACCCAATGCATTCTCGAGTATGCCCAGACAAATGGATAAATCTAGGATGCTCATTAAAAAATAAAAATAAAATAAAAATAAAAACCAGCCGACCAGCAGTCACCAGTAACGAACATTTATATTATAAGCGGTTGTTTCAGGGTCCTTTCAGCCAAGGTAAACACAAAAGAATACTTAAACAGTGACAACATCAGAGCGAATATATTCAGACAAGCTACAGTCATCTGGAGCAGGGTGAATTCGACCTTACGTTAGTCCAGATAGTACTTCTCACAGCCACCCTCAAACCTTATTAATCGGTTAATAAACATATCTATGTGTATTATACTATTATGAAATACCTTCCACCCTTTACGTGGCGTATACTTGTCATGGAAATTTTGACGTAATTTTTCTCATAACGCATATGCCTAGTATGTCTGAATCCAACATGATAGCCACGGCATACAGATATTTCTCCCTCTCTGCAGAATGAATGAGTACCATGAGCCGGATAAAATGAACAAGATTTGGGACTATATGAACATTCAATCAAAAATACCATGGACAGGTAAATCCAACACATGTTGAAACATTCCATTGAACGAAGAACATGTTCGAAGCCCATAGTTGGGAAAGAGCCTAGACAGAATGAAAATTATGACAGAAGGAAAAGGATAGAAAGAACACCTGGTCTCTGAGACTGATATCTAAGCTGCTACTAAAACTCACTTCTGGTTTCAGATAGATCCCTTAGTCAGCTATCCAGCCAGACTTACAAGTCCTTACATGTAGTCCAAGTACGCTACCCGCTATATCGGTATGCTAACTCTGCTGCTCTCCTTCAGTCTGCGGTGACTGAGACTATTGTGGGGGTAGAAGTGTCCTGGGGAGCTATATCTAGTGGCAGGTGCTTAGATAGATATTGAGCCACCATATCTTATGCTTCATGGGATTTGGTGACAGCCAAGGATATTGTGATTCTAGGTGGTTGTAAATCCTCCGAACCGCTAGTTAGAAGTACAGAAATAGCGTCCAAATACTAATGTAGCAGAGCACTAATAGTCATTACTGATGGTGTTCCATACAATGAATTGAACAGAGTGATGCTAAGGTACCATGTCTGACAGAAATATATCAACCCAGGCCACCAAGGCTCAACTGGAGCTTCGATACTACGTAGTGCTAAGCGCGATGCAATTTCGAGCCTTGTCACAGAACGCCGCGGTGATATCATAAATAGAGCCCTAATCCAAGCTACAAAACAGAGGGGGCACTGGGAGAAAGGGAAAGCTCTCTCGCTCGATAATATGGGGATATGATACCACAGGAGCTACGTTACTTGGTTGGTGTCTTTTATTTCTCTCAGGATGTCACTTGCTTAGTCTGCTTGGGTGGCTGCGTCCGATTCAAGCTTCGATCCGTCTTGAGTTAGCGCCGACATTTTAGTGCGGTCGGCTACGTCTGCAGGTCTGCCGCTCGAACAGGGGGCCCGCTGCTCAAGGTCGGGGCAATTGGTCAGCTCCCCACACTGTCGCTGTGCAAGCAACCACCTCACGAAATTGGCTCGAGCTTCCTTTCGGACATAGCAACGGCATCGGCTGGACGGGGAGGAGGGAAAAAAGAAGGAGGAAATGTGGTCAGAGACGCCAAATTTCGTACCACTCGCCGGCAGCTCTTTGCTCTCCTCCCACCCCTGTCTTCGCGCGAGCTGCGCGAAGGAAGCTTCCGTCATGGCCGCCTGTCATTGGCCGGGCCCATGACGACCTCCTGTTTACCTGTAACCTCAGTTCAACCTCAAGCTCACCCAACTGCCGTCTTGCTTGCATCGCTTTCTTGGCATCATCTGCCTCAAGTCGCTCGGATTTTGCCTCTTCGTGATCGCAAACAGTCGGCGATTCGTTCTAATCTTTCAATTGCTTCCATTCCATCCAACCTGCACCCATATCCCGCATAATGGCTCCAGAGCTCCGCAAGCGCAAAGCTCCTGCGCCTGCACCTGAACCGGCGCCCAAGAAGACTTCAAAGGTCTCCAAGGCTGTTGCAAAGGTCAAGGAGACTGTCACGGGCAAGCCTGAAAAGCCCGAGGCATCTGCCGCCCCTGCAAAGACCGGGGCGCCTGCCGTTGGCGATGTCATCACTCTCGAAGGCTTCGGCGGTGAGATCGAGACGAACGATGGCAAGAAGACTACATTGAAGGCGCTCGTCGACGAGAGCAAGTCTGGAGTTGTCCTCTTCACTTACCCTAAAGCCTCTACCCCTGGCTGTAAGCACATTCCATCCCCTAGTTATGTCTCCTGCCTCGCGTGTCGCTATTTGTGGCCGTGATCTGACTTTGCACACCCAAGGCACCACCCAGGCCTGCCTCTTCCGAGACAGCTACGAACCACTTACAGCCGGTGGTCTTGCTATCTACGGCCTGTCCAAAGATTCACCAAAGGCCAACACAACGTTCAAGACCAAGCAGAACCTACCATACTCTCTGCTGTGTGACCCAAGCTCAACTCTGATTGACGCCATTGGCCTCAAGAAGGCTCCAAGTGGCACCCAGCGTGGTGTCTTCGCCGTCGACAAGGCTGGCAAGGTCTTACTTTCGGAGCCTGGTGGTCCTGCCGCCACGGCGAATGCTGTAAAGGCCCTCGTCGAGAGCAGTGCCGGTGGTGAGGCCAAGGAGGAAGTAGTTGCCGACAAGGCCACCAACGGAGACACCATCACTGAGAAGAAGCCGGAGGAAGCCGTCCAGGAGCCTGCTGAATGAAACTTGTATGCTGAGTAGTGATGCGCATGATACGACCTCAAGATAGTCACATTTCAACAGGGCATGTAATTACCAAATCGGAAAATCGTAAATCGTGATGATGGTGTGAGATGAGCAAGGTGGTACAATGGACTTATACTCTGGAATGCAGATTGCATGTTCTCACAGCCCTCCGAGATACAATGTCCAGTGTGTAGCGTGCAATTGCAAGGGGCCTGGACAGATCAATACTGAACATTGAACCTTGATTCTTTGACACCGCATTTGTGGGAGTTTAGGATTGAAAACACACTTCAAATTAATTGACTTACCGCAAGGACTAGGACAGCTCGGTCAAAAAGCCTCGTTCTCGTCGACCGTCTCGTTTGAAGCAAACCAAGGCCGACCCACTAAAGTCCAGCCAATCAAGGCCACCTTATTCAACACGCACGGGCCCTCTTCGTATCTCAACCCATCATTTCAAGCCATGGAACAAATACACGACGTCTACGAGAAAGAGCTCAATAGCAACTTCAACACCAGCCATTGAGTCGCCTACACACCACCATGGCGTCCAAATTGACACCTTTGCTGTTCAGAACAGCCGCTCGGACGGCTGCCAGAGCCCCGCGACCCCAGATCCGGGCCTTCTCGGCCGTCAGCGCCAGGAGAAGCGACACCCTTGCGGTGGTAAGTTACTACCACACACACACGATCTCGACCGGATGGATGGACGGAACCAATTTGACTCGCGGATATTTGATTGTACTTGGATGAGGGAGCTGCATAGTTGCTCCTTGCTATTCGCGGCAGATCCCTCGATCCGCGGAAATTCAGACAGCTGACTTCGTCCTCCCGTCACAGCATCGCAACACATCCGACAACAATCCGGATCTCCCGTTCAAGTTCACTGCGCAAAATGAGGCCATCATCGCCGAGATCGTCAAGCGATACCCCCCACAGTACAAGAAGGCAGCCGTCATGCCCGTACTCGACATTGGTCAGCGCCAGCACGGATTTACCTCCATTAGCGTCATGAATGAAGTCGCCCGCATCCTCGAAATGCCTCCTGCCCGTGTTTACGAGGTCGCTTCCTTCTATACTATGTACAACCGGACGCCAGTCGGCAAGTACCACGTCCAGGCCTGCACTACTGTGAGTTTCTCCCGCTCTTAGAACGCGAGGTGGATTCTGGTCCTGAGAGCCGGAAAACGTGGAAAGGCTATTGGTCCAGGAAATTGTCGAGCAGGAAGTGCTAACACCCATTCCCTTAGACGCCCTGCCAGCTCGGTGGTTGCGGTAGCGATGTCATCGTCAAGACGATAAAAGAGGAGCTGGGTATCAAGCAAGGCGAGACAACCCCCGACGGCCTGTTCACTTTCATCGAGGTCGAGTGTCTAGGTGCCTGCGTCAACGCGCCCATGGTCCAGATCAACGACGACTTCTACGAGGATCTGACACCCGAGACCACCAAGCAGCTCCTGACCGCGCTCAAGCAGGCTGGCGCATCGTCGGGTGGAAATGCCAAGGTGCCACCACCGGGCCCGATGAGCGGAAGACAGACGTGTGAGAATAGCAAGGGACAGACGAACCTCCACGATGAGCCCTGGGGCATCGAGACTACGCGTGCGGACCTATAAGGCGCGGGAAGTGGGACGATGATGAATGCCTGCTTCACTGGATGGCAGGTAGCCTGGCCAAGCCTAGTTGATTTGGGACATCACAGCATTCACCCAGGCTTGGCTTGTTTGAGTTCCGGTGAGAGATGCCAGTTCAAGGAAGTAGACGAAGGCTAGAGGAAAGGAGACCTGTACATAAGAAAGAGTAAAACGTGTATTGATTGATCCAGACAAAGGCCCACGCAACGAAGCTGGACTGCTCCATAAAGCTTGAAAATGACCCAAATGATACGAGAAGATCTCAGTGGAATGTCGACACTGCTTCAACCCACGTAGAAACCATCCTCCGCCTTCGCCTCTGCTCATTGGGAGGATCGTTCTACATAATCGTCAGACAACACGCCAGGTCTTTGGCTCAATCAGACCTTTTATTTTTATTTTTATTTTTATTTTTATTTTTATTTATAAAACTTCCATTGATAATTTTTACTCCGGAGAACCGAAAAACACGCCGTTGATTAATAACTCTGCACTCAATTATGTTGGCAAAGCTTTAGGGTACTCGTGGGATATCAATACAAGCCCCTGATGAATCTGTCCCTTTTTTATCTCATGGGCTGCCTTCAACCAGACCACGCCCTCGCCTCTCCAAGTCTGAAAACCCACCCATCGCCTAACCTGGCATTCTTCTCGTCAATGCCACCAAGCAGCACCACGCCAGCCTCCTCCAGGTCGCCCATAGCAGCACTGGCAAACCACCCTCTTGCCCCTGGCCCCTGCGCATCTTCTTCCACCTCGTCGTCGTAGGGCTCCAGTGTGAGCCTTGACCACTTGCCCTCGCCCGTCTTGCGACCCGTGGCCTGCAGGAACGCGTCTTTGAAGCTCGCAGCCGTCATGCCGATCGGCGGGACCTGGAACGCCCAGACGTCACTCCAGAAATTGCCGGCTGCCTCGTGCCCGGCGCCTGATGGTGTCTGCTCGCCCAGGAGCAGGATGAGGTACTCGCGGCCTCCACCGCCCATGACGAGATGCAGACCGCTCACCGACCTGGCACCTGGCCATTCCTCCGCGACTAGAGCGCCTTTCTCGCCATGAGCTTCTGCGGGCGGAGGCGTCAAGGTGATCCACCCACCCTTCGCGAACACCCCTACTTCTCCCTTGCTTACACGGTCGTCGAACAACTCGAGGCCGAGCTCTAGGACGTCCAATTGCCCACCAATCTCCCCCTCTCCATCGAAGCCACCAAATCTGTACAATCGGCTCTTGGCGATCGCCAGAGCCGCGCCACCTCTCGGCTTGCCGGGGGCAGTTGGCAACTCCTTCCAGATCCGACTCCTAACATCGAATGCCCAGATGTCATTTGCTCTGCTCCCATCCTTCAAGCAGCCGCCGTGCACAATGAAGGTGCCAAAGCCCGCCTCCTCCTCGTCCCGCGCATTTGCTGCCACGTTTCCCGCAATGGGCTTCTGCGGGATGCCGACCTCGGCGCTGTCGCCCTCGGCCCACTCCTTCCAGGACTCGCTGTTCTTGGACGGGCGGATGGCGAAATCGCGCGGCTTATCCGTGGCCACAGCGGCGAAGTAGGACCGGGCAGGCGGGATAGCAGTGGACTCTCCGCTCGGGTCGAGATACGACCATGTGTGAGTCTTGGTCTCGAAGACCCACACGCGGCCGTTCTCGTCGAGCGTCTCGGAGGCAGCGCTGCGGCCGCCAAAGAGAAAGATGCGCGTCCCGATGACGGCGGATGCATGGCCGACTCTTGGGGAGGGTACTTCGGCGCTCGAAAGGTCGAGTGACTTGCCCTTGTCCAAGGGGGGTTCGGAGGGCTCGGCTTCGACTTGGGACGGGGAGGCGAGAGGCACATCGGTAAGCGGCTCCTTGGGCTCGGTGGGTGGCGTCTCGGGGGCCTCTGTCTCTCCGGCGACGGATGCTGTCGGTTCCGTCTTCGAGGACGGCTTGGCCTTAACGCTGTAGTAGTCGGCCGGGGCCCCGCTGGAGGGCAGGGTGACGACATGCATATCATTGTCAACCGGCTTTCGGGGCTCGACCTCGCCGCCAAAGATGTAAGCGGAGCCGCCAACGACGTTGAGTGAGTGGGAGGACCGCGGGAGCGGCGGGATCGAGATATGCTGCCATGTTCCCTTCATGGAGGAATCCGATTTGAAATATGGCAGGTGCGGCATGTTGATATTTGGCATCTTAGGCATTATAGGGATATTTTTGGATGCGTTCTCCACGAGGTCCGTCGTGCGACGCTTTAGCTTTGCGAAGGAGTCCATATTGGTCGGTTGTGTATATAGACACGGCTTTTCGTTTGCAGGTCAATATGAGCAGAGGGGAAAGTCAAACAGGCTGTATACCTATGTGGTCAAAGGCTGCAGCTCGTCTGTTCCTGAATTTAGTGTTCTACCCAATGTGACGTAAGATGTTGATGAGGGGCCAGAGCTTAAGGAATACGAGAACGCGCACGACAAGTTGAGTTAGGCCGGGGTAATTTTGGCCCACGAAGCGATTGAAGTTTCGTAGCACAAGGAGTTTACGAGCATGTCAATTGGGTGTAGAAGGCAGAGGTCAGCTTGAATTCCCGTGAAACGGGAATTGGACCTTGAAGTAGAGAGCTTAACGTACTCGATCATGGCTGAGCTTATATGGGGCTGAATAGCGGGGTTGCTGCGACCCTGGATGCGCTGCTACGACGGCGATAGCTCCACTGAGCGAGCCCATCTAATGCGAAGACGCCGGCCGGAATCTATTTTTGGAGCATTGTCAAATGGGCTAAAGTCATGGACTGTTCACGACGACAACTTTGATCTGTGAAAGTCATGTCGATGATACCCCAACCAATGCTTTCCCACGTCTGAGAGACACGGTAGAAAGATGTGATAGTGGTGGTGTTGATCTCTGTTTATTATATCATGACGACTTAGTGTGTCAAGTCAGATCGCAGGTTCCTATAACAGCCACGCCAGACAGCTATATATATTTTGGAACTTCTATCAATAACAGACATGTCTTTCTCGTCATTCCCATAGCTTCAGGCTCGTCATATTCAACATTCTTTTTTTCAACCACGTGGTCATCGCACCTAGAGCGTTCACAAAGCCTTCTTCTCATCTGTTGAATCAGCTGGACTTCTCCTGGGGGCTGCCACCTCGTGATCGTCATTATCGTGGTGATAAAGGGGCTCAAGCTTGGCATTTCGCTGGAAAAGAACCCATCGTTTGAACCACCAAGGCAGAGCCTTCGTAACCTGGTAAGCAGCAAACTTTCTGATGGGAACAGCAAAGATGTAATCAAGCTCCTCCAGGGTGCGCTGCTTTGTTTCTATTTCCATCGTCAGCTCTGCGTATCTTTGGCCAGTGCGTTCTATCAAAAACTTACCGGGAACCAAGAAAAAGATCATGACGAAGGCCACAGCATTGAAGCCGGCATAACAGCCGAAAGCTCCAGCAGTCCCAGCCCTTTCCAACAAGAATGGGAATGTCATTCCGAGGACGGCAGCCCAGAACAAACAAGTGGCGACCGCAAAACCCATGCCTACCTCACGATGCGACAGAGGGTAGACCTCAGCCGAGTATGTGAAAGGCACTGGTCCTTCGCCGGGCGAATAGAAGGCTATTGCTGAAGTCAGTAGACGCTTTTAACTGGGCTAGAATTTCGACGACTTACCTGCAAACAAAAAGACGAAAAGAGCAACGAGTGCAGTTCTTGCGGTGTTCGGGTCCCCGTAGGCGTCTTCTAGTGGCATGAGTGTACATAACCCAGCAGCTAGCAGTGTCCAAGTCTAATCCAAATCAGTAAGTTGTTGGCTTGGCCCAAGAATATTCCGCGAACTCACCATTTGCGGGAATGTGAACAGCAGCAGTGTTCTTCGTCCAAACTGTTGTGGATCGTTAGCATGTTGCCCAGTGACATTGTGTCGAATCACTAACTGTATCAATGGTCCAGAACGCCGGGAAGGCAAAAACAAAGTTCACAAGGCCGAAACCAAAAGAACAAATCAAAGCCCGGAAATCGTCGTAACCGGCCTCCTTGAAAATGGTGGTCGAATAGAAGGCGATGATGTTGATACCGCACATCTGCTGCGCAATCATGACGGTGAACGCAGCGATATTGGCACGTCGCACGCGTGGGATGGTGAACAACTGAACAAATCGCTTGGCGTAGGTAGAGCCGGCTGTAAGTTTCATTTCGATGGTCAGCTGCGCATGGATGTAGTAAATGTCGCGCGCAACCTGGATGGGATCATTGCGGAGAACCATGAGGGACTTCCATGCCTTGCCGTACCGATTCTTCTTCATGAGCCATCGGGGTGATTCGGGACATAGATATATGAGACAGAGAAGAGGTACAGCTGGGATAAATGGGGCTCCTAACATGAGCCGCCAGTTATTGGGTGTGTAGAAGACAGCGAGGTTGATGGCTGTTCCCAGCAAAATGCCAAATGCCGTCCACATCTCTGTTCGTCATATGCATTAGTCTATCTGCAAGTGAACGGCCCAACAGGGGAAAACTTACGCCAGGACATGACAAGGGCACCTCGGACAGCGGCGGGCGAGTTCTCGGCGGCATAGATAGGAACTATTGTGTGTCAGCTCGCTTAGCTCTTGATACTTTGACGGTAGTGACCTACCAGTGGATGCCTTTACTCCCATTCCAATACCCATAAGAAGACGACAAGCAAGTTGCTGTCCCCAGTTGTGACAGAAGGCAGAACCAATGACAGGCCAGATGCAGAAATGAGCCGAGAAGAAGATGACACCACGACGACCGAACCAGTTGTTGATTGGATCTGAGAGCCAGCAGCCGATAAAGGCACTTCCAATGTAAGGGCCAGCATTTACAACACCAAGAATCTGGCGGTCGGGAATCATTAGCAAAGTCTAGCATGTGTCATAGTTTTAACTTACAAGCCGTGATCGGGCATCATCACCTGCAATGCCGTATTCCTCTGGGAAGAAGATATTGGCACCATTGGAACCTGTTTGGTCCCAGCCCTGGACCGCAGCACCAATAGAGCAGGTCGCGATAGTCAAGAACAAGCGCCACGGCAAGCGCCACTTGTGTGCAACCTCGTCATAAAGAGCCTTCTTCTCAGCCTCATTAAGTGCTTCGGGTCCATCGATGCTCTCGTAGTTGGTGGGGTCCTGAGCCACAAGTGCGCCCTTGCGCAAGAGCGGAATGTGTTCTTCTAAACCCTTCTCGTGAGCGAAGGCCTCGACATCTCGCATAAGTTGATCACGCGGGATGCCTTTGAGGGGATTCTTGATTCTAAAGAGGCAGCACATTAGCCACGGCTCATGTCTTGTAAGCAACTCGCAATTCGGGACACTCACTTGGCTTCGAGATTTTTGGCCAGATCGACATGGTCATCGGCCGAGATTCCATGTTCGAGGTGGTCGCCGGCGGCACCTTTGGGTTGGCTTTGAGAAAGCTGGATTAGTCTATGGCCATCTCTTGAGGGGAAAGGGTTCAATTTTCTTACTGCTGGGCCACGGCAACCTCGGTCTTATCAATGTCGGACATACTGAAGTCGTTCTCAGTGGTGAGTATTTAGTCGTCTTTGAACTAAGAACAGGTGCAGTCAAAGCTGATGTTGATGGCGGGCTCGGAAATTATCACTCGCATGATAAGCCGATGGGCAAGGAAGGCGTGATTGACCTGTCTAGACCCAAGTGGTTACTGGACGAAACTGATACAGGAAGGGGAAGAGCAGATGGATCGGATGGTGAAATAGACGGTAGGGAAGGCGTATCTTATATTCATATAGCAACCGACGAGACACTGTCCTACCTCACATCCGAACGGCTCCTTTATTTCACCCCACACTAACTGCAATCTGCACACCAGTCATGATCCCACCTTATTTTCCCATGGGGAATGCTCAGTAGACCGACCAGTGGCGGTCTAGGCGTTATTTCCCAGCTCCAAGCTCCGCTGCACATTGAACTGAATGAACCCAGGAGTATTCGACGCTTGTAAGTGGGTAGATACATTGCAGATCCACCTGTGGACACTTCCCCAGCTTCCATGGCGTGAATGTCCTTGCTAGCAGGTCCATGGCAAACAGGTGAAGATCCCCATCGCCAAGTTGGAAGTCTGGCTTGGCCGCGCTTTGTCGGTCGTGGCGTCGAATGCTTTCCCGCCATCTTCACGCGGCACCAGCTTGGCAGTGGGGACAGCACGACAATTTTCTTGTCGATGGATTTTTGTAGGATCCGATGGCAACTCTCTATAGGAGTTTTTTTGCGAACATCCAAGAGACGGATGGATGAGAGCTCTGCCTCGACATTGCACATGCCAATTATATCTGTTCACCGATTTGCCCACATCCAGTCAAGAACCTTGCGAGGGCCGGTCGTTGAGGCTCTGCGGAGGCGCCCGCCCTTGTCAATAAGCCGTCGCTACGAACTAATAGAGCCACCATTGGTACAGAGAGATAGACTTTGCAGGAGGCAGCGCACCATCCAGTCTCCTGGATGGACATGATTCCCCGCTTATTGGCCAAGAGCAATTCGACCCATCATCTGACGGTTGTAATCTTGGCGACTGCGGACTTGATGCTTGGATGGTAAAGTTGGGCCGTCTGCCGAGCGATTCAACTCATTGTAGCGCCTTGGTTTAGAGACCAAGTCACTGGGCAACCCCGCAAATAACGTCACTGTCGTCGGCGCCATAGCGAGCACGAGCACAACGGTCGTCTGTTCAAAGGTTGGAACAACGGAGATGTGGCGAGGCAATTCATCAGCACAATGGTGCTGTCGCGCTACTGGCGAATAGGCGCCAATTGTCCTGAGCACGTCCTATCAGCCCTATCGGCTTCTCAAGTCAGATATAGGTTATGTATGCGCCATGCGAACATTCTCTGGTCATTCGTGCTAGGCAGATCGAGCCGAATGGTCGGATCCAATCCTCTCTCGTATATTAGTGCCAGGTGCTTGATGATATGTAGATAGGCTCGTGGGTGCTATGACTTAGTATCAACGGTCCTAGGTCTGGAGTCCGCTATTATACTTGATAGCGATTTGTTGACTCTGAGCAGAAGTAGACGAAATGGAACAACCATGCTCTTCCAATATGATATCAACAACCATGATAGTCGGGCCCGGCAGGTCGATTGCCCGCAAGGGACTGTTGACAGCACCGCGGTTTGGTCATTTTACCATGTGGGTATCCACAACGGTAATGTTCAAGACTGTAGTTAGACTAAAGCCGCTACTAAAGATAGTAGTATAGCACGAACGTGCCCACGCATCTAGCGGCCCTCCACCGAAACTTTAGCACCGGGCCGAGGACAGGGATTATGGTTCAAGCGCAGATGTCGAAGACTAGGGGATCAATATCCTTCATATATCGACCCGGTCTCCGTCTTGTCTGAAGGTACAAGTGCAGAATAGGATGTGCACGAATACTGAGTCGAAGTCATGAAGCGAATAGAGACATAGCCCAGAGCTTCGAACAAAAACGTCTCGTTAGTAGACAATGCACAGTGAGATGACGTCCAAAATGATCTGATGCTCACAAAAGAATTCCAAAATGGGTATTGCTCACTATCTTGCTCAAAACTTTGTCATCATGTCTCATAACCCTTCAGCCTTTGCTAACTTCGACCAAATAAAATTCGTAACATAAGAAGAAGAAAAAAAAAATAGGAAAAAAAAAAGAAATACACGCATACTCTGCAGACAGATTCGCCTCACGCATCAAACAATTTATATGAACACAATCAGTAAAATAGACACTGCCCTGAAAAGCGACACTGTGTAGTCTGCACACTGTCAGCATACTTGCCTTTTCCTCTCGGGCCTATTACTCGGGTCGCTTCCTCGTCTTCGGCCTTGAGGGGGGTGGCGGCCTCGGCCGTCCTCCCGGCCGCCGACCGGGCATTGGCGCGAAAAAATCGACAACCGGCATGCCGCGACCTCCAAATCCGGGATGATTGATCAGTGGGGGCGGCGGCAGCGGCGGCGGTGGGTGAGGCGGACTGTTTTGGAAGGGGGAGCTCAGCGGCCACATATGCATCCGGATAGACATGCCGGGCACCTGTTCGGGCACTTGATGTCAGTAACATGCCGTGGAGATTTCGAAGTCCGAGGGTTCAGGATAAAGGCACATCAACGTATGTATACATATACAGATGTATAGCCACTTCAGCAGTTGACGATCATGCCAGCCATGCACAACTCGAGAGGCTACCAAGGGCAATTTATGGACAGGACTCACCACGAAATCTTCCCATAGCTCCGGAAGAATGATTGGGTCTTTCCGAGGAACTGGCACCTCGACTGGTACGTGTGTCTGGGCCTCTGAAGGTAGGGACGAGGATGAGGACGAAGCTGAAGGGTTGCCACCGGTATTGTTATCAGGCGGGGATGGAGCCGGGGGCGGTGCGTCTGCGTTACTCGACGTCGAGTTTTCAGCAATCGATGGTCCTGAAGGCGAATGAGGGTCGCCGAATATGATGCCATTCTCCGCGGTAAGATCATATCGACCAGCGTGGACATGTGGCCCGATAACGTCGACGTGTTGGAAGCACACATCTATCAAGCGTTTCATACCCTGTGTTCGCAGTCAGCTGCTGATACGATGATACCACAAGAGGCTTTGACTGCGAGATATTGGGAGATCAGGAAGCAATCGTAGAAGACGCGGACAGTTCGTCGGCCCTCCCGTTCATTGGTTTCTCATAGGCCCCAAGAACACGATGTGGACGAGTTGTCTTCCCAATAAGAAGCCCGAAAAGGAAGAAATCCAAGACAATAATACCAAAAAGGAGATAAAATAAAACAATAAAATAAAATAATAAAATCAAAGCGTAGAAGCGAAGGGAGTGTAGCAGTACCTCCCAAGTCTTCGCCTTCTCCCACGGAAACACGTACGTCCTTCCCACCTCATCCAGAAATCGTATGGGATGCTTGGCTGATGGTCGATCTGCAGTAGTCTCCCATCCAGCACCACCTATCTTGGGATCATGGACAGCTGAACCGGTGGATGGCCCGGCATCCACAGTCGTTCGATCTGGCACTGCGGCCTCAAAGCGGACTGCCTTCTGCTTTTGCTTCCCCTTGCTATTGTTGGATGAAGCGCCGGAAGAAGCGCCGGGATCACCAGTATCAGGCATTGAGCGACCCAGGGGTTCCTCGTTCCCGCTACCCATGTCCGTGGGGTTGGGCCCGAGGAAAGGAATTTCTTTTTCCTCTTCTTCTTCTTCTTCAGCAAGGCCAGGGTGCAGTGGTTCCATGGCGTCGACACCAGTCGCAGGCTCGCCTGTCACCACGCCGATCGCGTCCAGATTCTTGGGCCCGGACGGAGGATCGATATCTTGATTCAGCTGCAGGCCATCAAGCCGGCCGACCAAAGGGGTTTGTGTCGCATCATACCCTCGACGCCCAATCTGCGGCCCGTTTCCGGCGGCTGCGCTAGACGGCTCCCCTTCGTCCTTCAGCACACTGAGAGTCACGTCCACCCCACGGTCTGACATGCCTAGTGCATCCTCCGCTCCATCACCCCCAACATCAGTGGCCGATTCTCTAGAACCACCACCTACATGGGTGCTCACGGCGCCAGCGGGACCAGCCATAGATAGCGATGGCGCTGAAGGGTTCAGCCGTCCATCCGTCTTTGCCGTTGCGCGGCCCCCCGGTGTTTCGAATAGCGCGCTCGGGTCCTCAGCTCTGCTGGCCCACCGCCCTAGTACCCTGGTACTTGGGTCAAGATCTGGGAAGGATTTCAGAGCCCGGTCTCATAGAGCTGAGGGCGGGGATGGGGCACAGCAGCCGCCGGCGCTTATCCTGATTCTGGAGCCTGCGGATGGACGAGCAGAGCCGCGAAGGTGGGATCAACACAACACGCGAGAGGACGGCAGTTGAAGTGGAACAAGACACCACGACACGGAAAGATTCAGGCCTTGTATGCCTCGTAATTGCGTTGGCACACTCTGTGTCTCCTTCCTCAAATAGCGGGGGACAGCGCCAAATTGGACGCCTTCTTTGTACCGATTGGCCAGACAGGACGACCCCGACTGGGGGCTGGAAACTAAGGCGGCATTGTGTGAACTGGTTTTTGGTGCACGCTGCAGGCGACAAGGAACGGCAGGAGAGAGGCGGAGCCCGGGTTGAGACTATCGAGATTAGAACACGCCTTATGATGAACAAGGCGCAGCAAGTTCAAACTACAGATGCAGTGCAGCACACAAGCGTGTCCTTCAGGGGGCGGTGCCGGTGTCGTGCCATTGCATATCTATCGGCAGCACAGTCTTTTTGCTAGCGCTACCCCAATTCCATTGGCAAGTGGAGTTAGCACCGTCAGTTGTATGTCTGATTGATCTGCGTAAACTACCAGGGTTGTTGCTTTTTTTGCTGCGGATATGCAGAGGACTCCTGATGAAGAATCATCATGTGCCGACCCCCGAAATTACGTGGACAAGACAGATGCGGTAGCACTCCGGAACCTTCGTTTGTGTGAAGATCGATCACAAGCTAAGGCAACTTCACTGCTACTACAGTCGACCGGTCTTCTTGCTTAGCCGATGCGATCATGTGAAAACCTGGAATCAGCTACGAAGCAATACTATCGAAGCCACAGCTGAAAAGGGGACTATCAAGCGACGAAGGGTACACGATGAATGACGTAAAGTATGTAATTGGGGTATATGCTATCATCATAATATCGTAACAGTGGGAATCCCGAGTCTCTATACCATCGCTTAGCCTCGCTTCCTTCTGTATGTACCATTAAGCCCAGTGAGTCGTGAAATATATCGCAATCGTCTCCACGTAATATATGTGAGAAGCGGGAATCCAACCGAGGAGAACCATTTTGTCTTCCGTGTAGTGTATTACAATAGTCGTGGTAGAGATGGACCTAAGAAAGAAAATACAGAATGCCACAACTTAGAATCGTTGGTAATCTCATTCGTCATCTATCTCCTCGCCCGGGGCGTCCTCCTCTCCGTAGTTGTGAGTCTGCGTTTTGTTGCTGCCCCTCTCCGGCTTCAGAGGGTTGTTAAGCGCCCAGATGCCCTTACCATCAGACTTGACCACGGCAACATCAGATCGGAGCACCCATGTCATTAGGGTCGGATCATGATCACCCCCGAACGTAATTGGGGCTTCGAGGCCAGTGGCGGCCTTCTCGAGATGCTTCGCAACATGCTCCATTCGCTCGTCCCAAGCGTTGGGGCCACGAGTCTCGAAGTGGCATTCCGGTGCTGGACATGTCATGTAGTCGGGAAGCTCACAGCGGCTATGGACAGCTTCCTCTTGGTAGACGCGAACACGGTCCTCCCATTCCGGGACTGTCTTCTTCGCCTTGACCTGTTTCTTGACCGCTGGAGGGATATGCATCCTTCGAAGGTGTTGTGTGTACAGGTCCTTGCGGTTGAAGATGGCGCCGTTGGGCAGGGCCGAGGAGCAATGGGTTTGTGCTTCGTAGGAGTTCGAGTTACGGTGGCGGGACGTTCCGGTCGGCTTGGTTAGGGAGCCCGAGGTGTTGGACAGCTTTGCGCATGCATCTTGTTGACAAAGCCAGTAGGTGAGGAGCAAGTGCTGCGAAGCGACGTGGCGCTTCCATTCGTTTTTGCTGGCAAAAGTCGACTCGCAGCCGGCAAACCGGAACACGCAGCCAAATGGGCGTGTGTGTTGCTGCTTGATGTGTTTCTGCAAACTAGCCTGGTCCGTGAAAACACCGTCGGGACATTCACTGCAAGACAGGCTTCCCTTTGCTAACGAAGGCATCTTTGTGGTTGTCCTCTGGCTCGTGGGTGGAGAGGATCCAAACTTGGCCTTCTTGGCAGAAGAAGCTGGCTGTGAAGTGCTACTACGCTTGCGTTGTCTGGAATTGCGACTCGCACTCGAGCTCGGCTCTTTGTGAGTAGCTGGTGGCTCGTAATCCTCATCGTCTTCATCGCCTGCTTGAGGATTCTCGCCGCCTTTCTCACATAAGCTCTCCTCGTCAGATTCGAAGGGAGGATAGGCCGGCTCGGATACATGAATCTCTTCTTTAATGACATGCGACATTTCTGGGGGACTCATGGACCTTGGTAGTTGTATTTGCTCGAGCTGTCTGGTGGAATCATAGTCGTAACTGCTTCCATTGCTTGACATGCTGAGGCCACGGGATGGGAACTCGGGCTTCTCGTCATGGTAGCTTGGCGCTGGTTCCTGGTAGTAGCTAATCTGGTCGGGCTTGATGCAAATGTTCGTCCAGCCGGCCACGTGCTCAAGCTGCTGCTGTTCCTGAGAGACCCAATGATCATATTGAGAGGAGAAAGGTGGCACGATCATGTCATCTGGGGGTGTAGAAGGGTAGTCATAGCCGAAGTCACTATCGCCTGGAGGGCTACGAGCGCTACTGCAGGTTGACGAATGTTGATCCGAGGGCGAGCAGTGCCTTGGCAAGAGGGCAGATGGCAGTGGTGCGGTCCCGTCGATTGTCCTCACGTCATTGCTTGTGAATGGGATACTCATGTTTCCATGAGGATAGTAGGAGGGCTTGCCATACGAGATCTGATGGTGACTCCATGGCGCTGACTGTTCAAGAATCGAGTCCTTCAGACTGGGGTCGAGGTAGACGGGCGTGGAGGTGTCGTAGCCAGTCGAAGATGGGTATGAATATTGATAACCCATCGTGGGAGATCTCCCGACTAGGAGCTGGGGTCCTTGGAGTAGACAAGAATAGTGAGTAGTCGTGGTCTCAGGTGGACTTCGAGTACCTCGAGGACCAGAACGTATGAGTGAGTATTGTGTTGGAGAAGGATTGTGAAGTAGCGGTTATCGACAAGTCCTGGTTCCGACTAGAAGGGCAGCGTGATAAATGAAGAGGCCAAGTATGGTGTTGCAACACCAAGGTAAAATTGCTATGCAGCACTCTGCATGCGGCGAAGGGGGCGTTGACGGAGTTAAGTACGGCAAGAAATATTGACGAGCAAGGTATTAGCCCACATGAGACGGCAGCTAGCCTTCTAGAAGACAAGGGCAACTATGAGGCATCTGTAGGGCGGAGCAACAGGTCTGGAGCACTGGCTTCCAAGACGACATGCCTCGAGCGAGGCCGATACTTAACTAAAGTATCCTCCTTGTGAATGGGGTCTATTGTCTCTCCAAGCAACCGCGTCTTTCCTTCCGACTCCAAAATATCCACAGCAGAGCCTCTCAAGTACTTCGTACCTTGCACCGCCGTCAGTAAGGACTTTTGGACCCCCCGGTATGACTTTGGGTAGGATGTGTGGGCGGGATCTTCATTGGAAGTTGGGAGCCACACGTGTGTTTGCTTTTTTCCCATGTCATCCCATGCCGTTCCAAGCGCCTGGCGCGACCTGTAAATCTGCCATCCCCTGTCCGTCACCAGTCCTCTGGCTCCCCAGGCCGGGATTATAGTTGTATCCTTTCATAAGCTTCCTGCATATGTACATGTACGTAGCGATGGGGAGCTACTGTGCGTGGTGCGCGACCCAGACTGGACTTGGCCGGTCAATAGGAGGCGTCTATGGATGCGTAGTGGACACTGGGGATTCCAACCTTGACGTAGTGATAAACGGGAGACTTTGATTGTGTCCTCCCACTTGGAGTGATGCATGCACTGCGCAGCTAGCACAGCAACATGTGGAAAAACTCTGGAGGCATGGAGGAGAGAAATCAAGAAAATGCTGTGAAAGAGGCGCCTGAGCTTGGGACGGGTGCTGGGAGCCTGTAAGGCAGATGCTGGGCACATGTGTCTTGAGCCCAGGCCTAGGCTGACTTTCCCCCAGGTTTCGTCGCCATGCAGTGGACGCGAGATGCGGGCTCGTGTTCCTCACGGTTCCTGGTTGCTTTGGAGTAGATTAATCACCAATCATTCATAAAGCGGAAGCCAGGCCTTTCGACTGGCCGAGCGATGCAACTCGCCCGGCCGCAAAGGAGGATTATGCAGCATTGCTCGGCAATGGGAGCTGGGCTTAGGCCACTGGTAGTGGAGTGTCTTGCTTGCTGTTCTCGACGTGACCGTGACTGTCGGGCATTGTCTGCCACGAACCCGAGACGCCAGACATGGTCAGGGTCCCTAGTAACATGAGCCGATTGTTTCTGAGTCCGGGATTTATTTTTTGGGGGGTTTTGGCCTGGGCTGAGAAATGTATAGAGATCTTTCGGGGTATACTATGGTAGAAAGCAGGCATGCCGACAAGGCCAACCTTGCCAGCGCTCCGATGGATTGAGGAAAGGCAAGATTAGGTATGTCCGGTTGAGACCGAAAGCTCCACTGTGGGTATGGCAGTCCGACGCGCGGATTCGCTAGGGCCAGGGGCCTGCGCGGGACTTTTGTACTTTCTTCACTGCAAAGAGAAGCTAAGGCGATGCGTGTTCCCAGTCCAGTCCTTTTTGGACCCCACACCGCATACTCATCAACGCAGCGGCCGTAAAGAGCCCTGAAAGCCCGTCCAACAGCGTGCTGTTCATGATGCCTGGTTCCAGGAGATTGCTGAACAGAGGCAAGATCGAACGGCCATCCCGTGGACCGACCCCAGAGCACACCAGCAGCACGGTTGCCATGTTGACAAAAAAAGACTTGGTCGGCCTCACGGCGCTCGGGGGGGTAATGATCGACAAGGGCTTCCTCTTTAGACGAATTAGCTCCAATATAGCAATGAGAAACCAGCCCAAAAACTTCAGCTCCGACGGGGCATGTCAACCCTGAGAAGAGCCCGTCTGGTAGGTACATAGTTGCCGGATGAGCGAACCCATACCATATGACGAGATGTGACAGCATTCATAGGCCACTAAGCCTTCCCAGGCGCTATAGGGCACAAGGCATTGGCGTCCTAGGGGGCCCAGCAGGTAAATCCACATCGCTAGCGATCTCTCGCGCCCGCCGCCCCGGGGCTCTCCCAGGCAAACTAGCCGCCAGCCCGCCAAGGTAAGGCAACCCTGGCCGTCACCCAAGGCCCCCGAGTCCAATTATCGGTGCCAATGCTGATAGGCCGGTTTCCAGAGCTCGACTCGTGCGGGCCACTCATGTCGTTGCTTGCAGTACTTAGAGTTGCCTTCTCACCTCTCGCGATGCCTCAGATATCAAGCTTATGTCGTCGCCGTATCTTTCCAGCTCCTTATCTTGGTGGTGGGAACAATGGAGCCCGAAATCACCCTCCAAATTCCTTGACCTCGTCCTACCTACAGTAGCACGTAACGAAACCCCCCGTAACCTTGCAAACCGGCCCCCAAACCGCATTTTTATCCCCCATGTTCTCACACAATTTCTCATTTGGGAAAATGAAGACAGGCACGTCCTCTTCAAGTCCTGATCTTCTCTCCTTGTTTAATTGAGAAGCTACGGTATCCCCGACCTTGCACATAGGTCTCCGTCTCACCCTAGGATAGCCGTCTTTAACGACCATCTCGGCCTACCTCCAGCTAGAAGCACGGGTTGCAAGATCTCGGCCCCCCCTTTCTGCCAACCCTGCATGTTGTACATGTACCACGTACCGTACCATCCAGCGTAGGTAACACCGCGTTCCGTCACGCCACGGAGCGCGGACGATTTGCGAGATAGTGATTCGCGAAGGGTAACTCCGACATGAACGGGTCGCTCGGTCCCGCCCCTCCTGGTCCAATCAGGTCAAACTCCCTCTCCTCTATTCGATAGGACCATATGACGATCAATCTACCTCGACATCTCAACACCACCCACTTTTATTGTACTCTTGCAAGACTGCGCCGCACCACGGACATTCGCACATTGGAGCGTTGTACTAATGTACTAATGCATGCATGCACAGCACAAATCTGCAAAGATGTAATTCGGCGAACATGGCGCTGGCCTTCTCCAAAAAGGAGGAGAGACGAGGTTAGCTATTGGAGAGCCGCAAGACTCCTGCCTGCGCAGTCCCGACCAAATGCCGAAGCTTGGGCATACCATACATACTAACTAGCAGACCATTGAGCAACAAGCATCTGGACAGCGCATCCATCGGGGCCCAGCAGGACTTGCCAAATGGAGAATCCATCGCTAGTTACATTTCCTATCGCGGCCTGGTCAAGGTCAACATGAGCTATGGCTGTTCCATGCAAGGTCCCTTCACAGTGATTCGTCTGAATCCCTGCCAACTTATTTATGGCGTCCTTGTGGGCGGAATAGAACTAGACTAGACTGACCGACCGGGAGGCTCGAGGGCAACTGTCCGCCGTCTCGGTAACGATTGTCGTCTTGCACAAATTGTCCAGAGTACCTTCGACCGAAGATCATTCCCACCTTAAGGAGTAATAGCTCACGTCGAGTAGATTGCTTACGGCATCGCTAGTCTGGGTATATTATTGTGAATATAGCAATGATAACCATGACCAAAATTCCATTCGTGACCCGTGCAACCCCCGGGGAAATCTAGACAGCGCCACGCTACCCGTTGCTGCAAAGGAGAATTTTATCATTACGTCTTGTACGCTATGTGCAGTTGTTGCAAAGAGTGTGCTGGCATGCACCATTGATGCACTGGAGGCTCATCCTGCTGCGGGTGTTACCCTCACCGCATTGGCACTGATTCAGGGGGTCAGTGGGAATTCTGAAGAATACTGTTGCGGAAATGCATGCTTACACAGACTGTTACGGGGTGCATGCTTACGCATCTTGCCGTAAGCATTCCGCCTGGCTTTGACCGCTTGGCGTGGCGGCCCTCTCCAGCGCCGTCGGCCTTTCGCTTGCCACCGGCCACGCGATTTGATTCTCTCGACATGTCACGCGTGTTTATTGTCGCAGTGTTGACGGATGACATCAAAGGCGTCGAAGTATTGTCGATTTCTGAGTTGTTGGTGGAGCTGCCAGGGGTAGGATGGGCTTCAGGGTCGACACTTTGCCAATCGTCCATCAGTTTTTTCAGCAGACCGTTGCGCCCAGCGAGATGGTCATCGATGTGATTGTAGCGTTCCGTCCAAGCATCCACTCCCTTGCGCTTGACCTTGATGATCTCCTCGCAGAAGCCGCACCAGAAGTTGGCTTCACAGTTTCTTCCCACGCGGCACTCTTCCAATTTCTCCTCGGCCGTGTCGGCCGTGAGCTGATGGTTATTCACCAAGTGTTGCCTAAAGGTCTCTCGTCGGTGGCTAACCTTGCCGCAAACCTGTGCCGGCTTATCAGTTGCTCTAAAATCGCATTTCCACACCTCCAACAGAAAGTGCTGGCTGTTTTCGTGACGTTTCCAGTCATTTTTGCTGCCGAATCGTTTATTGCAGCCTTCGTAAGTACAGCCATACGGCTTCTCGTGACGCTTCAGGTGTTTCCTGGGCACTGTTAACCTCATGCTCAATAGTAACATGGTGGGTTTCACATACTTGAGCTCGCATCGTCGTGAGAAACCTTTATTGCACGTTGGGCAGTTGTTCTGACCATCCTGGCGCTGTGCAGTAGCCTCGGAAACTGTCTCTTCAGAAGTCGAGGCCTCCTCTTTCTTGTAACCCAGTTTTCCCAAAAGTCCGTTACTCTGTAGTGCTTCAAGGACTTGTTTCAACTGTTCCTGATCCCTCAGGCCTAAGACGAGAGACGATACATCGGTAGCTGGTATTGGAACGTCTGGGGAGCGAGAAGCAGTCTTCCTCATGTTCTCGTCGGCTGATTCCGCAGTCACTTCATCATCAGTATCAGAATCGGAGTCATGGTGTGGAAGTCTGCGCGCATTGTTCTGAGATGTCAATGCCCGGTCTACATCCGCATTGGGAAGGGCAGAGAGGGTTAGGGCGCGACGGCTCAGGTCCCCTGGTGTCACAAACTGTTGTTCGCATGATACGTCCGCCCTAGTCGTATCAGAGAACCTTCCTGGCCGATGGTGAGACGAGTCTGTGAGGTGCATTGACTGAGAAGATAGGTGCCTGGAGCCATCCTGTGTTTCGATATGGCTGCCTACCCCGGCTGTGGCATCAACTTGCTGGGCTATCTCTGACCCATGTACGACATGGGAACCCGACAGTTGTCGAACGGGGTCTGAATTTAGGGATGTGTCCGTTGTTGTTACTGTTGTTACTGTTGTTGACGCTGTCCCAGGATCGCCATCCTGGTGCCAGTAGGAGGTCGTGAAATTTGTCTGTATGCTTGGGCTCAACTGAAGATTGTAATCGCCTGGTGGAGGTTGCATTCCAGCAATGTCAGGCAGGACATCTTGTGGGGCAATAGTTCTACGCCATCAGTTCCATTTCATTGAGACGTGATCAGGTGGCACATACCGATGTATAAACTTTTCCATGTCCTCATCTGAGATATGTTGCCGATGAACGCGTTTGATATGGGCGCGGAAGTTATCGGCCCTCGGCCAGACTTTGTCTTTGTTCCTGCAGCCTCCGAGCGTACAGCGATAGCGATTGCCATTCGCAAATTCTCCAGGATGGATACTCCTCTTATGACGGTCCAAATCATTGGAGGTGCTGAAGCCACCTACTCTATTGCAATTGGGAAGATCACAAATGTGTGGCTTGGTGTGTCTCTGTTGATGCTTCCTGAACGAGGCATTCAGCGTTTGACCCATCGTTGAACCATCTCATGCAAGACTTACTTGAGTTCTGAATTGGTTTTCAGCACTTTGTTGCACGTCTCGCAGATTAGTTCCTTCCCTTCTGGTTGAACTGGATGCTGCAACCTGGATGTTTGTGTCTGGTTTGGAGGGGAAACCCATTGCCTAGGGTCCATACCAAATGCGAAGTGGCCAACTAAGCTCTGGGTTTCCTGGCTGTCAAGAGCATCGTCATAGCAGATGGAGGCAGTTGCAATGCTCTGCTTGGCTCCATGGCTTCCATAGCCTGAATCAGATGGCACAAGTCCTGGTGGGATAGTATCGCATTCCGAGGGCGAGATACTCTCGCGGTAGGGGCCTGGGAAACCATATCCTTGAGCTCTGGCATTCACAGCATCCTGTCTTCCGGGGGGCGCCAAATCCTTGGGGATCCATGGGCCGTCATTTCTCACATACCATTGTTCTAGTGGATTCGACGTCCCAGGGAGTTGGCCGCTATAGGAGCCTAGTAATGCCTGGTCACTGGCAAATTGTCCCGATAGCAAACTCGAGTTCATGTCCATTCCGGCCAAATCCTGTGACCTGGGAAATCTGGGTATATCGACATTTCTTGAGTTTGGCATGGTGCCCCCACCTGCCTCCCCAGGCGATGTTTGCAGGTTGTTAGTCATGATTGACGGTTATGATAGTTGCATTTGGTTTTCAAGAAGGGGCCGTTGGTTTCAGGATACAAAACCTGCATCCGTAGAACCCGATGATGGTTGCCGAGTAGTGGTTCACGTTCTCAGCCAGATGAGACTTTTGATACAGATTGAATGCGTGCCTTGTCCAATGAGTCCAGGTAGCACCATGAGTCAGATGACGAACGATGCGCGGCCAAAGGCTGAAAAGATTAGCTGCCGTTGCCTCGTGAGATGCGGAGCTGGTATGTTCGCAGAGCTTCAGAATCACAGATCGGATGGAGGAGAATGCCTGAATTCGGAGGGCGGAGATCAGGAAGCAACACTCCAAGGCTGACTGTCGATTAAGCAAAGTTTGCAGCACCGGACAAGCTGTACCCTAAGCTCGTCGGATGAACGTTTGCTTGAAGGGAAGGGCTGGCTCTCTACATGTAAGGAGTAGGTTCGCAAGTACGCTTGCACTCGTCGGGTACTAGAATGCACTCGACGGCGCGATTGTCTGGTGGAGCGGGGATGCGACGAAGACAGCAACCCGACGCCTCTGAAGCGTCCAGAATTTGATCCTAGGGTTTGCTGGTTGCGTGTCCCCGACAATGTGGCATAGGGATGTGTCGCGGGCAAGCCACAAGCGCACGTCGATCAAGAAAAGGGTCCGACGACAGGGAAATGGCGTCTGTTGCTGAAGATTTAGCCGAAAGTCAGAGATAGCGGGACTTGCAGCGCCTCAACTGAGGGTTGGTGTGTGATCTGGGCGATGGATGATGCTCGCGGCGAGGATAGGACAGCGGCGTAGTAATAAGGCAACCATCATCGGAAAAGTGAGGCGGACGCACGCGTGTCCAGTCCAATCCGAGACAGCTGATTCACTCAGGTACTGGCAAATGCATCAGGGACGTCAGTGTTCGGTGACGGTTGTGGCACATCTTCAACCTTGGTTGCCTAATGTAGCCGTCGCCTGAGAGGCCAATAAGAGGCCAATTAGAGCCCGCCCCAAGCCGCTAAAGCCCGGGCAGCACTACCTAGACGCCACTATCTTTAGCAAACACTTGCTGTGAAAAAGTAATATACTCGAAACTATCCCGGCCCCCACGCTCGGGAAGAAATAAAATCGCCTGCGTGGGTCGGGAATCCGACGAGAATGGGCACAGCATCTTCATAATCGAGTTCCCACTATCGGGACCGTCTCCAAGTCAGTCAAGCTAGAGCACATGCGGGTATCTTGGGCTTGATGGTCTTGAATGGTTGGTGGACTTCAGCAAACTGCATGCAGGGCAGATCGCTCCATCACTTCCCGCCCAAGCCCAAATCCTGCCGATTTATGCCAGTGCACTCAAAATAGCACTTGACGAGCCCGAAGTCTCGAATGCGCAGAGTTGAGCACAGCTCTTACATCGGTCGACAAAATATGATGCCACCCAGCTAGATCTAGCGATATCCAAATGACGTCTTTCAGGGACATGGGCTTTGTTCATGATTGACACTGCCGATTTCTCTCTCCCAGCTGATCTGGATATTTCGCGGATGGTATGGAGTCCAACTGCCGAGTTGGAGGCCGGATGCTTCGGACAACGTCGTGATTTCATGGGTCGACAAACGAGACTTGCACCATGTCTTGACTGATCATATTGTCACAGCACCGGTAGTACATGGAAGAAAACATCGTTTTGTTCAGCTGCTCCCACAGACTTCTGACTTGCGGACTGGGGAGTTGCATTATGATAACACAATCTTACGCAACATCGGATTCGCCAATCTATTTCTTGTTTGAGTTTTCCGAGCCACCATACGGGCTTGCGTATCCTGTTTGGGTGCAATTCAAGGCGTCATCTCGTGCCATCGGATCGGGAGACGGCATAATGAAACCGCCATCTGAATATTCCCGTGGGAACCTGCTTCCAAGAGGCTCGGTGCAGAAAACAATTGGCTATTCCTGCTTCCCTCACGTATGAGGATCAGGGGGCGGGTCCTTCGCTGCTGTCTTGATGTGAAGCTTTGGAATCAGGCGACAGTTGCTTTTCTACTTGGTAAGTACTATCACTCCCCAATTCTGCTCTGCTTATTCTACACGGTATTGTGCGCCGCACGGCTCTGTGTGAAAAGTCTCGCCTCATTATTTACCGCACTACTCGAAGAAAAGATTGTCGTGGAGATTGTACCATAGCATGAATTGGATCAATACTTTCTTTCTACTCACACCCACTCCACTGCTCAGCCAACTACGATGTAAGTATTTCTCTGATCCTAAATTGACACCATCACGTGTAATTTATTTTATGCTTCTGTGCTGGCTCTAGCAAGAATCTCAGCATTAGGTTTGAACAATACCAACCACAACGCTCGCTGTCAAATTACTAAACCGTTTCATGTGAATGCAAGGCGCAATGCTTCTACGAGACAATGCGTTCCTTCTAATAGCATAGAACAATGTAAACCAACTAAGAGAGGAGCGTAAAATCTCATGAGCAAAAGCATTCCTGCTTAAAACATGGACAGCTATGCAGCAAAGCTACACGTATGAGTATAGTCTGTCTGGTTATGATCGCAGATTGCCACATTGTTTTCGAGACGATCTCGCTGTTGTAACCCATTTTACCGCACCAATAGCATCCATTTTAGAAGAGATATGGGCTTAAAGGATCTAATCATACCATATCTATGCCAAGCTCAACAATCCTTAGCATCATCATAAGTACTTAATAACTGCATGCACGAAAATGACTACTGACAGAGATAAAATTTCTGTCGATCCCAGGGCTGACATGGATACGACGGCGCCAAAGTCCAGCAGACTTGGTTTCAATCTAATCCAGCTAGACGAGACGTGACTATTCCAGTAGATAACAGAATGGAATCATTGATGTAAATAGCTCACAAGGAACTCAGATCACCTTTATAGGACAGCCAATTGAGTATTGTGTTCCGGGGACTGTCCCTGTCGATAAATATTTCAACATACCACTAGTCGACTTCAATTTGCACCCTTCACTCTATCTGGATACGGGCTAGACCCCGTGGATGGTTCTTCGAACGAAGCAAGCCATGAATTGGACCAATTTGGTCACACAAGGGAGCGGTAAATATGTAAAGAACCACTGCTTACCCTTGTCTGACATAAGCACCGTTGTGTAGCTTCACCAGCTAGCGGATGGACTGCCTATTTCCACCATCCACATTCAATGGGACATCGGCGTGGTATTGCATTAACATTGCAGCTGACATACAATCGGCTTCTCCCAAAGGCTGTAGCTACATGGAGCAGATTCCGCGGATAGTCTTTTGTGTTGCGGGGATTCCCCTCATATCTCACCGAATGACCAACCACAGCAGAGGGAAACTCGATTTGGAAACTCCTGCTCGCAGTTGCCTCGCGATGGACAGGTTTTTGCAGCTGCACGGGGGAACTCGGATGTTCTGCAATCTTTCAGGTCGGTAAAAAGAAGAAGAAGAAAGAAAGCTTTTTTGATCAGCCGAATTTATCGGAGAGCTACAATCGGTATATCCGACTACACCATGCGTCTACAATACTTTTCGACGTCACCCGACATACTAGTAGCGTGAAGCCCAGGTTGGCTAAGATATATCTCGGTTGGCGTTCACACAGCGATGAGCCGCATGGAGTCGATAACAATCCTGGCCGCGATATTCATCGGATTGTAACCCCTTTCTCGGCCTCGGGAACGCATTATTCGCTATCTTGTGGGGCAATTCAGGGGCACCGTGTTAATTCGTCTAAACAGTACCGCTTCGAGTACCCCTTTCTTCTGTGATAGGTTCATTCCAGCGAAGTCTGTTCACGGTGGGAAGGAAGCATTTTCAGATCGGGGGTGTTCACAAGGAATCTGGACACTTGCTTCTCGGCATCTACTCGTCAATGGAGAACTTATCAGGGCAGGTACATTTCATGCGACCCTGATGTGGGACTACATGATATTTTAGGCTCATGTGCATCTTGAGAGTTTCTGTAATATGACGCTGTGGTACTAGGTCGTCGAGGGTTATCATAACATGAAAACAACGTAGATGCACAGCATCATGCTCACTCCGCAATAAGGCATGAACAGGTGGGATGACGGGAACTTTCAATGGGCAGGCATTATTATAGCTGCTAGTTGCCGCCAGCCTTCGATCACACGCCTGTGGAGATAAACAGTGTAAACAGTTATGAATGATCGAAGTAAAATCGATCCTTATAACATATATCAATTGGAAGCACGAGTATGAACAACAGCATCAGACGCAATTCCCAAGACTAGGACTGCGAACAGGCAGATATTTTTCAATATATTTGCTAGTGAAGTAGTCTCCCGTGTAATGATTAGAAAACCAGACAAGTCATATCTCGAGTATCTGTCCCACGTCAGTGCTTCGTGCCAAGCTGCAGCAGCGTGTTTGCTTGAATGGCCGTTTGTAGATTCTGTCACAAGTTTCCGGGCCGTGCCATATGCATATCAACTCGCCTCCAGGATTGGATTTCTCACTCCATTGGTTGACCCCGGGATTCTAGCGTTGCTACCTGGTAGCCGGGAAGGTTCCCCATGGACTTGGTCCGCTGTCACGAGGAGGTTCGGGTGAGTAGCCGCTCTCGATGCATCTAACCTGTCACTTTCTGATCTCATTTCACGATGCTCCCGTGTCGAGGCCTTCGGACGTTCGACTCGTATATGTGAAAACATTGTTATCGTGAGATATCTCGTTGCCACGGAAAGATTCGTATATAGATCATGTTAGGCCCCTAGTCTCAGATATGGCTTGATGAGCTTTTAGGCCTCAGCACAGCTATTAATTCTAGTCAGTGATTGTAGCGAGATCCAGCATTCCACAGCATTGACACCTTGTTCAGCAGCCACCATAACTAGGAGATGCCAATGCTCAAGCCCTACGGTGATGTCACAACCCCCGTCAGGCTGACCAGGGCATACAATAGCAGATGGCAAATGATATGTCAGTTTTTGCTACCTGAAGCCAGCATGGCGCAGCGTCGTCGAAATGCAACTCCCTGGAATTGGCGTTTCGAATCGTGCATTCGTTCTCCACAACAAGGTGCAATTTCCCGGACGATATCATCCTCTACCAGGGCCTAAAAAGCTAAGTTGGGCATCGTTGCTCGAGCGCCACTGTTATCGCGCCCTGCAACCTACAGCTGAGATGCATTCACTCCTCACCTATAACAAACTTTTTTCTTGGAATATAAGTATATACTCCAGTCAACATTCATGGAGGCTGGACTTGCCACTGATTGTCCCTTCAGAGTCTACGTATATGTAGTTGCTCCCCCCCGGTACGCTTCCACTCATGAAATTGTTATTTTGAGATATCTGTCTGACCCGTCTAGATCGTCGATACACATACTAGCTCAGACATCATATCAGAATAGGAACAAAGTTTTTCTACAGCAACAGAACTTGATACAACTACAATGTGCGACTGGGAAGAGTTTCTATTCGAGTGCGGTCACTCCGCCATGCGCCTCAAGTCTTACTGTCACTTCGCCCGCAACGATCCCAACCACGAATGTCTCAGCGTCAAGGTCTTGCGAGATTCGTGGAGGCAGGAGGGACAACTCTGCGAACCCTGTATTTCGAATGGATATCGGTTCGATACCAGGAACAGGACGATTCGGCAATCTTCCAGGGGAGCGTCCACATACATACAGCAGCAACAGTCACGCAGACGTAGACGCTGATCGTCAGGTCTCAAGCTTGGGTCGACTGGGGCGAACCCAAACCGTGGACAAGAGCCTCGAGGTATTCGTGCTGGCCAAGGGTCAATTATCAAGGTAGTCTGTTGCCTTATCAGATAGTTTGCGCCATTTGCCATTTAGACCAAGCTGGGAGGGATGTCAAGTTTCAGAAACATAGTTAGTCTTTCACACGATAAGAAAGGCGCTTTGAAGTAGAATCATCTCAATGTAACTTTAGTCTACAGCACTTCAAAAACCCAGGGCGTATAGTACGTCACGCAAGGTTTGCCTGTTAAACAGTATCACCAATGTATGTATATGTCATCAAGGCAGCTGTTAGGAGCACAGGTACAGTGTATAGAACAATTGAGTAGTTGAAGATTCCGCGATAACGGTAAAAAGTTCACTACGTTTGGGACAAATGTCGATCTGGGGTCTGAGCATCCAATGTTTCATCCCTGGAAGTATCGGCAACGAGGTCTGTCATTGATGTGGTACGTGCAGCAATTGTGGCCCATCAAGGTATTACGACGACGTTTAAAAGCCCCTGGTCTTCTCTGGTAGACCACTCACGGCGTGGTCACCACGTGCATACCGAAGCACAAGCCGATCGTGGCAGCATGTGCGGGACTTGACGAACGTGCGTTCGGAGGTTTACTCTAGGTCCAGTAACACAACACCTGCTGGATAACAGGGCATGTTTCTCCTTGATAGTTCTCGCCAAACGGTCTTAGTGTATCCGTCATAGCATCGAGCCACAAAGTTTGACATCAGTGGTGCGATGTTTCCCAGTTTAACATGAGGTTGGTCGACTTTCTATGCCGCAAACACAACAACTGCAAGCACAATGGTGCCAAAGAGACAATTATCCGTCTTCTCGCAGATATGTGGTGATCTCCTCACGTAAACACTGATTTTGGATCTAAAGCTTGGCTGAGAAAAGGATTAATTGCATACCTTGTTGGAGTCCTTGGGACCATATTGAACAGCTGTAGCTTTACGTTGAGATGGGAAGAAGGATCGGAAGAATCGGGATCGTCTGATGCCCGGTCAAGGCTTGCAGCATAAAAGTGGAGGCAGGAATCACAAATGTCTAGACCAAGCTCTCCAGCCCATTATGCGGGAGATAATTGATCAAATGAGTCAACAGACTGTGTATTCAAAGAGAAGCGTCGTGACACGTCGGGGTAAGCAGTAAAATAATATCATATCACTCCAAGCTGGAGAGACCTATATTGCTGCAGGACTTTTGGATGGTATCACTGCGGTCGGAGATGTCAGTGCCCAAGTGAAACAAGATGGTTCCTGCCAGAGGAGGAGTAGTTAACATTGTGGTCGGTATCTATCCGCAACATGTTATCTACAATACCACGAGCGGTTCAGAGTCGCCTGGGATTTGATGTACCCTATCGTCCTGTTGTAACATACTAGGCCGGCGTCAAGTCCGGAGAGGTTCAAGTTGCTCATTCCGTGTTGGTAGCCCCTTCGACAACTCCGACAATGTTGTATCTCTTGGAGAAAAAAGTCACCCAGTCGTTGAGAGTTCCCTGTTCTTTGTCGTCAAGGTCCTTCCACTCTGATGACACGTCCTCTGCCTTGGTCGACGTCTTGCCGAGGGCCCTCGAGGCATCCTTACCAGCGAAGACTGCATGATTGTCAGCAAACATGCAGTAGCTTGGCAGGGTTTTGTGTCAGGGTGGACTCCAGGAGCGGTCGATGCCCGCTGTCCGGTCGCAAACGTGAGACGAAATCGCTTGAGCTCATCCGAGTTTTGGAACCATGTGTCTCCAGGAGGTGACGGAAGACGGGACGGACCCAGGACATTGAAATTACTCACCGTGGTACGATCCTCCGGGCTGATATGCCTTGTTGCCAGTCACATCATATACTTTGCCCTGAGGGAAAAAAGAGCGTCAGCCACTTTGTTAATCCACATTGGCTCAAGGTGTAAGCTTGTAGAACATCTAACGGCCCCGGGGCCACAGATCTTGATTTGGTGGAGCTTAAGTGAATTTACACACCTTGATCGCGACATAGCACTTCTGGCCATCAGTACCTGCAGCAAGTCAATGTTAGTATACAAGTCACAGTTCTGCACTTTCACGACCCGGACATGAACGATATGCCTAGGTTGTGCAAGTGGCACGGTGCTATTTGAAGGTCCTGTACGCTTCATCGCAAAGGAACAGGTACTTACCGTCTGCCTTGGCAAGCTCATCGAGGGAGATCGGATCATCCTTAGGGGCGTCCAGCTGGACTGGGACCTTGGGCTCGAATTTGCCAGACATGATGACGGGTAGTTTGTGTGGTTCAAAAGTGTGTCGGCCTTAGAGGAGGCTCGTACTTGATATTCGCAAGGGCGGAATGTGCGCCTGCTCAATATGTTGCAGGTTGTTAGGTGAATGCTCTTTTCAGTCCTCACGTTCGTGATGGTCTTGCTTCAGATCTGCGAATGAGCATCGAATTGTCCCTTGGAGGCTGCGATGAGGTGGTGCATTCCAGTGGGGCAATCACTACATACCGAGGCCGTTTAGCGGATTCTTTCCGCGCCGGGCGTTGTGAGCCCGAGGCTTGGCAACTACCTCGCGACTTGCCTCTCCCATAAGTTGAAATATCTAACTTGAGTAATAACGAAAGATGAATCTCCAGGTACGGGCGGACAAGATCCACTCATTTGTATACGGTGACTACAAAGTAAGTGTGTTGTATATCTATATACACATCTGTCTCTTCCTTATGGAGTCGAATGTCGGGCCGTCCTGTCGCGGGTTTGGTGCCAAATCGCCGCTGTGGGTCGTGGCAAGCCCCAAGCTCTCGGGAGCTGCAGCTCAAAAATTACGGTGCCGTTCGTCATTGCCATTCATCACCGTGTTTCATGCCGCCCGTGTTCTTTTGGGCACGTTTGAGTTCAGCACACAGCACCCTGTATTTCTCTAACTAGGGCTACAGATGTTGTGCATGGCTTCCTGTTATTGAATATGTCGTCAGTACGCATCTGCGCCATCCGGCCGCTCAATGGCATCTTGAGATCTAACCTTGAGCGCCCGGGTTTGGCTCAGGCACGTCTCTTCCGCCAGTCCAACCAGTCGACGCCGAATCTCTGTCGATCTACAGAGGTTCTCGTACTTCTCCGGTGCCAACAAACGCGGCATCAGTCGTCTGGAGGCAAGAAGTTCCCAGAGCAACAGCCTCCAAGCTCGTCTTCGGCACTGCTCCTTCGAGCCCTGCGACAGAGCTTGAGCATTCGTCCCTTGATCGGCGCATTTCGCGGCCAAAGCCTACAAAGACTCTATAGACAAAGTCCCGAGGAGCTTGTCATTGCACTGGCACTGTAGGTGAAGAGCCCTGATCATCGCGTCCCGATCCGTCTCTAACATCTCTGCGCCTCGCAGCTTGGCCGGCTTATCCGTCATCATCGTCTACGTAATCTATACTTATTTCAACTACTTCCAGTCCGAGCAGTTCACCAAGTTCCCTCCCGATGTTGCAAAATCCATGCGCCGCGCGCTGTACTACAGCAATTATAGTCCCGATCCGAAATTGGCTTTGAAGTACTACAAGATGGCGTTGGAGCAATGCGACCGAAACGGCATCGACCCCTTCTCAGATGGAGTCATGGGCATCAAGATTCAATTGGCAGCTTGGCTGGAGAAAATCGGTAGTTACAAGAACTCAATCGACGTTTTGGAAGTCCTTCTTCGAGACTGCAAGACTTGGATCGCAAAGATGGAAAAGTATGCCCACGATGGCTTGATCGACAAGGACGGAAACCTGATCGAGTCTACGAATGCGGTAGCCGTGAAAACTGATGGAAAAGTTGAGGGCTCTGACGCGGACGATGCAGTCCAAGAAAACCTATGGGGTAAACGCACAAGAGTACTTGGCAAGTCTGTAGGGATCAGCGTCAAACTTGGTGAACTATATGCAGACGAGCATGTGCTTCAAGGCGAAACCGCGGGTGAGCGTCTCGTATGGGCTGTTGAAACGGTCCTAAAGGAGCTTCAACGACGACAAGCCCAAGGCGTCAAGCTGGGCGAGGGAGAATGGATGTCGCCAGAACAAATCGGGGGTGCTCTGGAAGGTACATATCTCCAACAACAACTTGTTTGTGTGCTCCGAATAATGCTGACAACCATTGTAGCTTTGGCGAACCATTATGAGTCCAAGGACCAGCATTACCTAGCTGCTCCGCTTTATCTCCAAGCATTGACGTTGTCCCCGTCCAAGAGTTGTCATACTGCTGTTCTGAGTGAGTAGATAATCGCGGCTCCATTCGCAATGCTTTGGTCTCGGTCTGTTCATCGCTGACACGATCTAGTGAACAACTTGGCAATATCTTTGGCACAACAACCAGTTACAGCAGCCGATAGTAGTGTGCCAACGAACCAAGCTCGCCCTACAAGAGCATCACTACTTGCGAGCGCTCGCTCCTGGGCACTACAAGCCCACGCAACAGGTTCAAAGGTCACCGGTGAAGAGAGAACAGAGGAATGCGACACAGCTTGTGCTGTAGCATTGTGTAATTTGGGGGAGATCGCCGCCATGATGGGTGATATGGAGGAAGCCAGGGCTCGATTCAAGCAAAGCCTCGGGCTTAGCAGGCGCATAGGCTTTGAGGCAGGTGTCACTCAGGCTGAAGACGGATTGGCGGCGACCTCGCTCAAGATATCGCCAAAATCACCCTAAGCATATTCTGGATCCATGACCAGAGCATGCAAGATTCGACGCCCCCAGAGTTGGCCATTGGACTATCGAAAAAGTCAAAGCATCGAGGATCGTAGTCATCACAGAATTATCAAACACTCTCCGCTCTTTGCAGTTCCCAGAGCATACGAAGACGACTAGGATCATGTTATACGGAAACGCTCAGAAATCCTAGTGCGGTTCTATAGTCGCAGCCTATTCTTCGAAGCTGGCCATATCGTAGCAGACTAACTAGAACCTAGCAGCTGTTACTCCATGGTTATGATCAACTGAGTGTTGTCGAAACCGCAATGTGAGCTCCGACAAACGTGTCACAGCAAACTAGGGACGCGGAAATTGCTGTACGATGATCTGCGGTAGGTCAGCAGCAGATCTATTCCACACACAGCCGCATCATGTGGTCTAGACCATGAACTGCAAAATCTTTAGCAATAAACAAAGCCGCAAAAGCTTCGGGCATGGCGTCGCCCAACAGACTAATATTGGAAGATGAGGTTTTTAGTATTCGTCCTCCGTGTGTATATATATATAGGTGTATTATCAAGCTTTCAAGGTTGAAGATCATTCAGCGCTGGTTAAATCGTGTTCAGAACTGATCTCACAGCATTATGCTATATTCGTTGCATGCTAAGAACACAACCATCAGCTCCATAAGTTGATTCTCACACTGCTTGTGTATACTTAAGCCACTTTACGGCCTAGATCAAGACTTGCTTCGAATACCTCTGGGGTTTTGGGTTCTGCTCCACCTTGGCATAAGAGACATCAATATGCATTAAGGATTCATTGTCATTCGCATTTCAACTTCAAGACCCTCTTCAGGAGTCTCTTACCTTGCAGCAGAAAAACTAGCGTACCTATAACATCCTAGCAGGCGGTCAGCGGAATGACGGGAGAGCAACATGAGATAATATGGGATGACAATGGAGCAACCTATGGGGATGAGAGGTACCCAGAGCTAGAAATTCATGGATACCAAAAAACCTTGGCCCTTCTTCGCGAGAAATCCCGACCTGGTCATATTTTGTATCATGAGGAAGTAGTTTTAAACCGCCGGCCCCAGCCACGGTGGGTTTCCCAATTCAGGGGCATCCATTCGCAGGAAATATCGCGGGAGGAGGAGGGGAACGTGGTCTTGCAGCATATCACGGACTTGTCATGATGCGCAGGTGTTCACCGTGAAGATACCGGGCAGCAAGCAGCAGGGCACCAAGGACCCCTTTTCCCCCTATGCATTGTTGAAGAAGCTGGATGACGTTCTCCTGCACTACGCTGACCACATATGTACCAATGGCGCGCAAGTCTGGGCGAAGGGGACCGCATATCTATCTGTGAAATACTAGGTTAGGTTTTGCGAAGAACCTTGAGATTCTCCGCCGGTATCGTCAGGTGGAATACCTATATGAAGGTCAGTGGTCGCGCGACGGGCCATAGGAATCCCTGCTGGCGGGGAAGGGCGGACATAAAGCCGCCTGGCCGCCGCGGTATTGGCCCCTTCGATGCCAGATCAGCATGCCTGGTCAGGACTTTGGGTCGTTTGTGCCTGGTGCATACATGCATTCTTGACTTAGTCGCATACCCTACTGAATTTTAATCCGTGTTGAAGCGACCTAATTTTCCGAAGTCCTGGTGGTCTGTCTTCATGTATTGTGCAATCCCCACCTCTCGGGCATGGGGCGAAGATCGAAGCAAAACAGCTGAAAATCTCCTGGCAAAAAAAAAAAAAAAACCAATCGAACCAAATTTTTTCCCGCATTGCCGCTTATTCTTTGCATGCCTTGATGGAGAACAGGTACGATGAATGCAGGTCATGTTGAAACATCAAGACGATTCCGACCCTCGGAATTCACCCGTAGTCTTTTACCCAACGAGTATGATCCCCAGCCCAAATAGGAAGGTCCGCACAGCCACAGGCGCCTTTCCCGATTTTCTCTCACTGATATTGCTGGATTACCGTTGCGACTACCAGGTGATTTGCTTTAGCTCTTCTACACAGGGCTGCATATGGCTCTTTCAGTCCGATCGGAGGACTCTCTGTATGCTCCTCTATTGTGTACCTACTCGAAGTACATTGTGGTACACGCTCTTGCATGCTTGGCAGCGTCCAACTGGGTGGAGTGAGCTGCTGACATGCCGGGTTACATATTCGCATCAAGATATCAAATCAACGAGTTTGTCTGAAAAACCCCGAGTCTATGTTGCAAATTGCAGACTTCCACCGTTGAGGTGGGCATTGGTCAGCTTACTTATGTGGAATGGGTGTCCGCCACTGCCTTGTCAGAACCTTACTCTGGCTCATATGGGGTGACCACCAGACCGTTTCGAGTAGAAGTTAGGTAGTTAGTCGAACAGGCGTGTGAAAGAAGTCTCAGCAATCGCTCCAGCAGTATTTCTGGTCAAAGGTACCCCTGCGCAATCGTATCACGACAAGCCTGGCAATTACCAGCTATTGATCCGTGCGGGGCTGGAATTACTATGGTATCGGGCAAAAAAGAAAAGGGCACACCTCAAGGTCATCGCACAGGCCAGGTACATCTGATTTTGGAGCAAATCAACGCGCCAGATCACCCCTGCCACCAACTAAATGCCCACAAATACATGTCCCAGTGCCAATTATTACCCATAATACCATAGTAAAGCCTTTCATACCTCATGGGTACTGGGGATCTGGAAAGGCAATGCCCGCCAATCCAAGGTCCTCGTACATTGATCAGCAACGCAAGGATCATATGGATCATATGTCAAAATTAGACTCTGGTGCAGATGCTTGAGCGGGAGAGATCTGGGTAGCACGACGCTATAGATCTGAGGCTATCGATTGCTCCCATCTGGACGGCACGCACCGCCTACCCAGCTGAATCAGGATGGCTGAGGTCATCCACGAGGCCAAAGTCTCCAGAATGGGAATGATAATTGCACTTCAAGCATATCTCGGGCTCTGAAGCTTGGGTTCCGTGCACCTTTTTGATCCTTGCTTCTATATTCGGCGGCCCCCGAGAGCAGATCTTTTTGGCTGGCGCCATCAACGTGATTTCTGGTCTTCCAGGGGGCAACTCTCAAGATTATCTCATTGCGGCTGACACCAATTGACCAATAATTTGGCAGGACCACTCGTATGGGCCACGGAGGAAATGCGCGAAACGTCGTCGTGGCTGTTTCTCGGTCTTGTTAAACCGAGTCAAGACAGGGGTTTGCCCAAGAATAACCATGTATCCCGTGAGCCCATGAATTACGTCCGTGTGTGTCCCGTGCATTGTCCCTTTCGACGAGGGTAAAACAAACAGGACCCCCAGAACGGACAAGTCTCTACTGTCTTAGTCTATCGCTGCGAGCAAGGCTGTGGTGTGGGGCAGCTGGAGGTAAGGGTGCCAGAAGCCAGAATATGACTGGGGCCCCCAATTGACGGACGAGGGACAAGCGATCGATGAAGTCCATAGGGGAATTTTTTGCAATGCTATTCGGCCTCTGAATATCGGACTCCATAGCTGATGTCGTCGATGACATGCTGCAGGGACCTGCCATAGTCGAATCCTGCACGTGGGACCTAATTTTGGTATCAAGAGCCTGGAGCCTTATGAGCTCGGCCAGTTTGGCGAATTGCCCCCGTTACCTCGGTGTCATCTGAAGGAGTTTGGAACTTGGAGTGATACGATGTTACTGATCATGGCTGTCACAGCCTCTTCCCACTGCCGAAACGAGATATTCATGAACCTTCAATAGAAGTCTGCACTGATTGGCGTTACTACGATCGGGGAGTTGCCCAATGTGGCTATTCAAGCTGGATACTTGCTCTGGTAGGTAGTCGTATTCCACAGACGGGTTGGGCTCGCACGAGATTCCCCAGAGTCTGTCCAGGTGTTCTCTCGGTTGTCTGTCAGCATCTTCTTGCGCTGGGGCGGGATTGCCTATACGGACAGGCTGGTGTAATGCGCTGCCATGTGGGAAGCTCTGCAAACGTCCTTGGCTGCAGGACCTCAAGTGCCACCAGTTGGCCCTGTTAACCTTCGTTGATATTTCTATGCTAGCTTACACCTGAAGGGGTGGCCACTGGTGGATGACCCAATGCTGTCTAATAGAATGTTGGAATACTGCATAGCTCTTCGTAAAGCAGGATCGAAACCGTGGCAGATAACCTTAAATCATAGCCGGGTACGGAGTACGTACCTTAACATAGCCACAGTCGTCCTTGGTGACAGGTCCCGCAAGATGGGAGATTGGACCACATCAGAATGGTTTGACGTCATTTGAAGCAGAAGCTCGTCTTGGTGTTGTTCGAAGCCCTTACAGACCGTGACGATGCGGAAGTTGTCTTGTTGCTGGCCTTGGGGTGTTGTCCCTGGTGCGATCGCCGCTACAGCACACTGGGTTAGGCGCTCGAATATACCCCGCTTTGTCAACCAACAGCCTGGGCTCCAGCTTGCACGCCGAAAGTTACCGGAGGTGTTCAAATGCTTGTGACCAGTTCCAGCGGGCTGGCTCATTCCCCCCTCCCTTCCAGAGTTGATATCCATCAGCGATTTATGCACATTGGTTCTCGCTTCCCGGCGCTGGTTAGACTTTCAACGGTTTCATTCTCAACCTTTGCAAAATTACAGAAGAGACAGTCGGCAGTTGTGATACGTAGCCGAGGAATCCAGCGTCATGCTCCTCACTTGATTAATGTACACTTGCTGGCATCCAAGTGGTACTAACTTACATGTCGGCTCGTTCCGAGAAAGGACGTCGGCGGAACATCATGAGGCGGCAAGATATAGCGCCATTAGCAACAGTGCTGAACTCAATAGCTCCCTTAAATCTCACACTCCATCTCCCGTCTGCATATATATGGTATCATTCCTACCTAAGCGTCTGTATGATAGGCCAACGTGCCTTCAAGATACTTAAGCCTAGGGGACCAAGCCGTCTGCAGCGCTGCCAAGCACGAGGTTGGTTCCTGCCATGCTGGCCGCTGCATCATAGTGTTTTACCACGTTGTCTACGTACTTCTTGCAGGTAGCAGGCAATTCTGCTGAGCATGTAGAGTAACTAGACTGTGACCCAGTTAGCCTTTCGCTCAGTATGTAGTGGTCGGCGGTTTGACCTTTCCACAAGCTTGATATATCTAATTCCGCTTTTGGCTACTCCGATAGTCCCTTACCAGACCTGGGGATGGACCAAATTGATTCTCTCGCCAACTCCTAAATAACTGAAGGAACTTTGTCGGCAAGTAAATGATGGGCATAGGATTACTTTGTTGGATACAGCTGGACGAACTTACTCTGTGTCCAGCCATTTATTCTATTGGCTCGTTTTGTCAACTGGATGGCGGTGGCGGATCCCAGAACCCAGGCCGATCGCCGTTAAAGACTCAAGTAGCAGCTTCGGGCTCTGCGCTGAAAATAGACACGCCCATTGTTCTTAGGATGAAAGCTGGAGTCATGCCCACCAGCCAGAGTTCTACACCATTCTATTTCTCTATGAAAAGATACAATCCTCTAAACGTATAGATTGTTCTAGCTTAATGGCCGAGCTCTTGATTTACTGTCAATGCGGCTTGGACTCCACATTAGGGTAGTCCGCATCGTTGTCAGTTGTATGGTGGTTACATTAGTCTGATATGCATTTGTCGTCTTATCTGCCGCAGAAGCTCGTGTCCCCTTGCAGAGTACATCAGATTTGGTGTCACTACTCGGTGGCTTCCTAAATTGTAAGACAGACCAAAAGTCGCCTTACCGCCTGTCAAAAGAGACGAGACTCGTTTCACTGCATTTGATCTGTGGTCGGGACTTCTCGGTTTTCGTTCTTCTCGATTATAGTAGACTACAAGTTAGATGATATACTTCATCAGGCACCCGAGAGCTCTTCTAAGATCGAGCAGGAACGCGTCGTCATTACACTAGCAAGAGGAGGGGAGCCACTGCGTACCAGTTCTCAACTTCCTGCTGCTGGGAACACAAATCAGTTAATGGGCAAATTTCGACGACTTGAATTTCGAGCCGCCCTGCCGCGCCTCGCTCGCCGCCCCCCTCTTCCTTGAGTGTACACCATGTTGACTGGGAATCCTTTCAACCTACCAAGACCCAATACCTGATGTTCCCATGCATGAAGATCCGAGCTCTACCCTGGGACCTTTGTTCTCGGGCAAGAAGATCCTAGCTGGTCACAGCCCTAGCGTTGAGATTGTGCAAAGCCCATGCAACCTGAATGGACCGCTATCATAATGTAGGTACGTAGTCGAGCCAGTGGGGCTGCTGCAGGGTACCTCGGGATACTTTTAGACTCGACGCAAGCTAAGAAGTACGCCGAGGCAGGGGTCTCTTCATTGTTCCAAGACCGCGAAAACCAGTAAGGGTGGCATTCGTTCCGACTCACTGGGGTATTGTCAGATTGTAGAGTGAAAGATATAATCTGGAGGCGTCCGCCTCTGTTCTACTAATTTCGTACACCGCAATTATTATGGTCATACAGCTCAAACTCCACAAGCAACACTAAGCGTCGATCGTATACACTAACAGCCGCAAACATCCCTAAACTTCCAACTTTTTGCACATCCCACCATTCACCAGGCCTCAAGTAGAGGCGTGCCGCAATGGACAACTACGATTTCCCGTCATCCGCCAACTCTTATCCATATATGTACCAAGACTCCGAGTCTCAGCTGGAATCGTCGGCTTCTGCAAGTCCAATGGAATCAACGGTACAGCCAACGCTACATTGATTTCTGGGCTTTTATCTGACAGCTTTATTCGCAGTACATATCATACCCGGGTATAGATCCCAGTTTTGAACACGGGGACGTATCTGGAGAGTCGACCCCCTCCGAGACCTCCGAACAAACGACGCAAAAGCCCAAGCGGAAACGTGAGAACAGATACAAGAATGCGCCGCCTTCAGTTCTGTCTGTAAGTGGCCTCTAGTGGCCTGACGTCCGTAGAGCACGCTGCTGACTACTTATTGCAGCGTCGAAGGGCTCAGAACCGCGCTTCCCAAAGGGCATATAGGGAGAGGAAAGACCAACGCATCAAGGATCTCGAAGACTTACTCACCGAGGCCCAGCAGAGGAATGATGTCCTTAACCAGGCATACTCCACTCTGCAGTCCGAGTATCTCAAATTAAAGACGGAGCAAGACATTGTGACAGCTACTCAATACCACCACCCACCGGGTCTAAACTTTGATCCCACCATTGGTACGACATCTGGGGTGCAAGTGGACGGTGTCGATCTGGATTTATACTTATGTGACGATGGGGTAGTGTACACGATGTGAGCCAGTCGCTGCTCTCTAGGAGTCGCGTTGCCAACATTGGTACGAAGGGATAAAAGGGTCAAGGCTAATGAAAATGACGACGGCACTTACACGGAGTTTGGCAGGCGGTTTCTATTTAGTGTTGGGAGTTACTTGGGTATTGGGTCATATGCAGTAGGAGTCTGCCTTGGGAATTGGTGTTTGATTTTGATATTTTAATACCTTTGCATCACTTTCTCTCAGCTGGATTCGGCTCGATTGGGCGACTTCAAAGATGCTTCAACCCATGTACCATCCTTCCTTGCACATGAGCCTACCTGTATAAGAACTGAGGACAGCAAGTGCGATTCACTCTCATAAAACAAAAGATCAAAGGAGGGAGGGGCCTCAATGTAGCTTTGCCCATTTGGTTCTCGGCAGTATGTACTTTGAATTGGGACCGAGAGAAACAGCCAAGCTTTGGTGATGTAATATTGAATTGTAGTGGACCTCTTCCTTCCATGATTTGAATGCTATCTAGGTTCGCATCATCATATTGAGTGCACCGTATTGTGTGCTAAATACCCCTTTTCTCGTAGTGACTGCCCTGTAGGGCTGTGACTTCCAAGCCAACGCTTCGGGTCCGAGGCTGTACGGCTCTGAACACTAGCAACGAAATTGGAGAGCTATCACCTAGCTACAGTTCAGGGCTCACCCAGCTGCCAGGCATATCCCTCGACGGCCAGTGCACTAAATTAAATCATGTAGCGACAGGCCGAGGCAAGCCCCAGCAATTCTCCACATTGGCTCTCTGTATATCTTCCTCCTGTCGATCTGAACCACCGTTCAGTCACGAAATAAAACTCACATTCGCGAGATCTGAACCACCGTTCAAGTGAGAGTTTCGTCGAGAAAGTTATTCAAGGTATCCTGCTTGAACACCTGCAGCACCACGCAGTTCCCTATCGTAGCATGAAGCGGGGAAAGGCGTATCAACCTTCGTGGGTGGCATGGCATGGCTGGGCATGGCTGTTGGGTTTGGCTACATGACGTGGCTGCAGAAAACTCTGACATCCCCCCCGCAAAATGGGAACTTCCGTGGCCCAGTCAGTGTGAAACTGTAAGCATAAATGCGTCCAGCCGCGGTTCGAGGAATCTCCTACAGGGGCACACCGTGCACCAAGCTGCGGGTGCTGTAGCAAGTCAACCTCTAGGGCTGATCATGGTGTGAAGCGAACGTCAAAGAAGGTGAGTTCCGGCATCCACTTAACCTATATCTGGGTTCGGTGCGATGGTCTACATCCACATCGCCCATATTTAGGTTTGGTGCGATGATCTACTAGGGTTAAGCTCAGGATAGGAACTGCAATGCACTTGCAGGACAGCAATCACCATCACTCCGACCATGCGGTTAACCAAGCTAGGAATTCCGGCAGACGAAAGCTTTGCAGACTATTGGTCAGATCCTCGATGTTTAGCTCTAGATAGTCCGTAACAGCTATATCCGTGTGATGATGGTAAATATGAGTGACGACTGCTGCAGCTAGAAACGTGGGCAATATCTAACTAGTGTCGCACTGCGTCCATTGTACCGAACCTGATTTGAACGAATCAGTCAAAGAAGAGCGATTCCTATACCCAAGTCAGGGAGCTTCATGAAAACCACTACCATAAATTTGGACCTGGTTGTCCTAAGTTAAACAAATACGGCACATTTGGACTGGGAAAATACCTCCAAGGCTCTCCTAGGGCAACGACCGTAAGTCATGGCTTCAAAGCAATCGTTGTAGAAAGAAAAGAAATATTGACAGAGTAGCTACAGTGTCTTTTGTGGAACGTAATACTACCTACGGTGCTACACTTTATCTTTCGGGGAAACACCAACGTGCGTTAAATGTTGCTTTATAACCATCTCGATGTATACCTGTACGGGTCGTAGCTCGGTCTCTTGCTTACACGCTTTCCTAAGCCGTTGTGTTGGTTCACGCGGACTATTGCGGTGCTTCGGGAAGCAAACAAGCACCTTGCCGTCAAGGCGTGACCGTATAATCCGAATTACTACCTTCTTTCCAAAGAGACTGTCGTAATATTCATTACATTATCTTGTTGTAGAAGTAAATGGGTCGGTGCTTATCGGTTCTCGTTCTGACGTGTCATGGTCTATATTTGTTCCGGGGTTTCAAGCTTTAACATTGGTATGGACCGACTGCAGTCCACTCTTTTAATGTATTTGTTTCGAATAAAACAGCATATATTCTGCCCATGGCGACTTTAAAACCGGCAGGAATTTCCTTCTATCTCCTAATCAAAATCCATTGATCCAGGAGAGTAAAGAGCGCATGATACGTTAGCTATGAAGCCATCTTATTGTGTTCCGCGGTGTCTTCGATACCTGCCGCAAGGCATAGTCCTGGTGCCTTTCTGTGGTATCACTGCTATAATTGCCGTTGCAAAGGGAGTCCTGAAAGCTTGAGTCATCAGGTATCAGGCCCAACTTGACGAAGAACATGATGAAAGCCAGAATACCGATAACATAAATAAGACCTGGTCACATCAAGCGCAGCGACTAATGCACTGCTGGGAATGATACGTGCTGGTGGAGCATCGCTGTCCTCGGCCTTCGACATTGCTATGATATCGGCTGGATAGAATGATTCAGATATAGATTTCACTCTAAGCACCGAGCAACTTGTTCCAAGAGACAAACTAAATTGATTATATGCTCATGTTTTCGGCTGATTAGGCACATGCTACTATGCATTGTTGTATCAATTGGTGTTTGCGGAGTCATGACAGATTCCAACTAGCACCAACTGCTGTTGGGACTCAAGTTGCCTGAGTTACCAAAAGAACGGAATTTGCCGCCTAGAATCTGTGAATATATGGACTTGAATAGTATTGCTTTCCTAATATTTCTCATTTGGTGCATGTCATCTTGGGAGTTCTGTAGCCACCCAGTGCCAGTTGGGCAGTCTCCATGCCGCCTGGCCGGTTCGCAGGCCCAAAAACACACAACCTCGTCTCGCCAAACTGCCACTGCAGTACGACACAAGGACTTTCCAACTTCACCGCGGTCCTGCTGGAACCAAACTGATCACATCAGAACTTTCATGGAGCACTTGAGATCTGATCGTGTTTTGCTGCGATACCAATTACAGATGCGGAAGCAAATGAAGTTGGAACCCCAGCAAGCGATCTACGTACCTTTCAACTTCCGCTTTCTGTTAGTGAAAGACGATCCGGAACCCAACGCCTCGGGAATCGCGGTCCAAGGCGCTAGGTTAATCACATCGAGGGTGAGATCTGACATGACTGACCTGTCTTCCAGAACAACGATATGATCAATACGCTACTTCATACAGTCCCACAGATAAGCGGCACAGCATCACTTTCAAGCATTTGTTCACCGTATGGGGCTTTGCTCATCTCCACAGACCGACAAGCGAGCATGGACTACAATGACGAAAGAACAGCAGTGCTCACTTCCGTCAGCAGTTAATCCAAAGAAAGTTTCCATGCACAAAGCTGGAGGATCAGGTTTGGTATTTATTAGTCGCGAGAGTTCCACGCACTTACTTGTCTTGCCACTTTGCCCACGAGGAGCTCACCGTGGTCCCCCTAGGCTCGATGAGGGCAGCGGTTACCTATCATGAATGCTTGACACTTCTACTCAACCCTGAGCGACGATGCCAAGCGAGCTAAAGATCAATTTTCCATATTTGCTCCATGCGGTGCAACCATATCTTAAGCTTCTTTATCCTTGTCCCCCCGAGTGATCTGACCAATTGAACATGGGCCCTGGTCCGGCCAAACGGGCGATGTATCCGAGTATGGAAATATGGTGTGGGACTACCTAGGATGCACTCGCCCGAGCACCATATTCACACATGCCTACAAGGACACTATCACCAGGCTTCAGCATTCGCCCCTGCTTGTGCTCTCTTCCCACAAATTGTGCTTTCCAAATGGATGCGCTTGTCACCCAGATTCTGTAGGGGATGCCAAGCGCCATGATGCCTGACGGGCTATAGAGCCAATAAGGAGCCACAATGCCATCCATCAAATGTCGTGTCTGTATGCTTGATCGTCCTCGCCGCATTGTTGCATGCGCAAAGCTCTTATGGCGAGATTTGTACCTGCATGATCATGATCTGACTGTAGCCTGGCTAAGAGGTCTCCGCTGCAATCAAGCCATCACTATACCAGACCTGTTCGTGAGTCCTTTCCCTCCCGTCACGCCTCTGCATCACTGTCAAGTCTATCTTCGAATCAGAGTACCTACTCGCGCTCCGACGTTTTTTAACGCCGTCCTTTCGTTTCAAAGTCATTATTTTACCTTGCCATATCTATAGCAATGGCTTCTTCACTCATTAAGACAGTCGGCCTCGTTGCCACACTTTACGCAGCCAGTACAAGCACAACAAGCACTAAATCTGTGAGTAACTCTATAAACGTCCCTTACCTCCTCTAGTTTCTTGTCCGGGCAAAGTCTTTGTTCCACGAGCCAAAAGCCCTCGAGACTTGTTATTGATGCCGCAAACCCTATCTTTGGTATTCGTTACTGACATAATTCTTCTCTTCTAGTATACTGTCACCGACGTATATAACTCCACGAACTTTTTGGACAGATTTGATTTCTTCATGGTCAGTAAAAATTCTGCAATCCCCGATATTGCGACTGATGTCTTACCATCTTCTAGAGCGATCTTTCCAAGGGTGGAGACGCGATAGACCCAACCGGGGGCTATGTTCAATACCAAGACCGTGGGAATGCCGAGAAACTCGGTCTCGTATCGGTTGATGACGATGAGGTGTACATAGGGCCCGATACCGCCCTTTCCTACGATCAATATGGTTACGGCCGGAAGAGTGTTAGATTGGAGGGCTTGACCACCTACTCCCAGGGTCTTTTTATTACCGACTTCTCTCACTTGCCAAAGCCCACCTGTGGTGCGTGGCCATCCTTGTAAGTTTCGTATCCTCGAAATGCCGTGATGTTGCTAAACAGTCTCAGCTGGATGTACGGCGACCCGTGGCCAACCAAGGGCGAGGTCGACATTGTTGAGAATTGGAATGACCTTGAGTTCAACCGAAACACAGCTCACGTTAATGATCCAGCCATCATCGGCAATTGCACAATTCAGAAGTCTGACATGACAGCCTCACTCATTGAATCTGCCAACTGCTGGGACGGGACTCCTGATCAGTATGCGAACCAAGGCTGCTCTGCCGATGCTTATGGACTACCTTTTGGCTCGAGCGACGGAGGTGTCTACGCTTTGGAGATAACGAGTGACCATCTCAAGATCTGGAGTTGGACTAAAGCCCTGGCCCCTCTCGATATCACTCTGGGTAAACCTCAACCCTTGACCTGGGGACTTCCCAGCTTCACGATCCAGGATTGCAATATCGAGAAGGCCTTCTTTGATTTGAAGTTCGTATGGAACATCGACTTCTGCGGTGTGGCCAGGCTCGACGGCATTTGGGATTCCTGCAAAGCAAAGACGGGCTACAGCTCATGCATGCAATATGTTGCCGAAAATCCCGAGGATTTCAAATCATCATATTTCAAGATTGCCGACATCAAGGTCTATGAGCTGACAGACAATGCCAATACGACATCATCCACATCAGGCTACGTTACGAGCACCACATCCAGCACGACCTCTTCGACCGCAAGTAGCACCATCACAAATTCGCCTTCGTCTTCATCCTCTTCAGCTAGTTCCACCACCAACTCAGTGAGCTCTACTGTTAGCTCGACAAGTACATCCGAGACAACAAGCTCTACGACATCGACCCCATCCAGCTCCACTGCATACGAGACATCCACCTCTTCTCTTTCTTCTTCCGCATTCTCTAGCTCTTCAGCGTCGAAGACTACCAGCTCTTTCACGTCAGATCTGTCGTCTACGTCCACATACCTAGCCCCCGAGTCTGTAACGAGCGCAACGAGTAGCAGTGCGACTGATGCTGTATCGTCATCCTCGTCCAGTTCTATTTCAGACACAAGCTCGAGCAGCTCTGGTAGCATTAGCGAGACAACCGGCTTCAGCTACTCCACGACCGGGGTTGAATCAAGCACGGTTTCATCGTCGAGCTATAGTCACACTTCCAGTGCCACAGATTCTGCATCCGTGAGCTCTTCAACTAGGGTATCGTCGAGCTCTACTATTGTCAGTGCAAGTTACTCTGTTACGGAGTCCTTCAGCTCTGCCATCACTAGTGCATCTTCCAGCGCGACTATCTCGTCCACTGCAAGCTCATACAGCTCGACCAGTTCTCTCGCATCTTCAACATGCATTGCCACAGTAACGACTGAAAGCTCCAGCTCCACCTTGGCGAGCTACTCGACCTCCGGAACTGGGCCTTCAAGCACGTACTCTAGTACTACTAGTATCACTGAGTCCACTTCGTTCTTTAGCTATTCCGTATCCGAAATCTCCAGCTCGTCTGCTGGCCCTGAAACTGGCACGAGCTCATCCCCAACCTACATTGCATCGGCGGCTACAAGCTTGTCTGTGCCTACGGGATCTGCTAGCTCTACTATTGTTACCGAATCCAGAGCTTCTGTTACAACCTCGACTGATATCCCCGAGTACACGACCTCTACAGTCTATACGACTCGTGTGCAGACGGTCACTTCTTGCGCCCCTACAGTCACTAGTTGCATGGTTGGAGGAGAGGTGGTCGTGGCTGAGACGGTTCCCCTGTACACCACGGTCTGCCCCATAATGGCGACTGAGATATCGAGTCTGCCTACTACAACTCCTGGCGTTCCTGAGTCTTACAGCACGTCAACTTTGAAGGCCGAGACAAGTCCTGCCACTTACCCGGGGGATAGCATTACTCACCCGGAAGCGACCAGCACAGGAGTCGGTAGTATCGGTGTTAGCAATACGGGAGCCAGCAGCACCGAGCATGAGACCGCAACTATTGAGGGGTCCACCACTACTATTTTAACGCTGAGACTTCCAACCACTGTCTACGTCAAACCCTCCTATTCGTCTTCTGCCTCGTCTCCTATCGAGGTACCTAGCTCCTCCGAGGAATTCATTTATGTGACCGCCACCGCTATAATCCTTCCCGTGACGACAACCGGTTCCGGGTATAACGCTACGGTATCCACTTCTTACACCGCTCCGAAGGGCACTACAACAGGCGCCCTGGGTCATGGCGGCGGATCTGGTGGCAGCGTGCCTACAAGCGCTGGGACAAGAATGGGTGCCACAGGCCTAGCTCTTCTTGGGGTCTTTGGTGTCTTCTTTTTCGCCTTGTAATAATTTGGGGGCGGACAATATGGCTTGGTGGATTGTATAATTTCTAATTAGTGAACACACATAACAGTCTCCTGTATTTGCAGTTTCTAACACACACCGTTTTACTCGAGCCTTCCCTCCCTCGTCACGACCTGCTCGCACTCCTCATCCCCATATTCATCCCGCAAAGGTTGTTATCACTGATCCGGCAGACTCCACGTGCCTCCCAAATCCTCCAAGTAAACCAGACTGTTCATTTCCATATCAACCCGCTCAACCCACCAGGCCCCATCATCCTCGATAAATTTGACAATGTTGATACCCCTGGCGCTTTTTGCTGCCTCACCAAATGTAGCAGTCCAGGTCCAGACCACAGTATCACAGGTCGTGGCAACGACTGTGTCAACTACCATGGGAGTGCCACCATGCCCTTCTTGCGCCGCCTTGAATGCTTCGCGTCCGGCGAAAGTCACGCTCCCCAGGGGCTTCTGTTGCAGGCTATTGATGCCATCACTATAGTCCTGGTAGTCGACTAGCAGGAAGGTGTCCGCCTTCTCTGCTGTGTAGTTCCCGACTAGGTCTGCGAAGCGCGTAGCCAAAGATGTGCCCTCGCACGCAGTGAGGCAGGACTGCTGCTTCCGGGACGATGGGAGCGCGAATGCGAGGCTTATGGTGCTGGCAATGGCCATCAGCCTGAAGAGCGGAGACATCTTGAGAGTTTCCGAACGGGCTCCCTAGCGAAAAGCTGCGTGGCAATATAGTGATTCAGACGAGCATTCTAGCTCTTACGCGACTGTGTCGTTCTTTTTATCCCCTCCGAGACCAAATTAGGCCCTTACAGTGGGGCCTCCACAGTACCTGACTTCTACTGGAATTCTGCACACAGCTCGGAACCGCTCCGGCCATCTCAGCATCATCCCTCCCACACAGGACATTGGATCCGCTCTAGTTGAATCTAGACGCCTCTGAGCCGTTCCTTCAATTGAATCAACCCAATCAGTGGTCTAATTTTGAAGGTCGCGGATCGTAATCCTTGCACGGGTGCTAGGGCTGAGTCGATCCGCGGTCCACTTTTCAAGAGATAGTGTGTTAGTATAAGTGCTACTCACTGGTGGAATCACAATTGCTGACGCTGCGCCGCGCTGCAAATCACCATGTATTTCAAGCAGTCTGTCAGCTGCGCTACTGGATCTGGGGTTCAACCCAAAGGGCCAACGCTACAATCGGTTCGGGACCGATTTGGACTGCACATTGCTCACATCATTTGTGTTCTCGATTGCTTACGTATCGTTAATTTTAACTATACTTGCTTCTCTTGTACCCAATGGGTTTTCTCCTCTGATGATAGTGTTCATATTATACTTCCGTGTTGTATACGATCTTAAACGAGGTCCAGCATACCCATGACTGCCTTTCCCGTTTGTATTTGACAAAAGATCGGTTATAATGAGATATTCCTTAGGATGCCGAGTTGTATCTATGCCATGATGAAATTGCGCATAACTGATTAGGTTGATCTGTTCGTAAAGATAACTCCTAGAAGTATTTTCCGAAGATACCAGTGATTGTTAGTGATGATATGTATGATTACTAATCCTGTTGGATATGACATACAACAAAACATTATATCTCGGATTGTGGCCTGTTCAAAATATGTGGCTAATATGCAGGAGAAAAAACACATTTAATTAAGCTTTCGTTTACTCGAAAGATGTTTACCTGGGCCCGTCTTATTCCGTGAAACGATATGGCGCTTGATTCCACAAAGTGCTTTTCATAGACACGGCCCGTGGACTGTTCCTAGTGGCTTGCTGAGATTATCCCTATAAGGGCGTCAATACTCCAAAGAATAATCAAATCCAGTCTGAGATCTTACCAGAAAGGAATGGCATGGAGAATGGCTCGACAAGTTGATATTCTGATGCGGTGCGCGGTAGGGATAAAGCGATCGCTCCTGATTTTTGAAAGATAGTCGCCAGTATCTACGACAAAAGCCCCCTTTGATATGACCCTGGATGCATCCTCTAGACTTGTTTCTTCCGCTACTGTTTTATGACAAAACCTTTGGGACTTATCGGTGATTGTCCACGCTCACATCGCTCAACTTCTCCTTCCTACAAAGCCTGCAATAGACTAGTAGCAATCTCGACGTTACCTGTGGTAATCACTTCGGCTCAACACCTGACACCCATTTCTGATTAAATTGTTCGAGCATCTCGGGCAACGAAATTTTTCGAACGAGATCCTTTCGCCAGAAGCAATGACTCAACACAACGACATACTACTTGCCCCATGTCCAGCAGGCGGGTTTCTCATATGGCTAGGCTTTGTCTTCTCCCCATTTCGTCTCTTTGATCTACAAGAATTTCAAAGCCGCCAGCAACGAACTAGTCACACATTGGTTACGCTTCATGCACGTTTTCACGTTTTCTCATCGTTCTCAACCACTACACGCTGACCAGCCCGGAGTCTACTTTTATTCCGGCAAGTGATACAACCGAGCCAAGGCCAATACTCTGGGCTTCCTGGGTCTTTCGACGCAATTATAATGAAGCCGGTAGAAAGAGTGTTTACTTTGCATGTCCGACGGGACTAGCCCTTACATGTATTCTTGGCACCTGTTGGGGCTTGACCAAAGTGCCTCCACCTCTGATATTCTGATATTCCAGGTCGGCGAATGGCAGCGTAATCGCAGACTATATCAGGAAGGCTGGATTAGAAGACGGCAGACTCAATACTGTTCTTAAGGGTTTTGAAGTGGAAGGCAAATACAACGCGGATGAGAAGGTATCAAATTCGGGCGATGAGGGATTGCTCCGCAAGGTGTGTACTCAGGCAAGAACAGAGTTTTGTATTTTCTCAATGCCACTGACCTCCATCTCAAGCATACTTTAAGTGATCTGGTCAGAATTTTCGTTGGTGAGTAGCAGAAGTTGTAGTCGCAGCATCATCTGCACTTGACTCGGGCGAGTATGAATGATTGTGGTTTGAACAGAAGGCTAGTGTCATTCATGTCATTTTGCTGAGATCGTTCCAGTGAATGGAATGGGTGTGATGTTTTGCTGCGGCGGGAACAAGGGCAAACGCTACAAATTCACTCATTATTCAAGTGAGCCTACTGCCCAAGGAATCATTATCTACACATAAAGTCAGAAGGACACATTGAGTAGGCAGCTGAGCTCGCAATCGCCCTGGTACGCTCCAGATGTAGTTTGGGATTTGGGCGATTCAACACAAAGCTGTTGCGAAGTCCAAAAAATCACGTCTCTACGCGGCCGGGTAACCACACATTTTGTTTTCACATCTCCATCACCGATATCACCACAGCAAAGTCAGCCGCCCAACCAATTTTTGATCAGGTATCCACGGGGTATTCCTTCTTTTTCTCCTTATTATTTTGCACCCCAACATCTGCATCACTGGTCTAATCGCCTTCCCCAAATACAGATCTGGCGTGTTCTGAGGCATCCGCTGTTCCAGCAACCACTACAGTCGCGACTTCCTCCCCAGCAACGGCTCTCTGGGGAACAAAGCGTCTAGGCAGAAAAGCAGTCACCCACTTGTATTTTCATTTGACCCAGCCCAACTTCTATCTCATCTCAGCACCATTCTTTCCCAAGATTTCTCTGTAACACCACTCACACTCCACTAACTACACTTCGGACAAGACACCATCGCCTGTTTTCATCATGGCGCCTCTCCTAACGATTGATGATCCGGCACATGAGAACTTCGCTACCAAGACCGCCGACAACGCGCGTGTCGCCTTCTTGGAGAAGCTCCCTCTAGAGGTAAGTCACGATGGTGGATGCTTCGCGTAACATCAAGCACGGCCTCTGGGAACCAATAGACCTCACTTTTTCTTTCTCTCTCTTTTTCCCTTCCAACGAAATGGATTGAACGAGAGCGTGTGCAACCAACAACTGCTAACGAATTTTCCAGATTCGTATTACCATCTACGAATATGCGCTCGCCGAAGATAACCCCGTCACACCGAATCAGGCCGCACTTCGATCGAACAAGTTTGTTTCGCAACCAGACTCGACAGCCAATCGCCTTGGACTCCGTAAAATGCCTGAGAAGCATGGCCTCTTCGTATCCCGACTCAAAAGTGCTTGTCGACAGTTCTATTTTGAGCTGGAGAGCTACCCTGTCTTCTACCGCGTCAACAGTTTCCAGTTTTCTTATATGAAAACACTGCTGCAATTCCTTTCTGCCATTACTCCACAGAGGCGATCGTTCATCCGTCACATTATCTTCAGAGCTTCTATCGACGATATGCCACTCTGGTTCCCATACCAATCTGCAAATGCTAGACATCCGTCATACAGGTCTGACGCCGAACTACACCGCCATGCCACTACCATGCTGCACCAATGCAAAGATCTTCGCAGTTTCGAGGTGCAGTTGATAGTCTGGCAAGCTCACCGCTCTGATGTAACATTGTCATCACTTATCACTCCCATTCTTGATGGTTGCATTCGATATGCCAATCACAAAGAAGGCAATCGTCAAGAAGGCGAGTTTTCCGGCATTTGGACCTTGCCTTCCATCAGACCCATCCTCAAAAGCCCCTCAAGTTATTATGGGGAGGAGATTCCCCCCCAATTCGCCGTGGATCTCGCAGACCCAAATGGGTCTCAGCAACCCCATTTTGAGCCCTGGATTTCCAATGCAGCAATTCGAATCCTAACCAAGAATGCGTCAGAAGCGGTTGTTTCCCTTCGCAAGCATCTGTCCAGCCCTGATAATCGCGTTCGTATCAGTGAAAGCCAAGTCCGCGATGCCATTACAGCGTCGGAGGTCGACTTTCCGGGAGAAGATCGAGTTCTACAGGATCGATTCCACAACACTACCGGTGCGGTGTCAACACGTACTCGACAGAAATGTAACATGGATTCGGTTAACAGTCTCGGAGTCATCAACAGGGTGCAGAGCAAGTACAACGCCGAAGGGATTTTAACCTGGGATGCTTTTCACCTCCATGGGCTTCGGTGGAACAATTCCATCATTGAATGCCACGTCGGCCGCGTCGACTACGCAGGCCGCCCAGACAGCGATTCTTTGTCGTGGGAAATACTCGAGTCTGTTCTTACTCCTACAGGAAAAGAGAAGCTATACAGTTGGTATGTCATTCTTTCGGGCTTTTTCTATCGGTCAGACCCAGCCCGCGCGCAAGAGATCGCCTCTCAGCCAAAACCTCAAGATGTCATGAAAATCATCAATGAACAGTCGAGCGATTGGCGAATTGAGAATCCTAAGCTTCACAAGTCATGGGTCAAGCGCTGGAACGCGATGATCAGAAAATATGAGCAAATGCTGGAGAAGCTGGAGCAAGATGTCGCATTCGCTGAGGCTGAGGCTGAGAGACTGGCAGAGGAGGAAGAATCGCGACGGAAGACAAGCAAGAAAGGCAAGAAGCGCGGATCTTGTAATACATCTGGAGGCAGAGCCCATAAGAGACGCAAGTGAACAACAGGGTTTTTGTGGGAGCAATTGTTCTGCGCAATGATACTGGAACATGCAAGACATTTGTCGTGGTTTCAATGGTCGAATGCCGCTTCTTCATTCGAGCTTGGCCGCAACACTTGGGATGATATGAGTTTCGGTAACGATGCCGATGAAGATGCACTTGGTGCAAGAGCAATAGGCTATGGTTGATGGAACGTCATATGACGAGGCTCTGAATTGCTATATGGATTGATCTGAGGCCGATGCACTTTCTAACAGTCTTTTCACTTGTACCAATCACAAGTCAAAAAGATGTGGTCCCGTCTTATTCCCCAAACTCGTTTGCCTGACCCCCTACTTGTGATTTTCTATGCCAGCATAAGTCCCAGGACTGGAGCGTCTAAGCAGTCTTGTCGTCGTGCAACACACGCATGTTTTTTTTTAAAAATGGCAACACAGCGTGGGAATGTCCCCGGACCATTAAGAAATGCACTACTCTTCTCATAAGGCTCGAGTTCTCAGGCCCATGATAACAACCACGAAAATGAGAACCTTTATTATCGTTTCCAATATGTGACCATGTAACAGCATATATACTAATTCATCAAGGCGATCGAATTGCGTATCCTATTATAAATAGTTACGTTGGCGCCCGATATTCATTGCCACTGTGGTTTGGACGATCTATAGGTTGAGTCTATCGCAATCAGTGGTAGTAGTTCCAGGCTATTCGCGACAAGAATGCTCCCAACCTCCAGTCTTCAAAATTGTATATGGGATTAAATAGAGTCTCTGATGGCTATCTGTCATGTGTCGTGGCTGTCTTCGCCGTAGACGTCCTCAGTTCCAGCTGCTCCTGCTCTCCGTCGTATCTCTGCTACGGTCGTTCGGGAGCGGAAAGCGACGTGTTCATGATACGGAGTGACGCCTTGCAAGTAGCTCGGCATCGACGCAATGAGACGATGACTAGCCTGCAGTGCGTGAGGGCGGCGTGGATGATCACGAAGAAGAAATGACCCGCCGTGTCTAGGTTGGCAGAGAATTCTAGCTTTTTTAAAAACAATATCAAGATGCGACGGGATGTTTCTGTAGCGCTTCTTGGAGCTGATCGCGTGCTGTGCGATCGGTGGTCGGTTGTCTTTGAACATCTGAGGGAGTCATGCCAAGGGTTGGTCACGCCAACGAGGCGGGTTGTGTGGCCTTGAATCCGGATGACTTGCTGCTTTGATGAACTGATGCCTCCATGTTCACCTGCCACAAAAGATCAAAGCGAACTGAGTTGCTCGAGACGGCACTGAATACTGGCCAGATGTTCGAGCATGTCGAGTGTATATTCGCTGGCCATGGGAATCACTAGAACCATGCCGTGGTGATGAGTCGGCAATTCGTACTGCTAGTCTAGGTGCTTGGTAGATATCTGGTGGACTCAGAACAGCTACCTGCTGCAAATAGTTACTTGGGATATACAGCAAGTGACTGGAGGATGCCACGAGGATATCAAATCGCGATAGTGAGATAAGAAGCTGATTAGATTTCATTTAGAGGCACGCATCTACTAAGTAAGTTGTAACGGACTGAGTAAGTGACCCGCACTAACTCCTTGGATCATTCCAGTGCAGCGGAAGATACATTTTGGGCCTAAGTCAAGCGTTCTTCCAAGTATAGATCGATGAATATGAATATACCGCCGCATGGGGCGTGGGTTTTTATTAGTGTGTATACTTTCCATATCCCATATCTCTTCAAAGTCCTGCTTGTTCTGGCATCACGCATAGCTTGGCGGTGCCATGCCTCTTTATCTACTCGTACACTCGCCCCCGTTATACTGTTACAGTTCGCCAACCTCGTAACTATGCACCGTCATATAATGGACATTACAAATGCTATTTCCCGCGAAACTCCGTCATACAATTCATCTCCCAACCGCCTAGTGCGTGACCACGCGGACCGCCTGTAGCATGATGCCAAAGAAGAGGCCACGCGCGACCTCCTCGATCTGCAAACAGTCGAACACTCTTCCGAGCGCCTCACCCGTGGCAGATTGCCCCATAATGCCCATAAGCGCCGCTGGCACACTGCTTTGGATGAACAGTTTGCGGGCCTTGACTCGCAATTCCTCCTTTTCATCAGCGCTAAGCTCGGCCGGCCAAGCTTTGCGCTCTTCCTCGGTAGGAAGGGAATTCTCCCGCAATTTGTGAAGATGTGATGCAATACCTGCATCGGAAGTGTTCGCTTCCAGGACCGTATCCTGCACAAGCGTCTGGATAGATGCAAGTGACGGGTTTCCTGGCCGGATAAGAAAAGTTTTTGCTGCTGTTAGCAGGGTCCTTCTGATGTTCCAGGCGGATGACAATGTGTAAAGCTCGTTGATGACAGCGAAGAGCAGTTCTACCGCTACTCGGGTCTCTTGTTCCGATAGCGGTGGAAACTGCTTTCTCGGTCGCCTTGAGGAAGCTTCGCTGATGGATGATCTCTCTTGGTGGTGAGAAGCCTGAGATCGTGAGGGCGAGGAGAACGAGGTTTGCGGTGATAAAAGTCCGTTGTCGGTCCGAGAATATGCATCACTACTGGGACGTGTTCCTGTCGGGGAATCATAGTCATCTGGTATTTCGGCCGGCGGGGGCGGGAGCTTCATGTTCGCAAGATTGATGTCTGACGGAGACCTCAGGGGTGAGCGCAACGCAGCCATACTGGAAGCGCGACTGTTACCCCGGCTGCTGGCTAAGCTGATCGACTTGCGGTCCCATCGATCCGAGGTTGGCTGTAATCCATCCTGTTCAAAGTCCATTTGGTAACTCGGTCGCCGTTCCATGGGGGGCATTTTCCCGGGTTGGGTAGAGATGATGGAGGACCTGTTGCTCTCCATACTGTCCCGAGACTTCGCAGTCGATCCTGTCTCCATTCTGGGGAGCGCAGATAGCGAAAGAGGTCGGTTCCGGGCGGCACCATTTGTGTTTGACACCGGTGCCTCCTGAACGGAGGATATGGTAGATTTCCGCTGCCCTAGTCCGATGTTGCCAAGCACTCCAGTAACACCGCCTACGACGACTTTGCCGCTGTCGAACATGCCCTTCGGGGCACTTGACACTGCATCAAGCATTCCTTTGCCCATCGACTCGAAGGAGAAGCCTCTTTGGGCGGCCATCCTAGTTTCCTGCCCCTTCTCCAAGAATCTCTTCATGGCTTCCGACTCGGCCAAGGGCTTCTCTGAGCAAGCAGCACGCATATATCTTTCAACCTCGCCACGCAGCGATTCCCGATTATGTAGCTTCCAAGCCACAAAAGTAGAATGGGCCTCGAGGAACGCATTCGCGCCAGAAATAGCCGCAATCCGTCGTAAGCTTTCATGGAGGACCTCAAACTGCGTGTATGACTTCATGATCATCCACCCGGGATGATGAGACGATGCCGGCTCGACTTGGACCAAATACTCCCAGTTCGGTTTGACGCGTAGTCGTCCTTTATCATTACCAGGATCGTCAAGAATTGTAACGATGGCATTGTGCAGAGTGAGCGGTGGTGGCCTACGAGTTTCTTCATCTTCAGATTCTTCACGAGCAGGCGGAACAATCTGGTCAAAGTTTGTAAAGCGTGAAGCATGCGCCGCATCCTGTCCGGATTTTGGTGAAGGTTCTTGGCTGGATAAATCGACTGATGGTTTTGGAGTGATGGGTGATCGAACAGGTTCCTCTTTCTTTGGTGGTTGCTCAGATGGTGTGTTGCCAACTGGGCTGGCGGTCTTTGCAGCGAGTGTACCAGATGCTTTATCTATCGCTTCACTGTCCGAAGACGGATTACCCTGGAGGTCAAGATCCTTTCTGTTGGTGCTGAGGGCATTATCCAGGAGCTCGGAAGCCTGCGACTCCTGGCTATTCGACGAGTTCTTGGCCTTCTCAGCCTCTGCAATCATATTGTTGAGCTTTTTCATCTCCTCCATGGCGCGCTCCATCTCCTCGTCGGCCTTTGAAAGCTTTTTCTTATGGGTCATTTCCTTCTTCCTGGCTCGGTCCATTTCGTAGCTATTTCGGTTGCCCTTGGACAAGCTAATGTTGCCGAAATTCCCGTCTATGTCAGCGAAGGCCTTTTGATCCTGGATCGCTTCGTCAATGGCCTGAGATAGATCCGTCTCTCCTGACTCCAAGAGGTACACGATCCACCCATTGATCCATTCGGCCTTGGAGCAGGACTGCAACGTCCCTTCGAGAATGGTCGAAGCCAGTATTTGTCTCAGGAAGACTCTTGCCGGATCACAATCATATGCTGATCGATCCAGGAAGCTCAGCAAGTCTTCAGCAACCAGTTTGAACTTGCCCGCTTGTTGTCTTTGGTTGAGGAGGTTCGAGAGAGCAGTATCCGTGTTGGAAGACAAGTAGTTGTATATAGCATCTGCTGCGGTGGTTGTGCTATCAGAAGGGACCGAGGCATAAGCAGCCGTCATTTCCGAGAAGAAGACGATAATGATGGAGCAGGTGTTGGTGAGGAAGTCAACAAAGGCATCGGCAGGTCGTTTGCGGCTCAATCGATTCGAGACGGATATCAGGAAGGATGTGAGGACCTTGCGACAAGACAGAGGAAACGACCTATCAGATGGCACGATCGGGCCATACCACCAGTCAACATAGTCTCGGATGACAGCGTCGACCAAGCTGTTGAGCGCTTCCCGTGTCTCCGGCTGAAATTCATCGAAACTCCGTGCTAGGGCCAGTGAATCGGCGTCCTCATCCTGTTCTGTCTTGATGGCGGATGTTTGGGCTTTGGTCTCGAGTAAACGATCCAGGAAATCGTAGCCTTTTTCTCCACGCACTGCACGCGACACCTCGGGGTGTTTGGCCTCGTACGATATGAAGAGAGTGACGCCGGCGAAGGCGCCAATAAGAACCAGACCCACCTGGCCAAGAATGAAATAGGTGACAGCTGCGAGACCAGCAGCGATACCTCCCAGAGTTCCGGGCGTTGCGGTCGACAAGAACTGGAACACCTTGGTTGCCAGGTCTTCGGCCTGTTCGGCAGGCACGGGTGCAGCAGAAACACTCGGCTTTATAAGCTGCTCTGTGTCTCGGCTGTCGAGCACATCTCTGGACCCCATGGTAGTGGGACTGGCGGTGGTTGCGCCGTTCTGCGCATTGTCTTCGGAGCTCATGAGGTTGGCGATACGTTAGAGATCGGTCGTTTCAGGAGTCAGGGAGGCCAAGATGCCGTCATGCGCCAGAAGGCAAGATATCGAAAAGACAGCCTGGTCGCATTAACGATTGGAAATGCGGACGGCGATGGGGATTCGAAGCAGGCGCTCAAAGCAACAAAAAAGCAGACAAACAATACAGAGATTCGGGAGGAAGGCGAACGAACATGTGGAAAAGTTGGCTTGATTCCCCGAGTGTTTCGAGCTCGGCGTTGCTCCAGCATCTGTGCCACTGCCCTCCACAATCGAGGCGGGCTCGACCTTTGGGGTGCCAAAATGCTACTATATTAAGCCGGGGACCGTGGTTGGGGTCTCCACAAGTCATCAATCGCTTCGAGGCGCCGGAGATTTTTCTAACAGGCTATGAAATTGCAGCCGAAGCACAGGCCGGGATGAAGCTAACCTACAGGACTCGATATGACGATGTTCATCGCGCATCCCTGTGCCCGTCCAGCGGATATTGGGCGTACCACTGAAAGATGAGGCGTGCATATTGCTGGCCTAAGCATCGTGTACATACTGTAGGAGAAGTCGTTAGCCGTTTTATCGGGCCCAACTAAGAAAAGCTTGGTGGAGGAAGACACGGCAGAGAGAGAAACAACCCACTGAACAAAGGTCACTAAAATCAATTAAGCCCGGAGCCCTGCAACACGCGTCGTAGTAGCTCCCACTCCAAATCCCAACGCGTCACACCAACATCGTCACCCCACCATTCATCAACCTGCTTTCTCAATATCGCGAACCTCTCAATTCTGGACCAACTCCAAGAAGCTTGGAGACTGATTTCCCCACACTCAGCTCTTGTGTCGGCCATTCCACCCATAATCCGAGACATGGCTGGACCCAAGAGCGCGAAGCGCGTTCGTCCCGCCGACGATGACAGTGATATAGAGGTTGAGACCAAGCCGAGCAAGTCAAGCAAGAAAGCCAAGACCGGCGGGAACGATCTGGAGTCTGGGAAAGACAACGATGGAAACTCCTGGTGGAGCGTAAGATCCTTCCCCGTGCATCTTTCGGTCGCCGTCCCATTCGCTGACCCAAGGTCTCCAGCTCTCCGGCAAGCGTCGCGTTGGAATCTCCGAGTTTCAGAAGAAACCCTACGTCAACATCCGCGAATATTATGTCGATGGCGATGCTAACTGGAAGCCCGGAAAGAAGGTAGGCTATGTCCTGGTTCTCATGCGGTACGGGCTTAGGCACTGACACCTTCTGTAGGGTATTTCACTTCCACTCGAGCAGTACAACGCCCTTCTGAAGGCAATCCCCGCTATCAACGCTGAGCTCGCCTCGCAAGGGCTTGATGTTGCAGAGATTCCATCCAACATCCCTTCGAATACGGTCCAGAAGCCCTCGTCAAAAGAGAAGAGGTCTAAGAAGGCCAACATCGAGGCGACAAGTGACGAAGAAGACGACGACGAGGATGAGGATTAGTGGTTCGTCCGACAAGTAGGTGCCCGCCTTTGGTTGGGCAATGAGAACAACTTCTACGATCAACCATTCCCGTCACTTCCAGCACCTCGACCTTGGTACGCTCGTGGCCCAATCACTGAGAAATGACTCAACTATGGAGCTCTCGTCATATCACCGCTCTTGTGCCCGTTCATGGGAAGCAATGCGACTGAGCTGTCGGTCAAGGTAACGCTCTGGTTTGTTGTATAAAAGACGATCGCAAATGTTTTGGAAGCACTTGGCCTAGCTTGGTCACGGAGTTTAGTTGATATGCTTGATACCCATGCTCTAGGATGTAATTGAGAAACAAATTTGACAAGCACCACCGGTCCTAGACTCTGTCTTTCATGACGATTCTGATAACTCTTCATCACACGCGAATTAACCACATGCGGCTAACGCTGCTGCTAAGCTCACAATATGGGGCATGGCTTCGTTGTTGTGATTGTATTGTGGAAGTTCTCTATCCTCCCTGACAACTAATGCTTGGCTTCCCTGGTCAGAACTTGGACTATGTATGTAGATTCCAGTTGGGGGTACTGCTTAAGCTTTAAACCCATTTCCTCTCAGATGAGTTATTCACGTCCTAACAATATTATGGTCGTTTGCTCAACGCGACTAAGCTTGCTACGGGGATATGTAAACTAATGAATAGATTCGAGGCTACGCTGTGACGTTGTCTGGAATGTTGTTCCATGTGTTCTCGAATTCAACTAGCAACGGCGAGACTACTGAATGGTGGCTGTCAGACTGTATTTATTTGAAGGAAGGCTCGTCTGGCTTTAATTTTCCCTCTCCTTAAGCATTCTGTCGGGCACGCACCTCGGTTCTCACGAGTCTCGCTTGTCTTTCGACTTACATATCAAGTCATCGCTTTCTTGAAGCAAAACTAGGACAAATGGATTCATTGTAGGCTTGTTCCTGGGAGGCCTTCTCGATCGTTGCTTCCGGACTCTCGCTCCTGGGTTTGGTAGTTCTTCTGGTTGGATACGACTTGAAGCCTGTCTTCCCGTGGCACGGTGTCAACTTGAATGCTATCGTTTCCATGACATCCACTGCTAGTGAAGGACTTCTACTGTTATTGGTAGATGAGGCAGTTGGTCAGTGGATAATTTTTTCTCACGTAAACGTCGAGTCCTCAAGGACTTTGATACCGTGGGTGCCGCCAGCCGCGGCCTTCTTGGCAGTATCAAACTGCTGTGGTGGCTTAGGGGCTCGTGAGTGTTTATAAGCCATGAGCTTCACTGGTATACTGATGTTACGTCTTTAACTTAGCTCTGTACTCCAACTCGGTGCAATGGCAATATTACTTTCTCTTACACTCATTCCAATGTCGTAACAGCTTGTATAGTTGCGTCAGGATGGGTGTTTGCAGATTATCCCTCTACTACCATCGCCAGAGCCCAGAGATACTCGAACGTAAAAGAGTCCTTCAATGACATGACGATCATGGGGAATGATAAGGCAGCTTTTGCCGATGGCAATTATGCAATCCAGTCTGCGGTTCTTTCCAGCCTAACTCGTTCCGAGCAGGATACTGTTCAGCAACTTAACTTCACTTGTTCTTCGAAAAACTGTACGTGGGATTAGCCAATTGAGTATCTAGCAATTTTCAGCAAATGTATGGATTTTGCCCTTGTCCTTGAACAGCACAATGATAATGGAGTCTTATGGGTCGAACTGATGAGGAACCCAGGGGCAGCTTCAGTTGTCATGGGCTCACGCGTCTACCTTCTGCGGAATGGGTTCATTATCGACAATTTCAACAACTGAAGCTTTCCAAATCCGGGAGATACGTACTGGGAAAGGTGTACGATGATGACAACATTCGATAGCGGCGACCCTGTCCAGAGCAACAGCCTTCTAGATGTTGATACATTGATAAGACCATGAGCATGTTGAAAGTAAACAACGTGGACAACTACAATGCTTCCGCCACCTGGTCCAATCTTCCACTTCAAGCAATAGAATGTGTACTCTATTACTGTGTCAAAACGGCGCTGTTCTTCTGCCATCGAAGGCAACATCCACGAAGAGACTGAGGCCATAGCTGCCATTCGAGATCCAACCTCTTGGAAACCCCTCGACATGGACTTCGATTTCGCTGCATGGGACCTAACAGCTGTTCAAGCCAAAAGTCTGGTTTTCGATTGTCGATTGTCTTCATTATGTCGCAGTGATATGCGACTCATTGCCAACAACTCCTATTACAAAATCTCTCAAAGAAGTGTAGATTCCACTCCTTCGTTCCTCCAAAACACACTTGCCAAGCCTACACGTTCATACAACGAGAGCAGCAGGATATATAGTATACTTCCAGGTCGTCTGAACGGTTTCTGTATAGCGAGTTGTTAAGTACAGTACGACCCCAGCGTAATGCACATATTCCGGAAGAACAGGACGTTCCGGCACTCTTTCGGGTTATAGCTCGGGGAACGAGCAATGCCATTCGCGACAGGGCAGATGCGGGAATGTAACAGATAGCAACAGGTCGCTATGGTGTTGTTGTTGCATCCTGCCAAAACCAGTGGGCATGAATCGTTATGAATGCTGTCGTTTCCTAGTGGGGTTCACATTTCTTATCGCCACGATCATCACAAGTCGAGGAGACCGTTCATATAAGAAAGTTCCGTCATGGAAGAGCAGCCCTCTGGCTTGCTCTCAACTTGACTGTTGCGGGTGAATTGGGATGGTTCGTCCCGAGTTACGAATATATGCAAAGGAAACCACTGCCAAGAATGAGTGAGCGTAGTAGACGATTTCTGACTGTTATGCGGACTCTATGATTCGCTCGAGTCTTAGATAGTAGTAGCGAGTATAGTTTTGAAGGAGGTACAGAGAAACCTTCTGTTTCTCTGACGATGTCTGATACTGTCTTTATAACTTGATGGTGTTGTTTTGATAGATGGCGGCGTAACAAGCGAAAGGGCACTAGACCGCGGCTCTGAGTGCTTGGTAACATCTTCAACGTGCTCCACGAATTCTATATAACGGACGATAAAACTCCAGAAGCCCCATTAGCATATATCATGGAGACATGGAATAGTACGAGACAGTACAGTACAGTACATAGATGGAAAATCTAAACTATTACGACACCATAATAATCGTTTCATGCCCTCCAAACAATATGACGTTACGTTATACGACTGTTAATATGCGAAGGATATGATGGTACTATCTGTCATAATCCACTCTTCCAAACCACCTGTCACGAATAATGCAGTATAATTTGGCTTCTCCATGGTGAGTTCCTTGTCTATCTGTGGTAATCCTACCATTCCTACGCCAATGCATATTCGGAAAGCTCTTGCGGTTGTCTCACCTGAGCCCCGGTGGCATCTGCTTGCCCAAATAACCTCGCATTGCACGATGTAATGTACCACCGTTCGTTCACATGCATTTTGGGTGGCCGTCAATAAGCGTTTCTCCACATGCGGTGACCCTAGTGAGGTGACCGACCTCAGCTTCTCACAAGGCTAGCCACGATCGCTTGATCTAGCTCAAAAGTCAAATTCAGTACGTAACTATCTCCAGAGGGGGTGAGCAGAGCATTTTGCTCTCGCGCAACAATCCTTGACTTTCACCTGCCTTCGCATTTTTTTGCGGAACGGTGCCGGGGTGGATTCACGCGAAAGCTATGTTTACAATCGGATGGAAGCGCCTAAAAGACATAAATATAGATAATAGGCTTTTGGCTGAACTAATGGGGGTTGGAGTGAAGTGTTTTAGAGTTTGGACAGAGCTATAGCGTGAACGCCAATTGTGGTTTACAGAACGCGTACAAGCAACGGTTGCAGTGGGATTGGTTGGTAGGTCTTTTCTTTCAGCCGCAAACCAAAGTGCGCGCCTCTCTGGTCAGACGTGGACTGTAAGAGAGGGTCTTTTAGATTGAGATCGGTGTTCCATTCGGACGGTCCGCGACGAATTTGTCTTCAGGGAGCTCCTCGTAGATAGCCTTGGGTTGCAATGAGTTGTTTGTGACTAACACAATGCTGAACCCAGTATTAAAGTTTTCTTCGTCAGTCGGATACTGAAAACACATGGCTGATTCTTCGCATTTTCATTCGACCATAATGGGTAGTGACCAGGCTGAAATAGTTGAAACGTGGCTTGTGAAACCTAGGGATGAAATGTTTCATTTAGTCAACTCTCACCGTCTAGACTAGCGTAGAAGAGGATATTTCCTAGACTGGGGGAGAAAGAACCGTAGAGTCCTTCGATTCCGGGTGCTTTCATGCGGTGCAGGTGATGGACGAGTCCCCCCAACAGATACCAAAGTAGCATTCATCGGGCTGTCTTAAGCCAACTCGTCATTTATTGTCCATAACCATGTTCTCAGCAAACACCTTCACATGCAATATGTATTACAAAGTTCCATGCCATGCTTGGTGCCAATATCTTCTATCATATGCCCCTTACCATGTCAAACCAAGCCTCCGAACGCCAGTATAATGCAATGTATGATGAACGTATCCTATATTAGAGGACGCTGCGCACTTGGGGGTGGCTCATCGGTTGGCAATGTAGGACTTCTTGGTTCGGTGTTTTGAAGCTGCTTTGTCAGAGGCGCTGGATATGATGCTGTTTTGGTTGGATTGGACGCCATCTGGAAGACACTCTGTTGTCCCTTGGGAGCGATCTTCAGGGTGCCAAACCTAGCCTCGGGTAGACGTTTTCCAACTTTGATGCTCTCAAGAACCCTAAAAATCATTAGCTATGGCGTCTTCCACGTAATAGAATGTATGAAGCTCACCATTCAACTCCCACAAACTTGATCGCCGCACCGCCAACCTTCTGGATCTCCCTTTGAAGCTTACCACCAGCAAGACCTCCTCCAGCACCTCCGCGTCCACCACTGGGTCGCCCTAGAATGACATGTGTGACTTGCCTCCTACCGAGGTGAGTTGACATCCTGGCACCATGCTCAGCTAGGACATGCTTTAGTTTATGGTCGGATATTACAGGGTGCGTGCTGCCGTTCACATAGACCACGACTCCGTCCAAAAGTTTCTTCTGCTCATGTTTTCCGTCTTCTCGAGATTGAACTTCGATTTCTTGTTGAGCCGCAACCCTGCCCTGGGCGGTGGGGGTGCCTTGGTCTTCACGAGCAGAAGCCGGCAGGGATATAGGAGGTCTGGTCTGATTCATCGTGCCGGGCTTGTTCAACATGTCCATAACCGAGTTTCTTGCCCGGGCACGTGAACCCGGTGGGACAATAGCCTGTGCCCTTGCGTCCCAGTCTTGAGATCCTGCCCCGACCGCATCAGACATACGTTTGCCACCGGTTGCGCCACCTCTGAACTGAGACTGCAGCTTTGCGCTTCGGGATTCGCGCCATCCTGTGCTCCCACCTAGTCGGTTCTCAGCACGCTGGTGACCGGTCGACGAAGAGTTCCATGGATCAAATGATGATCCGAACTGGGGTGTGGCGGCCTTGGGAATATCTGGCTTCGGCGGTGGTGGCATTGCGCCCCATGCATGTGCGTAGTCGATTGAGGTGCGTTGCTTAAACCTGCATGCATAAACGGGACTGGAATTGCTTCTGCCGTTGAGCCACTCTATTTGGACATCGCGAGATGTACAATAAACTTGCCATGCAACGAGGCACGCGCCTGCTGCTTGGGTTTTGGTTTCATTTAGGCGGCATAGTCGATGTCATGACTCGTCCCAGTGACTTGGGAACGCGCGACTTAAGCACGAACCCACGTGACACCGCAGCAGCTCACAGCGCGCAGCTCGCAGCACCTCCGTCCATCTTTGTTCCATCCCATTCCTGACTACATGTACTGTTCAATGGACAGTCCCCGCTTTCTACTGCTCTGCGTGAGCGTTCGGGCCGAGCTCTGAGATGTCGGACAGCGACAACAACATCAGCAAAGACTTGGTTTAAACCTACGGCCTTTCCTGTCATTCTAGATACATATCGCCGCCCTCGCCTGGTGGGTGAGGGGCGCACAGCCAGCAACGTCCAACCAGCCGTCGACATGACAGCACGCGAGAACAGCACGAAAACGCACCTCAACCCCCTGGCATCCAATCGGGTGCACCTGCAAATCTCGCATCACCGCACAGCAATGTTTCCTGCGCTGTAAGTGCGGCTCGTGAAGAAAATCATTGCCAGGGACATGGGCCCCCGCCGATCTGTCTTCGGGCTGTTTCGTGTGCGAACCGAAAAGAGGAACAGGCACCGGATATGACCTCTCCTTTGAGTCGTTTCGTCTTTGCTCGGATCTTGCCAAATGTACACCTGTCAGATGTATCTGCGCGCACATCCCACACACGCTGCCGATGCGTCGCTGCCCCCGCAAACTGGACATCGCAATCATCGGGCGATGGGGGCGCTCTGGGCTGCTTCATGCATGTCAATTGTGCACACTTACCCGCACCCTGGGACGATAGCCGTTTCCGCTATGCCCCTCAAAGCTCCATAGGTGGCCTGCCTCATCTGGATACCCTCCAGATTCGTAGCCGATCAGAGGGATCAAAAAGAGGGGTGACGTGCGTCTATCTAACCCTGGAGGCTGATGCCAATAGCAGTCTGCCTGGCTGACGGTCCAACTTTCGACCCGGCTTGTCCGCAGCACCGCCTGTGGACGAGTATGATCCATGTGCACCGACCCTTTCCATAGTACCTGTGTCCGGCTCCAGTTGTCGCCTATACAAGAACCAAAAGGACACAGGAAGGCTGAGGCTGGGAACTACTGTGGACTGCATATAATTGGTCTACTATTCCTGCATAACACCGCTTGACCAAGCGTTCATGCACGATAGGGTCGTTTCTTGTCTGGGCCTGGCTTTGCCTGACGTTGCGCACATCTGTCAGTTATTGATCTTCCCTAGCATCTACCCCCAGACGGGAATCCTCCCTTTCGCCTCTTGCATCTGCTGGGGCGCTATTACGGCTTGCATTCCCGTCTTATTGTGACCCTTCAACCGAGCCATTCTACCGGCATGAACAATCGCCACTTGCACTTGCTGACGGCGGGCTCATCCTTCTGCTCCAGGCCAGGGGTCATCTTAGTTGTGTGGGCCACCTACGGTCTTCTGACGGCCCCAATCGCATACCCTCGTCGAACAATATCGAGATTTGTGGCGTCCGTGCAATACTTGTTGACGGACAACCAGGGATCCTTTTGAAAATGCGCGCCTGGCGTTCAATACAGTGTATGGCGCATCCTGCTACAATTCTCGAAGTGGAAAGTATATCATCATCCCTCGTGTTTTAGCTTGTCCGTTCTGGTGGATCTGTTCGGCCACAGGCCAAGGTTACAATTCCGGATGTGTAGGCAAGGACCGACCGCATGGTATCCACGATTTTCCGTCTTTTCTTCTCCGCCCGATGGCTGGGGCCACTACATATGTATGCAGAGCGGTTGGGTGGGCTTGCGGATCGTCGAGTCTAGGCTAACCCTTCAATCAAAATGATTGCACGGGAGACCGTCATTGAGGTTATACAGAGCATGCATCTTGAGATTGGCCACTGACATATGCGAATCATACTTGCTTCTGCTTTGCTTTTGCTTGCTCGCCCGCCTGCTTGCTTCATGCTGCCCTGCACCGGAGTCATTGAGCGCGTTGGCCATTCAGACTTGGGCATTCATTTCCAAGGTCCAATCGCGGCTGGCTGTATAGCCTTTGTGCTTTAGGAGGAAACTCCAATGCGTCTCATCAGTGTCAAAAGCACGAACATGACCAGCAGGATGATGTCGAGTGGGCCTAGGTCCTGTCATCAGGAGCAATGACCACCGCTTCCGCTCCGGCTGGGGTTCCAGGCAAGGACCAGCACCTCAAGCACCCATGCCACGCTGCTGCAGCGGTGCGTCCTGCATGGCTGGGGTGGGCCGGGATGAGGCTTTTCTTGATCGAGCTTTTTTTTTTTTTCGATAGGCCTTTTCACCCCATGCCGGCACCTATCTTGAGCTAGCCCACCCCTCTCTCACCTTCCTAGCATAGTGATAGCGCAAGAGCGCGAGCTTGGGTGCTTGGGTGCTTGGGTGCTTGGGGGCTTGGGGGCAGGCTAGAGATGTGAAGTGCGGGTAGGCAAGGTAAGGCAGTCGTATCGGTCGGTCGGTCGGCTCTGGCTTCCACCGTGCCCTACACAACCTTACTACTGCACCTAGCGGATGCGCAACGCAACTCCAATGTCATGTACGATTTAAGCTCGCATTGAAGGTCCCTGGGGATCTCCAAGACCATACCATTGAACGGGAATCTATTTCTATGCACACATATTGGCGCAGTGAGCAAAGATGTCGTGGGTGGTCTTGCGCCTATCTTGCATAGTCGCGAGACCCCTGGAGATGCACACCACATACACCTACATAGCCGCGCTGGGCTTGCTCGCGGGTTCTTCCCCGTCCCTCAATCCTTGCTTGCGATCACGGTCTTTTTCGTTCAGTATGTAACGAGCCGGAATGTCACCCACACGCTTGTCAGGTCATGGCAATATGTCCATGGCTCATTAAGTTACGAAGATTCGTACCGTAGTGGGTTCTTACCCTCTCGAGAAGGGATCCCTCTATTTTCCATTATCGTCAGATTTTCATGGGCCCTTGGAAGATACTGGAGTGGGTATGTAGGTTCAGAAAACATGGATCTTAATCCCGGAATCTGGACGCGCCGGCAAGCCTCCCTCCCTTGTAAAGCCGGGAGCGTTTTGTGCTCGCTGATCTTTAGTCAACAGTATTGTTCATGGTGGTTTACGCGAAAGAAGTCGGGGGAAACTAGATTGGCAGGCGAACGCGTATGTAGGTGAACGGAACCAGCTCGATGCGTCTTTTCAGCCTTTGGATTTGTTTCCTGGAAGCTAGGCAGTCATTCCACCGAGCCAGGGAAAACCTTCCATCAAGTTTATTCCGTGGGCTGGGCAAGAAACTTTGATCTGCTATAGAAGCGCCTCGTCATACATAGCCTCCTTTTGCTCGGAGAAGGCGAAGCCACCCGCGTTGGATTATTCGAGAAAAAACAACACACTTTCCAGGGCTTGTTCGAGCGGTCTGTTTCTCATTCCCGCCTTCAAACTTTCATGTGCTAGCTAGCGAGCCGCGAACCGAAGGAACGACAACGGCGGCTGGTGTGAGAGGCTAAAAATCATCTGCGTTATGGCCGGCGAGAAAGTAAGTGATAGCGAAGCATGGGCGATCATCGGACAAGCGCGATGGAGACCTCGCAAGGATCGCGGCTACGTAGAGTTACTTGGCAATAGTGGGGCTCGATGACCGTCTCACTATGTCGACTCTGGGTGTGAATAGTGAGGGAAGTAGCGGTGAAGACGCCGTTTCTGGAGCTTGGGCCCACGGGGGCGGCTCTCCCCTCTCTTGTCGCTGTGAAATGGTCGTACAGTGTGCTTAGTCGTGTTCAGACCTGACCAGGAATAGACGGCTGGAAGAGTCAAGCAGGTCATAGGTGCAGTACCTAGAAGATAGGAAGTAGCTTCTCTTCACCAGAAGCCCGAGGGGGGGGGGGGGGGGGGGGGGGGGGGCGGGGGGGGGGGGGGGGGGGGGGGGGGGGGGGGGGGGGGGGGGGGGGGGG